>SJYV01014960.1:976100-1029202 GCA_006410875.1 Neotragus pygmaeus
ATTACTCAGCCATTAAAAAGAATACATTTGAATCAGTTCTAATGAGGTGGATGAAACTGGAGCCTATTATACAGAGTGAAGTAAGCCAGAAAGAAAAATACCAATACAGTATACTAGTACATATATATGGAATTTAGAAAGATGGTAATGATAACCCTATATGTGAGACAGCAAAAGAGACACAGATGTATAGAACAGTCTTTTGGATTCTGTGGGAGAAGGCAAGGGTTGGATGATTTGAGAGAATAGCACTAAAACTTGTGTATTATCATATATGAAACAGACCGTCAGTGCAGGTTTGATGCATGAGACAGGGTGCTCAGGGCTGGTGCACTGGGATGACCCAGAGGGATGGGATGGGGAGGGAGGTGGGAGAGGGGCTCAGGATGGGTAACACGTGTACACCCATGGCTGATTCATGTCAATGTATGGCAAAAACCACCACAATATTGTAAAGTAATTAGCCTCCAATTAAAATAAAGTTTAAAAAAAGATACGGGCACCCATAGTCCTTTCATAAAAACATCCAAATTCTCCGAAGAGCCAGTGGTTGGGTAAATTTGTGGGAGAGGAGAGGAGAAAGAGTATGGTAATGAGGTCTGGTTATTCTTGCCAAGTAGAAATTCACCCTTCCCTGGCAACCTGGAGAGATGGCTTGGTTTTATTAAGGGAAGCGGTACTTAGAGTGTTCTTATCTTGATTGATTGAGTTATTAACATATTTAATGAGCATCTACCACTTGCCAGGTCCTAGAGAGACAGTGTTGAACAAGACATAGTTTAGTGCATTTCCTCAGGGTGCTAATGTGTGTGTGGATAGGACGATTGTTGTTCAGTCACTCAGCCATATCTGGCTCTGTGTGACCCCATGGACTATAACCAGACAGGCTCCTCTGTCCATGGGATTTCCCAGGCAAGAATACTGGGGTGGGTTGCCATTTCCTTCTCCAGGGGACCTTCCTGACATGGGGATAAAACTCGTCTCTCTTGTGTCTCCTGCTTTGGCAGGCAGATACTTTGCCAGTGATATACCATAGAATCCTGGGTGGGAGGATAGAAGGGATTAAACAAGTAACCATAGAAAATGAAATAGATGCTGTGATAGAAAGCATCAGGAGGTGCTGCAGAAACTAAGGGGAGGGGCATTTTATCAATTATCCATTTCTATATATCAAAGCATTCCAAAATACAATAGCTTAAAGGAAATATTTTATTATTCACAATGCTATGAGTTAAGGATTTAGTAGGCTGGCTTGTTTCTTTCCCACATAGTATTGGCTGGGGCATCTGGGCTGGGACAGGAGTTGAGGTGACCTCAGTCACATGTCTGACACCTCATGGGGATGACTTGACTCTCCTGGGGCTTGTTCATATGGCTGGGCTGCTTTCTTCTCATGATGTTGGTTCTCACATAGTTTAGGACCTTACTTCTCCTCCATGTGGTGCTTCTCTCTCCTGGACTTCTTTACTCAGGGGCTATGTTTCCACTGATTGAAAACAGAAGTGGATTTGTAGTCTCTTAAGGTTTGGGATCTGACATCCCAGAATGTCACTTCTGATACCTTCTATTGGTTAAAGCTGGTCAACCTCCAGCCTGATTCAAGGAATGGGGGAACAGAATCCACTCTGCGATGAGGAAGGCAGAGTAGGTGCAAACAGAGATGGGGAGATTGTTGATGCTATCTTTGCTGATAATCTACTACAGTAAACTCATCCATCCTTAAGGTATGATGGTCAGGGAAAGCTTCCTGGAATAGGCAACATCTAACTGGACACCTATAGTTTGAGTAGGAATAGGCTAGAGATTATGGAATATCTAATACAGAAGAACAGCGTGTGTGAAGACTCAAAGGCAAAGGGGAACATGGAACTTTCAGAGACCTCTAGGAAGTTCAGCAACGAGAGGAGTGGGGACTGGTAACAATGAGGTTGAGGAGGCGGGCAGAGGCAGTCAATAAGGGTCCTTAAAACAGTGCTTTATCTGAAGGACAATGAGGTGCAATTGGAAGAGTTTGAATCTGGGGGTAACAGGACGTGATGTAAGTTTTGAGAAGGTCCCTCTGGTTATAGGGGAATAGGGAATATAGTGGAAGTAGATTGCAGCAAGCCAGAATAAAGGTTCTGAGATTGGTTAGAAAGTTGTAGAGCTGCCCAAGCAAGAGATGGTGGTGGTCATAGTAGAGATGGAAATGGGTGAATGGGGAAGATTTTTAGGTTAGTATGGTGGGATAGGGCCAAGTTCAGTGCCCCTGAACATGAACTTAAAGGAGTTACTTTCTCCCTTCCACCCAGTTCCAATCAGTCTCCAGGTGTGCTAAAACTTCTTCCTTTTGTACCTTCCTTCCCTTTCTATGACAACCACCCACCCAGCTACCCACCCACCCCACCTCATGGCTGGGTGGTTTCAATAATCAACTAATTAGTCTCCCTGTCTTCTGAGTCTCCCCTTCCAATCCATCTTGCACACTGTTGCCAGAATGAATGTTCTAAAACATAGCTTTACATCATGTCAGCTCTCTTTGGAAAACAATAGAACCAGTCATCACAGGAGAAAACGAAAAATCTCTCATATGGTAGTTTGAATATTCCTTGGAGTGGACTTCTAAAAGGTATCCCTTGCTGTTGTCCAATAGGATCCCACCTACCAGATATAAAAATATTTCCAGTGGTGGGGGAATTATTGGATGACAGCGGTAACAGTGACAATCATATAGTGTGGCCATATCTATCAAGAGTAATTAAATTGGCCTTTCAAGTTGGTGAGGTAGACCTGGAGATGGGCTTCCCAGATCCCCGCTTCAGGGGAGGGTTTCCTGCTCTGCTGTGGGGAACGTGGTCAGCAGGTGGCTTCCAGCTTTCAGCAGCCGAGAGCAACCTCACCCAGCCAAGGCCATGCCTTCTAGAGCAGTCACATCCTGGCTGAACGAGATGGCTGGAAAGGTGTGGCTGTCTTGGCTCAGCCGTTCTCTGCTTGCTTGGCTGACTGCCCTGAACCTGCACTACAGTTTAGACTTTTTTGTCTGCCCAATTCTTTTTCCTTCCCCCTCCCTTCCACATACTGGGGACAACTTTGTGTGTGTGTGCTTAGTCACTCAGTCATGTCTGACTCTGCAACTCCATTAACTGTAGCCCACCAGGCTCCCCTGTCCCTGGGGATTTTCTAGGCAAGAATAGTGAAGTGGGTTGCCATGCCCTTCTCCAGGCGATCTTCCTAACCCAGGGATCGAACCCAGGTCTCCCACACTGCAGGCAGATACTTTACCATCTGAGCCACCAGGGAAGCCAGGGGACAACTTTATTGAAATATTATTCACCCATTTCAAGTGGACAGTTAACTTTCAGAGGTCAAGTTTTGAGTATATTCATAACTGTGAATTTTATCACCCTAAAAAGAAACCCTGTACTCTTTGGCTTTCGTTCCTCATTTCCCCCAGAACTTCCAGCCCCAAGCAAGCACTAATATACTTTTCATCTCTAAAGACTCCCTGTTCTGGACATTTCAGATGAATAACATCATCTAGTACATGGTCTTTTGTGTCTGGCTCATTTTACTTAGATGTTTTCATCGTTCATCTGTGCTGCAGCATGCATCTGGAGTTCATTCCTTTTTATTGTCAAATACTACTCTACTGTATGGATATGACACATTTTATCCATCCATTCATTAGTTGATGGACATTTGAGTTGTTTCCACTTTTTTGGCTGTTATGGATAACGTGGCTATTAACATTATATACAAGTTTTCATGTTGACATATGTTTCTAATAAACATTTTTCAACCCAAACTCTGTCTCAGCATCTTTTCCAGAGAATATAACCTGTGACATTTGGCAATCTCTCCTTTAGGAATTTATCCTCCAGGCAGACTAGTAAAATACAAAATGGCATGTACAGCATGATTTATAACACCATTGTTTGTATTGGCAAAATGTTGGAAACAATAGGTTTAAGAGATTAGCTCACCATGATCAGAGAGGTTAAGTAACCTGGTAAGTAGCACAGTGAGCATTGGACCCAGGATTTGAACTTGGGTCTGTTGAGTCCATAGGAAGTTCTCTTTCTGTTCCTCTCCCTCCCTCCCACTGGATTCTATAGGGCTTTGAAACATAGCCCACAAGCAGGCTGCCCTCTGTCTAGAAATAGCCCATACATGTGTTTAGTTTGGACTGTAAAAGTGTGCAGTGTTGAAAAATCACTAAGGAAGCCCAAGGGCCTCCCTGTAGCTCAGCTGGTAAAGAATTTGCCAGTAATGTGGGAGACCTGGTTTGATTCCTGGGTCGGGAAGATCCCCTGGAGAAGGGATAGGCTACCCACTCCAGTATTCTTGGGCTTCCCTGGTGGCTCACACGGTAAAGAATCTGCCTGTAATGTGGGAGACCTGGGTTCGATCCCCAGGTTGGGAAGATCTCTCGGAGGAGGGCATGCAACCCACTCCAGTATTCTTGCCTGGAGAATCCCCATGGCTAGAGGAGCCTGGCAGGCTCTCGTCCCTGGGGTCACCAAGAGTCAGATGTGAGCCACAACTGAGCGACTAAGCACAGCAAGGAAGCCCAAATAACATACACTGGGTGGCTTCAACAATAGACATTTATTTTCTCAGAGTTCTTGAGGTGGAAAGTCCAAGATCAAGGTTCTGGCAAGCTTTGGTTCCTGGTGAGGGCACTCTTCTCGGCTTGCAGAGGATTGCCTTCTTACTGTGTCTCTTCCTTTTTATACAGGGGCATTGGCCCTATTGGATTAGGATTCAATCTTTATGACTTCTTTCAACCTTTATCACTTTCTTTTAGTTGCAAATACAGTTACATTGGTGATTAGGGCTTCATTATTTGAATAATTCTGTCCATAATAGATGGATTGCTTTTTTCAGTTCCTATAGTAAACCAGTTAATCGTTCAATGTAATAATATGAAGTGAAGTCACTCAGTCGCGTCCGACTCTTTGCAACCCATGGATTGTAGCCCACCAGGCTCCTCGGTCCATGGGATTTTCTCACATTCTAGTAAAGTAATGCTCAAAATTCTCCAAGCCAGGCTTCAGCAATACGTGAACCGTGAACTTTCAGATGTTCAAGCTCGTTTTAGAAAAGGCAGGGGAACCAGAGATCAAATTGCCAACATCTGCTGGATCATCAAAAAAGCAAGAGAGTTCCAGAAAAACATCTATTTCTGCTTTATTGACAATGCTAAAGCCTTTGATTGTGTGGATCACAATAAACTGTGGAAAATTCTGAAAAAGATGGGAATACCAGACCACCTGACCTGCCTCTTGATAAACCTATATGCAGGTCAGGAAGCAACAGTAAGAACTGGACATGGAACAACAGACTGGTTCCAAATAGGAAAAGGAGTACGTCAAGGCTGTATACTGTCACCCTGCTTGTTTAACTTCTATGCGGAGTACATCATGAGAAACACTGGACTGGAAGAAACACAAGCTGAAATCAAGATTGCCAGGAGAAATATCAATCACCTCAGATATGCAGACGACACCACCCTTATGGCAGAAAGTGAAGAGGAACTAAAAAGCCTCTTGATGAAAGNGGAGATCAGTCCTGGGTGTTCTTTGGAAGGAATGATGCTAAAGCTGAAACTCCAGTACTTTGGCCACCTAATGCAAAAAGTTGACTCATTGGAAAAGACTCTGATGCTGGGAGGGATTGGGGGCAGGAGGAAAAGGGGCTGATAGAGGATGAGATGGCTGGATGGCATCACCAACTTGATGGACGTGAGTTTGAGTGAACTCCGGGAGTTGGTGATGGACAGGGCGGCCTGGTGTGCTGCGATTCATGGGCTCACAAAGAGTCGGACACGACTGAGCGACTGAACTGAACTGAACTGATAGTAAACCAATGTCTAGTTCCAGGTGAATCCTGCAGTCCAGCTAATCCCTTGCTTATGGATTCTGTAAGACACTTGATATCCTTCCTTACAACAACTCCCCTTTGTGCTAAGCTGGCTTCAGCAGGTTCCTATTACTTGTCACCAAGGGTGACAACAAGAACTATGAATGGCAGGTACTAATGCAGAGTGGTTGTGAGCCTGGATCTAGGAGTCAGTGGGCTTTCTGCCACTCAATTCTTCCCTATCCACAGGAAAGTGGCTTAGACTCCAGGAGACTCAGGTGCCTCATTTAAGATGTGGGGATGAAATAATACCTAGCAGGATGGATTATTGTAAGCACTGTAACGTCTCAGCAGAGTGCCTAGTACATAGTAAGTACTATACTAGATAGATGATAGACTTTATAATCATGATCATTATTTTTGTTATCATTATTGTTCAGTGGACCAGCTCAGCTAGATAATTTCTAAGATTTCTCCCAGTTCTGATGTTCTCATTCCCAGGTTTTAACCTAATCTCAAAATGAAGTTTTGAGAGATGTCTACAGTGTTCCTGACATTGTATTTAACATTGTGTACAAAGGTGTTTTCTCCCAGATAGAGGAATCTAGAGCTTTCATCAGGTTCTTAAAAGGGTCTGTGCCACCTCTTCCCTTTGAATAGCTATGAATCATTCCTCTAGGATATAAGGATTCCAAATATTTTAGGGTGACCCTGAACAAGTAGAAGCTGGTCCTCCTGAGGATTAGGTTAGTGCTAAGACAGATTTCAGTTCAAAACCTTCATGTAACTTCCAGAAAAGCTGAGCAATCTAAGGCTCACAATAAACTTTATCAAAGCAATTTAACATGGATGTAGCTATCTCCCAGAAGCATGCAGACCTACAGGGATATAAAAATTTGATGGGAGGAGCAAGGACTCAGGTGTCCTTCCTTGGGAAAGGTCAGCTTGATATGTGAAAGAACCCTGTGATGAATGGGTTGGATATGGTCGGATATGGTCCCTGCCCTCCTGGAACTGTAACCCATTATTCCATCATAACAAGAAGATTTTGTTTTGATAATTTAAAATGTGAGGAGCGTTATGAGGGAACAGTGCCAATGGAGGGGGGATTTGGGGAAGCTTGTGGTCCCATGTGCCTAGTAGATGAGACAAGTCTGGTTCTTCCTACTAGCATCCTTCAGACATCCACATTAAGCAGATCAGTCCCGATTTAATGGTGATTTGTCAGCATCAAGCCTTAGGGGCCTTTACTCAGGTCTAAATCAAATTCAGAAGCTGAAGAGCCAGATCTGAGTTTAGTGTGGATTTTACAGGTCAGTGAGGCTGAACAGCAGCTCTCTGGCTGGTGATAAATGTGTTGGGATCTCTCTCTGGCTCTGCCAAGGCCACTGTCAACTCTGCGTCTTCATTTCCTGAGAGTGTTGTGGAAAGGCTGGAAATAGTCATCAGGCTGGAACCCCATACCTCACCAGGGATCTTTAGGAGGACTTTCTGGGGGGCTAAGCATCTACTTCTGGCTCAGGTGCTGGGCAACCTGGGGCATCCCCTGTGCTGGCAAGTGGCTAAGGTAAGAGGAGATGACAGTGAGCTCCTAAGAGTAGAGACCACAAATTAGCATCCTTCAAAGCCCAAGACAAGAATTGTGCCCAGCACAGATGAATAAGTGTCAAATGACCATATTAACAAAGGAAAAGCACCCTTGCATTAAAAGCAAGGGATGATTTCTGGCGTTACCCATTTAGTATCATTTCCTGTCTCCCTGCCTCAGACTCAAATGCAGTATATGCTAATCCCTGGATAAAGAACCAGAGAAGAGATGGTGGGATTTTGTCTGAAAAGACCTCGATGGACTTGTCAGAGACGAGAGAGAACAGAGTTCTGTGAGAGAGGGAGGCCTTGTGAGGCATGTGTAGTAGTGGAGGTTGGAGGTTTTGAGGGGAGTATTGGGAGTGAGAAATGTGCTGATAAGGAAAGGAGGAGAGTTGACATGTAAGGCAAAGGGGTCATGATACCTCTTTAATGGTGCCCAAAATATTAAAAAAAAAAACAAAAACAAAAAACAGACTAACATACTTTTGGTTGCTCGGCTGAGCAACCAAATTCTACAGTGCTCCAGACTTGACCGTGTGGGAACTTGAGTTTGATTAGGGTTACATGTGGACTCTCAAATCAGTTCTGATTTCTCACTGCTGGCCTTCATTATGCTGAAATTCCCATGCAGTTGTTGGTGGTCTCAGCTCTTTGGCATAGCAATACCACTAGCTAGTGAAAAGTGAAAGTTGCTCAGTTGTATCTGACTCTTTGCAACCCCATGGACTGTAGTCCACCAGGCTCCAGTGTCCATGGGATTCTCCAAGCAAGAATACTGGAGTGGGTAGCCTTTCCCTTCTGCAGGGGATCTTTCCATCCCAGGGATTGAACCCAGGTTTCCCAAATTGCAGGAAAATTCTTTACTGTCTGAGCGCCCAGCTAACCAGTAGCAAGAGCATACCAAGTCCCAGGCATTCTCTAGGCTTAATGTTCATGACCCTGTTTAAAGGTAGATATTTTTATTGTGTCCATTTTACAGATGAAGAAACTGAGGAACAAGAGGATAAATAGCTTGGCCAAGGTCACAGAGATAGTTGATGGTAGAAGTGGAGTGTGCAGCAAAGACATGTGATTGTAGAACCAGAGTCCTCAACCTCTGTTGTAAGCAGCTCTTGATTATCACGGTGCCACAGAAGCTGAGTGTTGTGTTGTGAAGTGAGAAGATAAGTTACTGTCTCTTAAGTTGAACTTTCCTGTCACTCTGTCTTAGAGTCCCCTTTCTCCGAGGGCACACACGCTCACACACATACAGCCCATTGTCTGGGTAAGGCTATGTTCTACCTGTTGCCAGTTCCCTGGGCACCCTGTCTCCCTCTGCTCTGCAGACTTTGCGGTCAAGTCTTCCCCGTTTTCTCACGTTTTTATCTTTATGGTGACATTTCTCTCAGAACCTGAGCCATCCCTCCCTAAAACCAGGCTCCCATTCTCTACTCCTCCTTATCCATTTCTCTTTCAGACGGTGTTTGAATGTGTATAAATACCACACTTGGGATTCAAGTTATTTCCCACCCCCCTCAGTTTTGTGTTTCAGTTGGATATAAATAAATACTGGGGGTGGTAGTATTACTCATCTCCACAGGTGGGAGTCTGCACATCCCAGCTCTGACCCTGCTGGGTTTCCCCATGAGATTTTAAATAAGTTATGTGTCACACTGTAAGCAGCCTACAAGTGCAGTTATTAATAATGCATGTAATTTTGTAAACAACAACGAGGATCAGTGGTAGGTGTGTGTGGGAGAAACAGGCTCCACAAATGGAAGCTGTAGCACACACTTGTGTATCATACCCCATATCTAAACACCCTTCTTCCTTGATAGCAGAACAACACTTTAAAAAATAGGCACTGGTATACCCAATCCTAGACTATGAGTTAATGGTGAGCTGAAGCCAGTCATGACAATCTTGTTCCTAACTTTGCCAGCTTCCCTTGAAGTTAGAAGTGACATGAATGAGATCCAGGAGACCTAAATACATCTGCTGTTAGTGCTTCTGGGAGCAAGTGTGTCTCCCAACAAAAAGGAAAACATGCAGCTGGAACCAGCTCTCCTCCCCTTTCTGTTTGGAAAGTGGATGTGGTGTCTGCAGATGCAGCAGCCACCGTGCCAGGAGCACGGGGCTAAATGCAAACGTGCTGGGACGCCCGGCGGCCCTGTATCCCTGATGACTGAGCTAACAGCAGCCACCTACTTCTGGACATCTTGTTAAGAGATAAAAATAAGCCTTTTATTATTTTTTCTTTGTATAAGCCTCTGTTCATTAGGTTTTCCATTACTCGCAGCCAAATGCATTCTGAGTTGATACAGAAGTGATTTCTTTTTCTTTCTTGTTGTCCCCTAACCAAATGCTCATTTTAGAAAAAAATATATTAAAAACAACCAAGCAAAAAAATCCATAAACAGTCACTGTTGAATCCTTTGGAAACTTTTTTATGACTAAAAAATATTTGGTTAACATTCATTGAGTGTTTATGATAGGATCAGTTAAGTCTCTTTCTGCATTTTATTCCCACAACAACCTGTGAGGTCCATATCATTACTATTCAGAAAAAATATACACTTACTCCCTCTAAATTTCCGTTTCCTTATTAAAGTGGGCCATTGTTACTGACTTGTTCTTACGATTCCAGGGTTTTTTCCCCTATGCAATTACATACACATTCAGAAGGTTTTGTATTTTGCATAACAATTAGATCATCCTAGGCATATAGTCCTTCAACTTGCTTTTTGCTTTTAATAATTTATCTCAGAGATTTTTTTTTCTGTGTCAGCTCAAACAGATCTATCTCAAAATTCTCAACAGCTGTGTAGTAAGTACGGCAGCTCTCTCTAGGAGTCAGAGCTGTTCAAAGGCGTACTGGGTTGCTTAAGTGCTAATGATCTCCCAATTTTCAAAGGAACCAAGTAGAATAAGGTAACCACTAAGGCAAGGAGGTCAGCGTCAGATGGTGGGTGGGACTATGGTAGTCTTTAAGGGACATACTTACCCTGAGATCTTATGATTCTCTGGCTTGACAGGAAGGTTCTAGCAACAATCTGGATTTAGTGGTAAGAAAAGATAGTTTTAATTTTTTAGGATAGGGTAGGATAATGGTTAAAAGCACAACTTGTTAGGAATGGGACCTTGAAAGTCACTTCTCTGTGAGCCTCACTTAGTGCCTAAGCAAAATAAGGTATCAGTTACATCTTGTTCAGTAGTTCTTGACCTTTATATAGAATCCCCTGTAAGGCTTTTTATCTGCACCCAGTGAATGAACCAGCTGAAAAAAATCTTCTGGGATGGAGCCTGGACACCTGTAACTAGAAAAGCAGACCCTCCAGATGATCCCAGTACACAGACCCTGAGAACCATTGACCTGGCCATGTCGTGGGCATCACTTGGAGGTCACATTTAATTTCACAGAAGACCTAAGACAAGTGGTGTCCACGTAGCAGATGAGAAAAGGGCTTAACGAGGTGACTTGGCTCAAGAGGGAAAGTCAGGATTCCCACCCAACTCTGAAGTCTTTAACTCCTTATACTAATTACTGCCAACTATTGGAATTACATGGGGAACTTTCACAAATATTGACGTTCAGGTCATATCCTAGAACAATGATGGGAGACCCTGGAATGAATAATTTCTAAAGTGCTCCAGTGAGATTAATGTGTAGTCAAGATTGACAGTCTCTGGTAGAGATCATGAATGAATTCCCTGTCATAGAAGGGGTTCAGTGAATGAATATAACTATAGTGTTAGTTGCTCAGTTGTGTCTGACTCTTTGTGGCCCCATGGACTGCAGCCCGCCAGGCTCCTCTGTCCATGGGATTCTTCAGGCAAGATTACTAGAGTAGCTTGCCATTCCCACTGTAGGTATTGCTAATATTTTTAGAGTAAATATAGAAATTGTAGTTGATCATATGAGCTTTAGAATCAACTAGATCTGGCTGGAGTCATTCTGAGATTACTCTGAGGCTTTTTGGTTGTATGGTCTGTGCAGGTCCTGCTCTCTGAGCCTCAGGTTCACAGTCTAGAAAGTGGGAATAAAAATATTTATGCCTCATGAAAAAAAAAATAGGCCCCATGGAGTAGGAAATGGCCACCCACTCCAGTATTCTGCCTGGGAAAGTCCATGGACAGAAGAGCCTGGTAAGCTGCAGTCCGTGGGGTCACATGACTGAGCACACATGCATGAAGGGGTCAGAGGGAGACGGGTTGGTAGCAAGAAACAGGTATGTTCTCAAATGGAGAGGGATATGGCACCTCACCCCAGTACTCTTGCCTGGAAAATCCCATGAATGGAGGAGCCTGGTGGGCTGCCGTCTATGGGGTCGCACAGAGTCGGACACAACTGAACTGACTTAGCAGCAGCANCTTTCAGATCGCTGTGCTCTTGCTCTCTGAATCTTGGAGGACGGGAGGCTCCATCCCTTGGTGAAGCTCTGACTGCCTGATGATGATTGTTATAAAGTTAGAGCCCTGAGTTTTGATCACTCAGTATTAGCAATGCTGGTCATATCCTGTGTTCCAGAACTGTGTTGAGAAATGCAATTTGTAGCATCCCAGGTGGAAAATTTCTGATTCTCTCTGACAGAGGATGCCAAGGAGAATTGGTTTCTATCCTGGTGGAAACATAAACATCAATTCTGAGAATGAGGGGTTGGGGGGTGGGGGAATGAGGTCCTGGAAATTGATGGAAAGCTGGCTGTTTGGCATCTTGAAATTAACCAGGACTCTCCCAGTTGCTGGCTCCTTGAGCTCTGGCTAAGGTTTTCTGAGACACATTTTTAAGCCTCTTGTCATTTCATTTGACCCAGAAAAGAGTATAGATTGCTAGGTGCTCTGGTTGTAGAATTTACACATAGGGACAATTGACCTGAAAGGGGCTGATGTGGATTTCACTCACTGACCACACAGTTTTATGCACAGATGATGGACATGTCCAAGACATTGAGCGGGCACTCAGTACCTGTCTGTTTTCATCCTTTTTTTTTCCCTCAGAGCAAATCTCATGGTTATTTGTTGCTACTGCCAGCTAGCAGAGGGCGCTATCAATACAGCTGATGCCAACTGAAGACAGACCGTTCTAGGAAGGAGGAAGTGGTACAGTATAGTGGAATGTACTGCATGGGAAACACTCGATATATTGTTAATGTCTCCAGGTATTCAGCAGCCAGGTTTTGAACATCTTCTTGTACCTGACCCTGGTCTAGATGCTAATAAGGATGAAATAAACCAAATTATTCTCTTCCTCCACCAGGCATAGTGAAGCAGAGCCTACCATTTATAAGGTTAAGAGAGACGAGAATAGTAAAAGCTGTAGAATGATGGCTGTCATTTATTAAGGACTTAGCATGTGCCTAACACTGTGCTAAATGCTTATCATGTGTTATCTCCAGAAAGTAGGCATTTTGTAGAAGAGGAAACTGAGGCTTAGAAAAAGAGGCTAAGTAAATACATTTTGAATGGCAAAATGAGGATTTAAACACAGATAAATGCAACTTCAAAGTCCATGTGTTTAACTTAAAAAAAAATGTTTATTTGGCTGTGCTAGATCTTAGTTGCGGCACGCAGGATCTTCGATCTTCCTTGTGGCATCTGGGATCTACTTTCGTGAGCAGGGACTGACCCTAGGTCCCCTGCATTGGAAGCACAGAGTCTTAGCTACTGGACATACCAGGGTGTTTCCCATGTGACTGGAAGGTAGTTTAGTCAGTGAAGAGCTGGGCTCTGGGGAATAATGAGAGTGACTGTTCTGTCATCTTGGTATTTCAAATANCCTAGGTCCCCTGCATTGGAAGCACAGAGTCTTAGCTACTGGACATACCAGGGTGTTTCCCATGTGACTGGAAGGTAGTTTAGTCAGTGAAGAGCTGGGCTCTGGGGAATAATGAGAGTGACTGTTCTGTCATCTTGGTATTTCAAATAACCTGTAGGCATTTGGTATTAAGGTTAAACTAACCCACTCCAGTGTTCTTGCCTGGAGAATCCCAGGGATGGGGGAGCCTGATGGGCTGCCGTCTATGGGGATGCACAGAGTCAGACACGACTGAAGTGACTTAGCAGCAGGAGCAGCAGCAGCATGTGCCTCTTGGCAAGCTGATTGAGGTTGCTATGAGGTGATCTCAGACCTGTTAGAGCATGTATGAAGCAAGGAAGTGAGGATATATACACAAACATAGTTACACACACACACACACACACACACACACCTTTTTTAGGTCTCTCAGAGTAAGAGGAACAAGGGGGGATGCTTAAAGAGAAAGATGGTCTTATGTACTCCCCTCCCCCAATAAACATAACTCTGATGCATCCTACCCCAATATTTGCACATGAATTGAATAGTAAAAAGCCCAAATAATGCTTCACATTCATTGAGTTATTAGTTATCTGCCTCTCTATTTATACCAAGTTTATTCCCCCAGATATTCAAGGTGGCTTACAAAGATGCACAAAATGTAGCAGAATAAAAGAAAAGAAAGGTAAGATAAATAAGACAATGGAGGGAAACAACCCAGAAAGATAATTTGGGTTCTGTAATGAGATTAAAGCATGAATTATAAGGCAAGTAGTATATAAGCTTCCTGCAGCCAGTGCAAAGAAGGAAACATGTCAGTTACAGAATGCATATGATTCATAAAGCAAGAAAATCTGATGGCTCAGGGGAGATACATCCATTATTGATTCTAAGATCAGAAGATTTTTTTTTTTTCCTCCTGGAGCCTCATAGAGAAGACTGTGTATAAAGTTATGAACAATATCCTCAATAATATTCTCATGGTAAGTGTGATTTTATTTGACTGTTTCAATTATGTCCTACTAAAGTGCAATTCAGAAGAGTAAGAGGATCCTAGAGAGAGGAGGCAATATGATAAAATGAAAGTAGTCTGCTCATGATTACTTAGGATGTTGTTAGGGACATAAAGAAGATAATCATGAGGACTATACAGATAGTGTGAACATCTAGGTCAGAGTAGGAAAGAAGGTTTAATTGTGCATGGCACTCCCAATCAATTAGTAGTGACTTTCTTCAGTGAGTGGGATGAGAAGCATTTGAATCTATGTCTGGTCTGGGGTGGAGGGCTTCCCTGGTGGCTCAGAGGGTAAAGCATCTGCCTGCAATGCAGGACACCTGGGTTCAATCCCTGGGTCGGGAAGATCCCCTGAAGAAGGAAATGGTAACCCACTCCAGTACTCTTGCCTGGAAAATCCCATGAATGGAAAAGCCTGGTGGGCTACAGTCCATGGGGTCGCAAAGAGTTGGGCACGACTGAGCGACTTTACTTTCACTTTCTGGGGTGAAAGTATGCTATAATTGATAAGTAATGTTTGCCAAGAGAGGCATAATTTATGCTAGGCATTTGTTGTTTGTTGTTGGCATTTATGCTAGGACTGTTGTTGATGCTTGTGAAGGATCCTAGCTCTGGAGGAGGTCATAGGTCATTTTACGCACCACAGCTCCTTGCTTCTTGAGGGTTTTATTTCTGATACTTATGCAGATAGGTATCTCTAAATTTGATATTCTTCCTAAATTAGCTAAATATAGTGTCCTCTGAAGCACTAAAGAAGAGTCAATAAAAAATATCCATGTGTCCACATCCCATTTTGCCTTCAATCATCTGGGGCTATGAGAAAAATCTCAAGCCTCTGAACTTCATCTTTTCACAACACAGAGCTGGGAGAAGGGTGGTCTGCAGAGTCCTTTGGGAAAGGAAAGTAGCTTGAGGAGAGCTGGCTTTTTTTGAGTATTTCTGAAGCTCTGATATCTCCAAACTGGGAGAAGTTCTTCATTTTCCAGAGTTTTCATCCCAGCCACTGTGAATTCTTGTTGTAGGAACTGCTTCTGGAAACCTTCACCATTAGGTTACCAGAATTATGTAGTTATCATGACTGACAGGAAGGTCCCCTGCCTTTCTTAAATCATTTCCCACAACAGCAACCAGGAAAGAAAATCATGCTACTCAACTATCAAAAGCTAGCAGAAAGGAATGCAGAATCATTGGTATACATTTTTTTTATCCCTTTCTATTCCATTCCATTCCACTGTATTCTATTCATTCTTAATAACTATTTCCTGAGCATCTACCATATGCTCAGGTATTAATATTTCTTGAAGATACAAATATAAATATCTTCTCTAACCCCCAAGTACTCAAAGCCTAATGAGTTAGACAGACATAATTCCAATGCAGAATGACAGGTGCTATCATAAGGGTATATTTAAAATACAAAGGGAAGAATAATGAAAAATAAAAGTAATAGTCATTTACTGAAGTCATTACCAGTTCTATGTGCCAGACACTGTGGAGTGATTATATGCATTAGCTTATTGAGTGTTTATAACTATCTGTGAGATAGTTACAATTCCACAGATGAAGAAATTGGCTTATGGTTCAGTTCAGTTCAGTTGTTCAGTCGTGTCTGACTCTTTGTGGCCCCATGGACTGCAGCACACCAGGCTTCCCTGTCCTTCATCAACTCTCAGAGTTTGTTCAAACTCATGTCTATCGAGTCAGTGATGCCATCCAACCATCTCATCCTCTGTTGTCCCCTTCTCCTCCTGCCTTCAATCTTTGCCAGCCTCAGGGTCTTTTGCAATGAGTCAGTTCTTCACATCAGGTGGCCAAAGTATGGTTGGAGGTGCCCAAAATACCAAGCTTAGAGCCATGATTTGAAGACAGACTATCTTCAGATACTATGGTGGAGCAGGCATAGCATAACCACTGTAGATATTCTTGTTCACAAACGGGAAGATGTGATGCAATGCTAGAGTCACTGCTTCACAGCAATTCTGAAATCCAGCTGGGCACAGATTGGCAGTTCCTTGATTCAGCATGGAGGCCTGGGAATAAGTCTCCATGGCTCTTGACTCCAAATTCTAGACTCGTGGTTCTACCCTCTAAGTCATCCTTCTTTTTGTATAAAAAGTGTATGCATATATACGAAATAGTTTTCTCACTTTGTCTTCTGCTTGTAGAAATTTAATGACCTGAATATTTCTTTTCACGTCGTACCTTTCTGTCCCTTTCATTTCAGGTCATACTTCTTTCTTCAAGTATACAGTTCTCTTAAAACTTTGTGTGTCTCCATTGGATCTCATCTAGTTTAACCTCCTAGCCCAGGTGCAAGCTACTGTGCTGCACTGCAAAGTGAGCAAAATTCCCTGGAAAAGCAAAGGTGTCAGGGAACCTCAGAGAAAGGTGAGAACATTATTCCGTCCCTCTCTGATATCCAGAGCATGCCTTGCCTGACCTCTGGCCCAGCTCGTTTCTGTTTGCCCTACAAAACTCAGATCTCCCCCTTCCCTGACCCTTTATGCTCTTCTTCACCCCTAGGCAGTTGAGGGGCCCTTTCTCTGGGCTCCCAGAGATCCTGTGCTCACTTCTCTTACAATACCTATCACAGTAGTGCCTCAGATCCTTTCTGTAGAAACCCAGGGTTGAAATAAATAACTGTCACTACATGGTATCATAATTGTGAGATTACTTATCTGTACTCGGTTATCTCTTTTCATCTTTGTTCATGACACCTGGGGAGAAAGAAAGGGCCTGGGCTTCTGTTGGCTAAACTAACAAGTTTCTGTCTATCTCTGGATACTTGGAAGGAAAGCTATGACAAACATGCTTAGATAGAACTGTGTGCGTGCTCAGTCATGTCCGACTCTTGGTGACCCCATGGACTATAGTCCACCAGGCTCCACTGTCCATGGAATTTCCCAGGCAAGAATACTGGAGTAGATGGCCATTTCCTTCTCCAACGGAGCTTCCTGACCCAGGGAATCAAACCCGTCTCTCTAGCATCTCCTGCACTGGCAGGCAGATTCTTTACCATTGGCGCCACCTAGGAAGCCTAGTGTTCTTGCCTGGAGAATCCCAGGGATGGGGGAGCCTGGTGGGCTGCCGTCTATGGGGTTGCACAGAGTCGGACACGACTGAAGCGACTTAACAGCAGCAGCAGCAGCAGGAAGCCTAGACAAACCTAGGTAGTGTATTAAAAAACAGAGACATCACTTTGCTTCACTTCATCTGGCATGCTGAAGTCTGTGGGGTCACAGTGAGTCAGATACAACTTAGTGACTGAACAAAAACATCTCTGGACATCTTGTAGTATAACAACAAACACCTGTTTGTCCTCTTTACTTGCAGGCAGACACATTCTGAGCTGAAACAGAAGTGTGCTGTTTTTCTTTCATATATGTGATTAATAAATGTTTACCATAGGGGGAAAAAAACCTCATAGCTGTGAAAAAAAAAGGGGAAACACTAGACAACACTGATTGTCGTTGAGACAGAGGTCCGCCCTCACCAAGTTAGGACTCTTAAACGTTATTCATGGCAGAAGGAAGATCTGTGGGCCCAGGCTTAGAGATCAAGTGCAGTGGTTAAAATGGAGGACCCTGGAGTCAAAACTTATGGGGTTCAATTCCTGACTCTACCACACACCCCTGGGCATGTGGTTTAACTCCTCTTAGCTTCCATCTTCTCTTCTAAAATGAGGAGCCCTATAATATGTACCTCACAGTGTTCAGTGGAATAATTATATAAGATGATACGTATAAAATGCTTGGCCTGTAGTGAGGATGCAATAAATATTTGCTCTTATTATTAGCAACTGACGTGTGTCTGATAATAAGATAAATGCTATAGGACAGGCCCTTGAACAGAGGTTTCTGTTGGGAGACACTGCCCACCACAACTTCTTCTTCGATGTCCGTAATACCCACTAAAGGCTCAGAGAACTCCTGGAGTAGAGTTGTTATCTTTTCAGTTCTGTAACGCATTAAAAGCTTGAAGAAACAATGTTGGTAAGATGCTCTACATCCTTGCTACTCAAAGTAGCAACGGCATCACTTAGAAGCTTGTTAGAAATGCAGTCACTGGCCCTATGCAAGACCTGCAGAATCAGTATCTACAGGTTCAAGAGATCTCCAGGGAATTCATGTGCATATTATAGCATGAGACGCCCTAGATTAAAAACATAACTGTGAGGGATACATGAGGCTATGAGCCAGAATCTGAACCCTCAAGAGGGCTTCAAGATCTCACATTGGCAGGTGGGTTCTTTACCGCTAGTGCCACCTGGGAAATGCCTTACCAGAAACCAGTAAGGTGTAAAGTGAGAAAAGCAGCCTAGACTGTTTGCTGCAGATTGTGAATGTCATAGGGATATAGAGAAGGGAAAAGCAGTATGTAGCTTGCAAAAGTCTAGGAGTGCTTCCTGGAAGAGGTGAAACTAAAGCTATAAATCAGAGGACAGGGATGGTGAGAAGGGGTAGAGAGAGTACACTGTGAATTTGAAGAGGAATTCAAGGAAAGATTCTTCTGGTTCAGTGTAGACTCTCAGCATTGGAGAGATTCGCCTCAGGAGAGGTCTTCTTCCCTTTAGGGGAAGCCTCTGTTCTGCCGTCTCAACTAGTCAACTAACTTACATGCCTGCTAGCCCACCAGGCTCCTCTGTCCATGGGATTTTTCCTGGCAAGAATACTGGAGTGGGTTGCCATTTCCTCCTCCAGGGGATCTTCCCAACCCAGGGATCGAACCCACGTGTCCTGTGTCTTCTGGGTTGCAGGCGTATTCTTTACCACTGAGCCACCCAGCTAACTTAGGACCTTCCTAAACTGACCCTTTGTAGAGGCCCTTAAACCCATGTCCTGGAGCTACAAAGCTCAGAGCTCCAGAGCCTCCACTTTGCTTAGAGCACAAAACTCTTTTTGATGCCTAGACATCCCTGCTTCTGGTCTGCTCCTCTTTCTCCAGGTCCCTACTCTCATGGCACCAGTGTGCGCCTTTCATCTTAACAACATTTAGCCTTTACTGAGCATCTGCTATGTGCTGGCACTTCTCATATATTATCTCTGATCTGCACAGTCAACCAGTAGGTCTTATTTATTCATGAGTGCAGCTCAATTTTTAAGTTTCCCAGTCCCTCTGATCAATGTGAGGAAATTGGGACAAAGTCCCTTCCTTTGGGGCATCTCTGTCTATCTCAGCAACGCTGATGTCCTTGTTCTTCTGAGCTCTTCAGGGCACTGTCCCCTTCTAACACTGTGTCAGACTCAGCAGTGATGAAACTTGGGACTGACTTGTCCTGGTGCTTCTTATTATCTGTGACCTCATCGATTCTCCATTCTGGGTAAAAGAATAGTGGATTTTTAGAAGCCTCCAAAAGGTCGTTAATTTGCATCAGTTTTAGTAGGTACTGGGTACTTAAAATCCCTTTAAAGGATTATTTGCAATAGCCGTTTTCATTAGCGTGCTGGATTTAGGTTTCTGTTAAATAATGACCTGGATTGTGAGTTGGAGGAAGAGTTTATTGTCTATGGGAAATGCGTTAATCAAGGGTACTGGTGCAGAGAGTTGGATTAAGAAGCAGGTAATCAGGGCAGTGGTCCAGTTTCAAGAGGGGCTAAAAAAAAATCACTGCAAATAGAATAAGATGGAGAAAATTATGTTGGCCAGAACATCTCTCAAAAAGATTCCAGTGGTTGGAAGGAATATTTGGCTGAGTCGCTTTTATGAGGATCAGAGGCACGCTACCATGACACTAGAAACTCAATTGTCTTCTAGGTGAGTGGGCTCTCCTTACCTGAGGGACTTTGCTCCATGGGCTAAATAAGCTGCGGGCTAGAGCTGGGTTCCCCGAGTGATAGAGGAGAGGCTTCGAGGATGTAGGTAGGGATTTTTATAAACCTATTAGGTTTGTTCATTCATTCATGTATTTGTTGCATTAATCAGTCACTCAATCTTATGTTCAGTAAGTATTTATCCAGCTCCTCCTTTGTGTTGTGTACCTTTCTAGATGCTGGGGATGAAACAAAGGCCACACCAGACAAGATTCCCATTCCTCAGGAAGATCCTAGTTGGGGTATGGGCAGATGATAAACAAATAAATGAACAGGGTAATTTCAGCTTGCACTAAGGGATAGGTTGACCAATCGCCTTTGAGGTAGCAGTTCAGTTCAGTCAGTTCAGTCACTCCAACTCTTTGCGACCCCATGAATTGCAGCATGCCAGGCCTCCCTATGGTAGCAATTCATAGACTAGCTATTCAGAGATGAAGATGAGTCCCTGGGCCAATCAGGTCCTCTATCCTGGGAAACTGAACTAGTGACATAGGCAGTGTTGGTCAGTTAGGAGCTTCAAGAAAAAAAGGTTTCATCCCTTCCCTGCCTAGTCTGCCATTTGTTGTTTAGTTGCTAAGTCATGCCCAATACTTTTGTGACCCATGGACTGTAGCCCCTGAGGCTTCTCTGTCCATGGGATTTTCCAGGCAAGAATACTGGAGTGGGTTGCCATTTCCTTCTCCAGGGAATCTTCCTGACGTGGGATCAAACCCACTTCTTTTGCTTAACAGGGATTCTTTACCACTGAACCAGCTAGCAAGCTTCACAATTTAAGTGCAGTTTATTCTATTCCAAGTATAAACCAATAAAGCTGTTAAGAGATGAAATGGTTCTACATAAAAATCTGGATCTCCCATTTCTTCGGGAAAGTCAACCAACCCTATATCAACACAACTATCTCCTACTTTCCATGTCCTGGTAGGGTCAAACCTGCCACAGTAGCAGCAAAAACTGGAGAACAATTAAGACAATGCCCACCTAAACACTGGCTAGGGTCACAAGACCCATCCAAGACTATAATCTCTTCTTTGCCCCAGGCTTCCTGCCTGTTCAGTGATGGCCATAAAGTCAACAGCTCAGGGAGGTACAGGAATCCAGGAAACCTTTAGATTATTTGTTTTGACACTGACCTTAGTCACAAGAGACAAAGAGCTCTGTAAATCCTGAGAATTTCTGTATACCTTTAACCCACAGAGCCACTGTCATATGGAATTTGTGTATGCCCTTCAGAATAGACACGTAAGCTCATTTACCACAATCTGCAACACTCTCTACTATTTGATGTTTCTGTACACAGTATTTCTACATTGTGTTGTTTTAAATCTATGTACTTTATTATTTTTTAAAGTTTTTTTTCCTCTAAATAAGATACAGTCAAACCTGCTTTAGGATTTATAAGTAAAACAGTATTTACCAGAGTTAGTCTGCCATAGTCCATTAAAATAACATTTTCTACCCTTTTGAAAGTATCAGAAAGGTTATCACTCCATCCCTCCTCCTCCCCCTCCTCTTCTCACTCTAACAATGATGGTGAAGAGATGATCTGTTGCTGAGGCTGGGAACAGGTTTGAGAGTGGTCAGATCAATCTCTTTCAAGAACTGGTTTCACAGTCGCCCTGCTGTTAGGAACGTCTGTTTTCGGCTCCTGTTCCTGGGTAGTGAGATGACCTGTATTCCCTCCCCTGTCTGGTCTTTTCTTGCTCAGTGGATGTGGGGGCAGATCAGCTAGAAAGCAGGGAAGAATCAAGCTCTAGACCGGGAGGTGGGGGAAGGAGTGGAATCCTTGCCTCTTGTCACAAGTCTATACCGTGTTTCTCAGCATAGCTTTATCACACCAGAGCTGATGTCTTCATCCCAGTTTGACTCCTATGACTATTTTTCACCTGGATCAGAACTCACAGAGGAAAGACATGTGACTGGAAACTCAGAGACCTCCGTGGAACCAGAAAGTTGTACAAAGAGAGGCAAGACAGAGGGAGCAGATGAGCCGTGTGAGCGATAGGTCTCTAGAGGGAAGATACAAAAACATTCTGCCCCTCGAGGAGGGTGACAAGATAACCTATTCATTAGTGCTGTTGCTATAGCTCAAACAGTAAAGAATCTGCAGGCAATGCAGGAGACCAGGGTTCAATCCCTGGGTCAGGACGATTCTCTGGAGAAGGGAATGGCAAGCCACTCCAGTATTCTTGCCTGGGGAATCCTATGGACAGAGGAGCCTGTTGGGCTATAGTTTGTGGGTTTGCAAAGAGTCGGACAGGACTGAGTGACCTACACAGCGCTGTTCAGGGGATCTGAACCACCATCGTGCTCCCCAGTTATGCTCCTGGTATGGTCTGCCTGGCTGGTGGTTCCGCAGTTTCCTAGAGATGCCTGTCTCTGTTCCTGCAGGTGCATCCTTCAAACAGGCTGCCTTGATTGTGTTAGCTTGAGTGAGTTCTTGGCAACCGGAAGACCCTGACTAACGTGGAGTGAAAAGGCATAATATACAGCTTTCCTCCATCCTGAGAGACTCAATGTGCTTTAACCAGCAAACATTTTCTGAAGCCTTAGCATATGCCAGGTCCTTTGCTAGACCTTGAGAATAATAATACCTAATATTTATAGTGTTTTCTGTTTTCAGGCATTTTTCCAAGCTCAGTTTAGCTCATCTCATCCTCATAATATAATTCCATAAGTAAAAGTATTCTCACTTACAGACAAGAAGGCTGAGGCACAGAGAATTTAAGTAACACGCTCGAGATCTCACAACTATTGGGGACTATGTGTCAATTTGGATTCTCCTAGAAGCAGCCCCCAAGACAAGAATTTAAGTGCAAGGAGAGGAGTGAGGTGAGGGAGTGGAGGAATGAGACAAGACAGGGAAGGCAACTAACTCAAAGGTACATCATCAGTTGTTAATTTCAAGCATCATCTTGGCTGCTAAAGCATTAATTCTGCATGTGTCTGCAAGGGTGTTTCTGGAAGAGATAAGCATTGCAATTCATAGACTGAGTGAAGATGTGCCCACCACATGGGTTGGCATCATCCTATGTATTGAGAGCTTGAATATGACAGAAAGATGGAAAAAGAGTGAATTTGCTCTCTCTCTGTTTGAAGTGGGCTGTTGACTTCCCCTGTCCTTGGACATTGATGTGTCTGGTTCTCAGGCCTTTGGAATTTGACTGAATTACACCACTGGCTCTCTTGGGTCTCCAGCTTGTAGAGGGCAGATCATAATCACATGAGCCTATCCCTATAATAAGTATCTTCCTACAGATATATATATATANTCCATCTCTTTCAGAATTTTCCACAGTTTATTGTGATTCATACAGTCAAAGGCTTTGGCATAGTCAATAAGCAAAAGTAGACGATTTTCTGGAACTCTCTTGCTTTTTCAATATTTCAACGGATGTTGGCAATTTGATCTCTGGTTCCTCTGCCTTTTCTAAATCCACCTTGAACATGTAAAAGTTCATGTACTGTTGAAACCTGGCTTGGAGAATTTTGAGCATTACTTTACTAGCATGTTAGATGAAGGCAATTATATGGTAGTTTGAGCATTCTTTGGCATTGCCTTTCTTTGGAATTGGAATGAAAACTGACCTTTTTGAATCCTGTGGCCACTGCTGAGTTTTCCAAATTTGCTGGCATATTGAGTGCAGAACTTTCACAGCACCATCTTTTAGGATTTAAAATAGATCAACTGGAATTCCATCTCTTCCACTAGCTTTATTCGTAGTGATGCTTCCTAAGNTGAATCCTGTGGCCACTGCTGAGTTTTCCAAATTTGCTGGCATATTGAGTGCAGAACTTTCACAGCACCATCTTTTAGGATTTAAAATAGATCAACTGGAATTCCATCTCTTCCACTAGCTTTATTCGTAGTGATGCTTCCTAAGGCCCACTTGACTTCACAACCAGGATGCCTGGCTCTAGGTTGGTGATCACACCATCATTATTATCTGGGTCGTGAAGATCTTCTTCTTTGTATAGTTCTTCTGTGTATTCTTGCCACCTCTTCTTAATATCTTCTGCTTCTCTTTTAGGTCCATACTCTTTCTGTCCTTTATTGAGCCCATCTTTGCATGAAATGTTCCCTTGGTAGCTCTAATTTTCTTGAAGAGATNCTTGGCTGCTAAAGCATTAATTCTGCATGTGTCTGCAAGGGTGTTTCTGGAAGAGATAAGCATTGCAATTCATAGACTGAGTGAAGATGTGCCCACCACATGGGTTGGCATCATCCTATGTATTGAGAGCTTGAATATGACAGAAAGATGGAAAAAGAGTGAATTTGCTCTCTCTCTGTTTGAAGTGGGCTGTTGACTTCCCCTGTCCTTGGACATTGATGTGTCTGGTTCTCAGGCCTTTGGAATTTGACTGAATTACACCACTGGCTCTCTTGGGTCTCCAGCTTGTAGAGGGCAGATCATAATCACATGAGCCTATCCCTATAATAAGTATCTTCCTACAGATATATATATATAGATAGATAGATATACATCTATAGTCTATATATAGATAAACTAGCTATCTGTCCATCTATCTAGATATATATGTGCTGTGCTCAGCTGTGTCTGACTCTTTGTGACCTCATGGACTATAGCCTGTCAGGATCCTCTGTCCATGGGATTCTCCAGGCAAGAATACTGTAGTGGGTTGCCACACCCTCCTCCAGGAGATCTTCCTAACCCAGGGATCAAACCCAGGTCTCCCTCATTGTGGGTGGAGTCTTTACCAGCTAAGCCACCAGGGAAGCCCAAGAATACTGGAGTGGGTAGCCTATCCTTTCTCCAGGGATCTTCCTGACCCTGGAATCAAACCAGGGTCTCCTGCATTGCAGGCTAATTCTTTACCAGTTGAGCTACCAGGGAAGCTATATATATAAATGTATATCTATTTGTCCTGTTGGTTTTGTTTCTCTGGAGGACCCTGACTAATCCATCAAGCCAGCTACCACTCCACTGTATGATAAGGTTCTGCACTTCCTCATGAAGCTCACTGTGGGGGAGCTAGGTAGGAACTTGACTTCCTTCTCACCAGGTAACTGTGTTCAGACTTTGATGGAGTGGGAAGGAGTGCTGAGTAGGGAGAGGTGGATTCTGCTGGGGTGGGCAGAAACTNTGGATGGCATCACGGACTCGATGGACGTGAGTCTGAATGAACTCCGGAAGTTGGTGATAGACAGGGAGGCCTGGCGTGCTGCAATTCATGGGGTCGCAAAGAGTCGGACACGACTGAGCGACTGAACTGAACTGAACAAGTACAAGTATCTGAGGGGCTTCCCAGATGACTCAGTGATAAAGAATCTGCCTTCCAATGCAGCATTGCAGGAAATGCGCAACAGACCTGCCATCACCAGGCTGAAAGTCAACACCAGAGCCAGACTTCTGCCTTCCAGTCCAGCCTTTCCACTGTGCTGAGTGACCTTGCCGATGAGGGCTTTCTGTTTATGTAAACTGAAAGCCTCTGGTTTTAAACCCCAGACCTTATCTTCAAAGAAATAGGCCAGAGGTTGTGACAGAGGCTGGAGGACAAAGGACAAATAACCCCTCTCTAGCTTCCTGTGTTTCATACCCAGAGCCTTTTGGTGCCTCTTAAAAAATTTTTTTTAATTTAAATATTTATTTATTTGGCTGCTCACAGGTCTTAGTTTTGGCATGTGGGATCTAGTTCCCCAACCAGGGATTGAACCTGGGCCCTTTTCCTTGGGAGTGTGAAATCTCAGCCACTGGACCACCAGAGAAGTCCCTGGTGCTCCCTGAAGCCTCGGTTCATCCTCCATCCTCACTCTGGAGTCCCATGACCAGATCAGGTGCTACCCATTTCCATCCACCCATTTCCTGTGTCCTTATCTTGGGGCACTCTGTCTGCTGCTCTCTAAGGGGACACTCTTGTCACAAGGTATCCCCAGTCCTGAGTTCCTGTAGGCATCAATGATTTTGGATGAATCAATGAGCTCATTTGATAAGTGAACTTTTCAACTCCATGCGAGGGCTTTCTCTTGAAGGAGCATTGTTAACAGCATTTTATCCATCCAAAGTGTGATTCCACTAGGGAATATTCTGATTCAGTAACAGGTGCCTGGTGGGGGATAGTTTGGGAAGCTTCTCAGGGATCTCAACTCTCCTGGTTGATTGTTAATTGGTCCAATTCTGGCTGGGAGCTTGGGACAGGATGTGTAGGGGCTGTTCCCAAGAAGCACCCGACCTGAAAAGGAGGAGGTTGGGGATAGGATTGGGCTAGAGATATTGCCCAAATGGTCTCCAGGGCTATTGTGTGGGTGAGAAGCTGGGAGACTGGGGGCTTGAGGACTAGAGGTATGGACTGACAAGATCATGTGTCCCAGGATGGCAGTGCAGCTTGCTTGACATGGACCTGCCCCTAGCACACAGGAGGGTGGGTGCTTCCCCCTACCCCCTCCCTCCACCCAGAACTGGCTCAGATACTTCTAGTAGCAGTCCTGTTAGGAGGATCTGGGACATTTCGTAGAGCAGGATGTTCAAAGAAGACAGCTTTTACTGTGTATTCCTTCGAGTAGCAGTCACCAGTCACTAGCAAGGGCTTTAGAATCTCTTTCCTTGTCTCAGATACAATTTATACCATTGATACTGTGTGGCCTGGGGACAATTACAAAAATAATCTCATGTGATTTTTGTGGGTTTTAAATGAGATAATATACATCTTTTAGCTCTTGATGCATACTAGGTGTTTGTATTATATTTGTCAGAGTTCTCTAGATAGATAGATAGATGTGTGTATGCTTAGGCATTCAGTCGTGTCTGATTCTTCGTGACCCCATGGACTGTAGCCTGCCAGGCTCCTTTGTCCATAGGGTTTCCCAGACAAGAATACTAGATTGTCATTTCCTTCTCCAGGGGATTTTCCAGATCCAGGGATCGAGCCCTCATCTCCTGCATTGGCAGGTGGGTTATTTACCATGGAGCCACCTGAGAATCCAGATAGATCGATAGGATTGGCCAAAAAGTTCATTCAAGTTTCCCTGTTACATCATATGGAAAAACCAAAGTGAACTTTTTGGCCAATCCAATATAAAAAATATACAAGATCTTTGGGAATCCACATGTGTCTGGATTCCTGGCTGAGCCAAAGTGGAAAGTGAGTAGATGGCAGAGACTGGCTAGATGCCCCAACAATCCCATTGCCACTTCTGAGGCACACATCAAATTTCCCAGCTCTCTTTGCAATTATGTTGGACCCCCACTGACTGTGATTTAGCCCCTTGGCTAAAATGTGAGCATCTCTGATATTTCCTCTCCCCTCACTTCTACAGTGACTGCGGAGGTCAGATATTCAAGATCACAGCAGCTCCTGATGAAAGGGGCCTGGATCCCTGAGTCATCACCTGGAGGAGAGCCACCAGAAAAGCCTGTCCATCTGCATTAGACTATGAGGTCAGTGGGAAGTAAACCCGAATTGTTTTAGGCCATCGAGACATGGGGCTGGTTTGTAAGAGCAGGTAGCCGCACCTTCTTATATCACACGGGGTGTGTGATGCCAGAAACGGCTCTTCCCTCTGTCTCTTTGAATCAACTGAGTTGCACTGGAGGATTCTGGGAAAAAAATTCTGGAGTGGTGTTTAGACACAACAGACATGCACACACAACAGTGTGGCACCGCAGGGGAGGCTCAGCAAGAAGAGACTAGACTGTGAGGTGACAGAGGGGTCTGTTCCAGTGAACCTGCTGATGAGAATAACACTCCATGGGCTTAGGGACTTGGTTCCAGCAAGAAGATTGGGGGTTGGAAGAAAAGAAGGGATCTGATAAAAACAACAAACAAACAAAAAACCTAAATGAGGCTTTGACTTTCTTCATAGCGGGCTTGGCAATGGTGAGAGCAAAGGGCCGTATGTGTAAAATGCAAAGCATATGACACTGTGGCCCAGCGCCAGTGCTGGGGGGTTCCTCCCGTGGGGCAGGCTGAGGGGTGAATAATGCTCAGCTTAGGGGAGGTCAATGCCAGTCGAGGGAGTGCTGAGTCCCACAGCTGGGGAGCAGTGCTGTGCAGGTAGGGCTGGAGGGTGGGGAAGCAGCAGCTGCCTGAAATGCTGGATGTGAATGCATCATCAGCCCCAGGGACCCGCCCCTGGCCCCGCAACTTCCAGACTGGGACAGGAGACTTGAAGGAGGCCCAGGGTTCCCCCTGCAGGAGAAGGGGCTGGGGAGCTGTAGAAACTTGGATCCATCCTCCCATGTGACCATGCTGAGTATTGCTGGAGTCCCAGGGAGGTTCAAGTGACTGTCCACACAAGGCAGCATAGCATTAAATGCAAAGTTAACACAAAGCATCCTGAGTAGAGAACTACTGGGGGGATTTACGGTAACAGAATCACAGTGACACCGGCAGGCTAAGCCTTGCTGCCCGAGGACACCGGGAGATGGATTGTGACTCTGAAACGTTGCAACAACACCCAGCTGCTGGGTGCCTCTTGCTCCTCTTTCTTCCTTTCTCCAAACTGTTTGCCTTTGCAGACCTAGCTGTCAACTCCGCTCCCCTGCCATCTCTCTGTAGGAAATTGCAATGCTCATCCAACATGAGTGTTCTGTCTCTCTCTGATTTTTAGGTGCTTAGAATGTGAACATAAAGGGAAAATGCAATTTCAAAAAAAAAATACGTGCCTGTAACTGATTTATTAATAGTCCATAATGCTGGTAATAGGCAATCTATAAGTCTGTTCTTAAGAATTTATAGGGCAAATATTCCAGCACCATATTAAAAACACCACTCATAAATGCCTGCAAGCCTCAATCTGTTAACTTAGGTGGTGGGAGAATATCATTATCTGTAGGAAAACAAACAGAGATCCAAGCTTTGATTTCTTTAGATGCTCCAAAAAGCACACAGTAAGTAAGCAAATTGTATGACATGCCGTAGGCAAAAGTGTCCCATGCATAGAAATAAGAGGGTGGCTTTCATACTGTGTGTGTGTGCTTTTAGAAAGAGCCTGAGCTTGGGAGAGCACTGGAGGGGCTCAGGAAGCCTTTGGTGCAGGGAAGGGACTGGAGAGAGGCAGGGGCTAGGAATCAGGCAGGTCATTAGATCCTTTTCCTTTTTGAAAAAATTCATTAATACTTAAAATAACTTTGAATATAAAACATGCTCACTATTGAATATTTGACATTGGCAAATGTTTAAAAAAAGAGAGAAAAAAAGTACCCACAATTCAAACACGGATGCCTTCCTTCTTTTAAGTTTCTTACAGAACAGTAGTTTGATCATTTGTACCAAAAGCTGGGAGAGTGAAGGGTGGGACCTCACTGAAAATGAAGGTTTCCAGGCCCACCCAAATCTTACCAAGTCAGAGTATCTGGAAGTAGGGCACTGGTATGTGTGTTTTCAGGGAGCGTTGTGGATGATTCTGATCTTAGGCACACTGAGTCTGAGAACTTTGGTTTTCTTAAGTGCAGTTCCCAAATGAGAACTCTCAAGTCGATGTGAACTCAAAATCACTTGGAGGACAGCTCTGTTCACAGTCATTGAAAGATGATAGCCTGAATTGTTCATCAGTGGACCAATGGACAAACAAAATGTGATCCATCCATACAAGGGAATAGTATTCAGGCATAAAAAGAAATTAAATTCCGACATTTGCTACAGGATAGATGACGCTTGTCAGAATTTCATCTCATTGTGACATTTGCTACAACATAGATGAACCCTGGGCTTCCCTGGTGGCTCAGCTGGTAAAGAATCCACCCGCAATGTGGGAGACCTGGGTTCAATCCCTGGGTTGGGAAGATTCCCTGGAGAAGGGAAAGGCTACCCACTCCAGTATTCTTGAGCTTCCCTGGTGGCTCAGCTGGTAAAGAATTCGCCTGCAATGTGGGAGACGTGGGTTCGATCCCTAGTGGGAAGATCCCCTGGAGAAGGGAAAGGCTACCCACTCCAGTATTCTTGGGCTTCCCTGGTGGCTCAGCTGGTGAAGAATCCGCCTGCAATGCAGGAGACCTGGGTTCGATCTCTGGGTTGGGAAGATTCCCTGGAGAAGGGAAAGGCTACCCACTCCAGTATTCTTGAGCTTCCCTGGTGGCTCAGCTGGTAAAGAATTCGCCTGCAATGTGGGAGACGTGGGTTCGATCCCTAGTGGGAAGATCCCCTGGAGAAGGGAAAGGCTACCCACTCCAGTATTCTTGGGCTTCCCTGGTGGCTCAGCTGGTGAAGAATCCGCCTGCAATGCAGGAGACCTGGGTTCGATCTCTGGGTTGGGAAGATTCCCTGGAGAAGGGAAAGGCTACCCACTCTAGTATTCTGGCCTGGAGAATTCCATGGACTTTCACACACACACAGATGAACCCTGAAAACATGATGCACAGTGAAAGAAGAGACAAAGGGACTCGCATTATATGACTCCCCTTATATGAAATAATGACAGCAGGCGAACTCAGGCGGGCAGAAAGCCAGTTAGTGGTTGCCGGGGGCTGGAGGAAAGGGCTGTGGGATATGAGGGTTTCCTTTTCATGGATGAGGAGTTTCCTTTCAGGATGATGAATGTGTTTTGAAACTAGATAGAGGTGGTGGTTGCATATCACCGTGAATGTACCAAGTGCCACTGTGTCATACGTTTGAAAATGTTTAATTTTATATTACATAAATTTTATCTCAATTAAGAACAATCACTTGAGGAAATGAAAAAAATCCAAATTTCCTAGCCATGTCCCAGGAGGTTCTGCTTTGGTATATCAGGGGCAGAGCCAGGGTTCTGAATGATAGAAGGAAACCTCAGCAGCTACTTTTTTTTTTTTTTTCCACTACTATTTTTAGACCTTGGCTTTGAACAAGGTCTGTTTTAATTTTTAATTGGAGGATAATTGCTTTACAATGTTGTGTTGTTTCCTGCCATACAACAAAGTGAATCAGCCATTATACATGTATCCCCTTTATATACATATGTATACTGGCTGCTATACATATATAGCAGCCCTCCCTTTTGAGTCTCTGTCCCACCCCCCACCCCCACCCCNTTGTTGTTCAGTTGCTCAGTTAGGTCTGCCTCTTTTCAACCCAATGGACTGCAGCATGCTAGGCTTCCCTGTCCTTCGCTATCTCCCAGAGTTTGCTCAAACTCCTGTCCATTGAGTCAATGATACCATCCAACCATCTCATCCCCTGCCACCTTCTTCTCCTCCTGCCCTCAATCTTTCCCAGCATCAGGGTCTTTTCCAATGTGTTGGCTCTTCGTTTCCTTTCTACTCTAGCTCACATCTGACTTGAAACTAGGTACACAACACAGGGATTGCAAAATGGACACAGTTCTTGTCCTGGAGGAGCTCACAGACATCTGGATGGCTTTTCCTGTTACAAATATGCTACAGTGAACACGAGAGGATCACATTGGTGGACTGTGGGAAGAGACGCTGCCGTTGGTTTGGGGAGATCTGGGAAGGCAGACGGCAGGTCATTCTGGGCTCAGGAGTATATTCCAAGAGTAAAGGAAGCTGGGCTCTGCTGCTTATTCGGCTCTTAACCCTGAAGTCCTGGGAGGGTCTTGGGCCAAGTGTCATGCAGTGCTTTTCTGATAGAACTCCCTCTATAAAATGGGAATGGTGGTATGAGGTATACTTATCTCCAAGATAATTTTCTCCAAGAGGGATTTTCTCCAGTTTTCTTCTCTGGATGACTGCTTCCCATTTGTCAGAATTTCATGACTTACCCCATCATATAGTTTGTATAGGTTTCCATTTATTGACCCTCTCCTGTGCTCCAGGCACGGTCCAAGACAGTTTACATAATCTATCTCATTCGGTCCCATGAGGTAGGAATGCTTAAATGGCTTCTTTTAAAGATATGGAATCCAAACCTCACAGAGTTTGAACGACTCACCCAAGGTCACACAGCCAAGAAGGGGCAAAGCGAAAATACCTACACAGGTCTGTCGAGTACAGAGCAGGTGTGCTTTCTACTTTACTAGATGTGCTAAAATAACCAATTCCTTTTATTGGGCAATTCTCTCAGGATAAAGCAAAAACTCTTCAGAAAGAGCTTAGCATTGCAAAACCAAGCATCCTGGAATGAAACGGTGAAAAACACATCTCAAAAGAACATAACAAGGTTTGTAAAAAATGTGTCTCCTTTCATTGTTTTTCTTTTTTCCTCATTATGAAAGCAATTCATGTTCACTGTGGAAATTTGGAAAATCCAGCAAAGTATAAAAAAGAAAATAAAAATCACCCTAATCTTATTATAGAAAGAAAATTGCTGTTAACATTTGTTTTATATCCTCCCAGCATTTTTCATATGCCTAAATGTACATATATATATTTTTAACTTAATTGGGATTGTCCTGCCAAATTGCTTTCTAGAAAGGTTGAACTAATTTACAATTCCACCAGCAGAGTTTGAGAGTGCTTCCTTTACCCAGGCCAGTATAGAGGTTTTCTTTTTGTCTTTGCTAATTTAATAGATTTAAATCCAGTGACTTGTTTCTATTTGCATTTCTTTGATTATTGAAAAGGCTGAGTTAAAAAAAATCATAAGCTTATTAGACATGTGTATTTATTCTACTGAATCATTTTTCATGTCTTTTGTTCATTTTCTTTTGTTAGAGTTTTATGTTTTTTATATATTTCTTATTGATTTTCAAGGGCTCTTTATATATGACAGAACTTAAAAATTGGTCTGGGGGTAACTCAGGGGATGTATACTTTCCCACTGGTCTTTCATATCTATTTCAGTTTCTTTTTAAGAAGTTATCTGTTTGGCATACTAATTTGTCCAATAGTTTTGGGAAGAACAAAAAAGATTTTAAAAAAATTGTGGTCAAGAACTTCCCTAGCAGTTTGGTGGTTAAGACTCCACATTTCCAGTGCAGAGGCTATGGGTTTGATCCCTGGTCAGGGAACTAAGATCTCATAACCCGTGTGGTGTGCCCCCCTGCCCAAAACACTGTGGTCAAATATATCATTATTTTCCTTATGGTGGAGTTTAAAAATATGAATTTAAGACTTTACCCTGTCACTGTATATGATTTACTACCGCTAGTTTTTCTAGCTTAGTGGTCCTCAAGTATAACTGCAAATTAATATGGTGATGGTGGTNAAAAAAATTGTGGTCAAGAACTTCCCTAGCAGTTTGGTGGTTAAGACTCCACATTTCCAGTGCAGAGGCTATGGGTTTGATCCCTGGTCAGGGAACTAAGATCTCATAACCCGTGTGGTGTGCCCCCCTGCCCAAAACACTGTGGTCAAATATATCATTATTTTCCTTATGGTGGAGTTTAAAAATATGAATTTAAGACTTTACCCTGTCACTGTATATGATTTGCTACCGCTAGTTTTTCTAGCTTAGTGGTCCTCAAGTATAACTGCAAATTAATATGGTGATGGTGGCAATTGAGTTGCTAAATCATGTCCAACTCTAGCCTGGATTAAAAAAAATTCCCAATGCCTAGGCCACATCCAAAATGAATCAAATCAGAATCTCAGTGGAGGATAATAGTGAAGGGGTAAGGAGATGGGGTTGAACTTGGTTATCAATATTTTAAAATCTCCTTTGATGAGTTCAGTGGGCAGCCACAGCTAAGGACCACTTCTTTAGCTCTGTCTTCCCTCAGTGGGAAGGGTCATGGTTGGAATGATGTCACCAGTACAAATTAGCAAGACTGCAGTCTAATCACTGTACTTGTCTACTGTACACACAATACCAAAATGGACCTCTTTCTTTTTGGAGCAGAAAATAGGGTGTGGTGAAGCCAAGCAGATCTCAGGCGATGAGATGGGGCCTGTATGCTCTGAGAGGAGGTGGATGTACTCTTTACAAAGGCAGAAGAGAGGGGCTTTCACCTAAGTCATTTAGAGAGAGAGAGAGAGAGAGAGAGAGAGAGAGAGAGAAGGAAATGCAGAGGGAAAAACAAACAGTGCAGAAACTTGGTTTTATTATTTCCATTTTACTTATGAAGAAACTGAGCACCAGAGAGGTTAAGCCAGTTGCCCAAGGTCACTCAGCAATTTGACAGCTGAGTCACATGTTCTAATTTTTGAGGAATGGGGAGGAACATTCATCAGGTATTGTGCCATCCACGCCCCTTTGGGAGAGGTACTTAAAGAGAGTCCTTCCTTCCAGAGTCTTGCCTGTGTTTAGAACAACTGAGAATGCTGGGCGAGCTGAATCCCTTTCTCATTCATCACCTGTGGTGAGGAAGTTCATGAAAACACCTAAAACCAAATATGCCATTTTTGATTGTTTTTGTCTAGGATTGCCCAAGCCAGCATTCCTTTCTGGTGACGCAAGTAGTTGGAAGCTGGTTATAGACTCTCATTTTTAAAGGATGTACGTCTATGTTGGCAGAGACTAGGGTGGCCTTCCTGATGTCTCGAAGAATCCCAAGCATGATGTCTTGTCAGTTGGAGGCTGAACAGGAGTGTGTGCGGATGCCTGGGCTGTAATAAGATTTTATTCAATGTTCACAACAGCTCTAAGAAGCAGGTACCGGCTTTATCCCCATTTTACAGATAAGAAAACTGAGGCACAGTTTAAGCCACCATAGCTCAAGGTCACACATGCTGATGAATGGTGGAGTGCAAATGCTGACAAAGGAGGGAATAATCTGCCTGCCTCCCCCCTAGTCCAACTAGCCTCTACCCCTTAATTGCATATCTGTTACCACCTCCCTCCCCTTCTCATCAGCTTCCTCTTCCACCCTCCATCTGGGAGATCTGCCTCTCAAAACCTTTTCCTCATCAGTGGGTGACAGTGTTTCCTCTCCAGAGTGACTCTTGGTGTGTAATTACTAATCAGATGTAGGCAATCAAGCCACATTTCCATCCCCCCATTTTCCTCCCCTCCTCCCCTCAAGGGACAACTTTCTAGGGGGAAGGTGACTCCTTCTGGAATTCAGATTAACATCAACTACAGAGGAAGGGAGTGGGGAGAGGATGAAGAAAGGCATCAAACCCATTTGCAAATTGCAAATGACAAGGCATCTTCAGCGCTGGTTTGCTCTCTGCTATTTTAAGGGGCCTCATTTAGCATAATATTTGCATCGTTTGTGCCTTATCCAATAATTAGGAGTAGAGACAAATTCTTCTTTTTCCCAGACTAAGGGCACTGAGGTGGAGAATAAAGGAAGCTCTGGAGACAGCGCTCAGGCAGTTAAGCCTTTAAAAGTTATTCCCTCCAGCCCTTACTGTCTTGCTAAAATTCCCTGAACACCAGTCATTCTGAACTGGGGTCACTGCTCGTTGTTTGGCTTCAGGGAGCCTATGAGAGCCTATGACCCCTCTGAAATGCTAAGCAGAAATCTGTGTTTGTGGAATTGTTTGCCGTTTTATGCTCCCCTGGGGAGAAGGTCATAGCTCTTTTTATTTTCAGAAGTCTGCAACTTTTAAATTAAGAATGACGCTCAGTGGGCTTCTGCTTTGCTTCTTCAATATCCATGCACCCTTCTTCAAGTCCCAGCATCTTGATTTTCCTTTGGGAAAGTAACTGTCCTCCAGCCCCATTCCACTTTAGGACTGTCCAGTAGAACTTTTTGTGATGATGGAAATGTTCCATGCAGTCTTGTTCTTCACCAAAGAGGGCTCAGGAGCTACCTGCATTGGCTGCAGCAATCATGAGGGTCCTAGGTGGTTTACATCTTAGCCTGGTTTCTCCCTAAGCCTGATAAACTCTTCCTCCCCTTTGATTTACTTGTCTTTATGGTGGTTACTGCAGTAATGAGTCAGTGGCAGAGTATATTTAAATGCAAAACACTGTTACCCTTCATTAAAAGGCCTGTCACCACTAGCCTTCATCAGAGAGAGTGATTATGCTATAAAGAGCCGCTTGACACATGGCTCAGGATTGACCAGCTTCATTCCAGAGTTCCTGCTTCCCTCCCCAGGAGAACCATCTACTGACTCAGCTGCTTATGCTGACACAGGCAAGGCAAAAGCTGTGTGGAGCCAAACTTGTAATTGGGGGAGGATGCCAAGGGCTTGGGACTATGCTGCCTCATCTTCACCAGCCTGCCAGGTATCTGAGTACAATCTTGTTGCCTTCCAGAGGAGATTCATTTCCTGCTTTTTTCACCATTGGATCTTCAAGTCTGACTTAAAATCCTTGTTCTCCTTCAACAATATCCTTTTAGAAAACATGACTTCCTTTCAATTCTCCACCATTCAACTTTTTGAGGTCTAATTGGTGCCCGATGTGGGATTTGGCAGTAGTTAAGAGCACGAGGTTTGGAGCTGGGCATAAAGATGGTTATGCTTCCGCCACTTATTCACCATGTGACCTTGAACAAGTTACTTAAGCCCTCTTAGCCTCAGTCTTCTGGGAAATAAAGAAATGGGAATAAAGACTAGGACAGACTAATGGTTCTCTAGCCAACAGCATATGTCACTTTTTTGGTCTTGTTTACCTCCCATTATAGCAGTTGATCAAGGCAAGTACTTTTCCAGCCTTTCTTGCAGCCAGAGGTGACCATGTGAACCGATTCTTGGCCAGTGAGTTAAAAGGGAAGGTGGCATAGTGGATTCTGGGAGTGACTTTTCTTCAGTAAAAAAGAGAGCAGTATATACTTGAGGATAAATCTCTCTTTCCCTCTCCTCCTTTCTGCTTTGAGTGTTGTTGTGTGGGGTTGTAATGTCTGGAATATGATGTCTGGAACCATGGTAGCCATCCTGTGATCATGAGGCAATGTACCTGTAAATGAAAAACCAGCACTCTAAGAATGACAGAAGAATATAAGAACCAAGATACTTAATGATGTCATTGAGATGCTGAACCAGCAGTGGGACATCTAATTTCCTTGTTAAGAATGTCCTTATGACTTAAGGTTTCCTGCTCCTGACAGCTGAAAGCATTTATAAATGACACACCAAGCCCAGACTCACAGGTTGTTGTGAGGAATAAGCAAGATAATAAATGCAGCGTTCCCTGCGTAATCCCAAGAACACGTGTGCATGCTCAGTCACAGTCGTGTCTGACTCGTTGTGACTGCCAGGCTCCTCTGTCCGTGAGATTCTCCCAGCAAGAATACTAGAGTGGGTTGTCATTTCCTCTTCCAGGGGATCTTCCCGACCCAGGGATTGAACCTGCATTTCCTGAGTCTCCTGCATCTCCTGCATAGGCAGGTGGATTCCTTACCACTGCGCCACCTGGGAAGCAAGAACATGATGAGCACACAATAAAACAGCGGCTCCTACTGGTAGGAATAATTGCACTCAGAGATTCACAGATGTGATTTGAGGAATCATGGGGAAATTTGTGATGTCTAAAATCTTGTCCTCTTCTGCTGTTCCTTCCTATTTGGATAGAAATTGGAGTCCTAAAATGTTAGCACCAGAAGGGACTCTTTGATCTTAAATTTAGTTTGACCCTTTTCATTTTAAAGACAAGGAAACTGGCCCATCCCCAGTTCACATAACATGTTAGTGGCAGATGGTGACAAAACCAGAACTAGAGCTTGATGTTTTTGGAACTTAGGAGCTAAATTTCTTTCATTCACACTTAGTTGTCTCCATTCCCACTCCAACAAGCTCAAAGGCTATTGTGGATGGGATGGGTATAAAACGAGATGTCATATAGGAATCTTGAAAAATTTGGAAAGCACTCCACATGAATAGTCTTGCCTGGAGAATCCCAGGGACAGGGGAGCCTCCTGGGCTGCCGTCTGTGGGGTCGCACAGAGTCGGACACGACTAAAGCGACTTAGCAGCAGCAGCAGCAGCCAGCCACATGAATAGAGGCATGATTCTTAGTAAAGGTGGTTCAGCACTTTGCTCATTTGTCAAATCAAATAGGCAGGAGATATCCAGGGATTAGGTGGGGTCTTAGCCAGAGGCTCTGTGCCTAGCTAGGTGGTCCACCTGTATTCAACAGTTCATTGATCCATTCACTGATTGATTCATTTATTCAAGAAATATTTATTGAGAGCCTGATATGAGCCAGAAACAGGGTAGATGTTTTAATATTTGTGGGATTGAGTTGAAGCAAAACTTCTACCTGTATCCCTAGGAAGAAGCCCTATTTGTTGAGTTAAATTGTCACCTGTAAGGACTGATTTAGGATCCACTTGTCACAGTGGATTCTCTTCTGCTTGGATCCTCAGATGTGCCAGAAAACCTGATGACATTCCCTATTGCTAGGATTGCTTTTGGGGGTACAGGTCTTGAGAAGATCTTAGTTACTTAGGGACTTAATTTATGGAACATTCATATAGATTTAGTAGCCTCTTCCTACAGTGAAAGACACTCTGGGTTGGGGCCTGAGACATGGAAGTTTCAATAAGGGAAGCTGGGGAAAAGGATGTGAGAGTGGAGACAGATGGCTTTAGAGCCGATAGCTGTGGGTGGAGTGTGGATAGAGGTATAGGAACCTAGACTTTCAAGCCAGAGATGCTTGGTTTCAAATCATGGACCGCTCATTCCTAGCTGTGTAAACTGTGATAAGTCAGTCACCTCTGTGTCTCAGGTGTCTATAAAATGGAAATATTACTTGTTGTGGAGATTGAGATGATGTATTTAGAACTCTTTGCACAGTGGCTGGCACAGAGTATCTATCCCAAAGCAAGGGTTTGAGTTCAGGTAGTTTATTTGGGAAGTGAACACAAGAATTATTGCTAAGGTAGTAGGAAAATGATATAGGGAAGGGGAGGAAAAGTCAACGAAGGGTTGTTATTGAGCAAATTAGCACTGTGGACCACAGGAATTCAGTCTCACTGGGAACTTCTGGGAGGTGTTGTAGAACACACCTCAGTTATCCCATGAAGAGGTAAGGAAGCTGGGGTGTTTATCTTTCAGCTCCCAGCCATCATCAGTAAACTGCTGCCATTGGGCATTAACCCAGAGAACTCCCAGAATGTCCTGAGTGGGTAAGGCAGAGGCCCTCAGGTGGAGACTTGCTGTCAAACACTCTCAGCATATCTTAGAACAATGAATGCCAAAGGGATGAAGGCAGGTTGTTCTGAGCTCAGAGTCATTGTTCAACCACTTATGATTAGCCATATTTTTCTTGAGCAAATCATCCAGTCTCTTGGCCATTCATAGAGTAGTCCACGGAAGCAGGGCATTCCCTGGGAGCTGTCAGAAGTGCAGATTTTCAGGTCTCTTTCCGAATGTATTAGTTATCTATTGTGCCTAACAAATAACTCTGAAACTTAACAGCTTTGACAATGAATATTTACTATCTCTGCTAGAATTGCTTGCTTTCATTGACATGCATAGGTACCATTGCTTTGTAGTTAAGAAGAAAGGAGATTTGGGGCCAGGGAGGGAGGTGAGGGGCAGAGGAGAGGGAAATAAGAGTAGCCAAGTGTCTGTCCCTCCCCTTACCTACAGCCACACCACCCCTAGCTAGTGGCCTAATTTTGATCTCCAATGAAGTTAGGGGGCTCCCCTGGTGGCTCAGTGGTAAAGAATCTGCCTGCAACACAAGAGCCGCAGGAGCACGTGTTTGACTCCTGGGTCAGGAAGCTCCCGTGGAGAAGGCTATGGCAACCCACTCCAGTATTCTTGCCATGGACAAGAAGAATCCCATGGACAGAGAAAATTAGCAGGCTAGAGTCCATAGAGTTGCAAAGAGTCAGACATGACTGAAGTGACTTAGCAGTCACATCCACACAAAATTAGCAGTTATGGTGAACAGTCAGAGCTGTCAGGTGCAAGAAATATGTGATTTTGGACCCAAACAGGGCTTCTTGCTAAGTCACTTCAGTCGTGTCTGACTCTGTGCGACCCCATGGATGGCAGCCCACCAGACTCCCCGTCCCCGGGATTCCCCAGGCAAGAACACTGGAGTGGGTTGCCATTTCCTTCTCCAATGTGTGAAAGTGAAAAGTGAAAGTGAAGTCACTCAGTCGAGTCTGACCCTCAGCGACCCCATGGACTTCAGCCTTCCAGGCTCCTCTGTCCATGGGATTTTCCAGGCAGGAGTACTGGAGTGGAAAAGAAATAGGAGCCTGCTTTAAGGAAATTCATCTCTACAACTCTGCCTGAGCTCCTCAGTGGGGCCCTTGCCTCCAGGGGATATAGCCAGGGGGCAGGAGCCATAGAGAGAGCTTTGAGCAACTCTGAGACCCTGTTTTCTGTTCTCTGTCCCTCTTCAGGGCCTATGTCAGCACATGAGGGCTCCAAGTTGTAACTGCTCACTAAGCTTATAGCACTATTCTAAGCCCTTTAGATATATTATGTCATTTAATTCCCCCCAACCACCTCATGAGGTGGGTTTCTATTGTTTTCCCCTTATTATATATGAGAAAATCAAAGGTCAGAGTGGTTAAGTAACTTTCCCACGGTTACACAGCCGGGGAATGGCAGAGCAAGGGTGTTTAACATGACCTCAGGTGTACTTGTAAGATGCAGGACTGATATAGTTGGGTTGCACACCTGTAGACTTGATGATTATACTTCAAGCACTTACACATCAACCACTTGATGATTACACTTCAGGGAATGTTATTTTATGATGGTTTTCATGTTTTTGCCGCAGTTGTCTTTGTTCCTTCTAGCCATCTTGAGTAATGTTAATTTTTTAATTCCCATTGATATTTTATCCATTTATTCAGTGAATGTTTGTTGAATGCATATTAGTGCCAGGCACTATTTAATAGGCTGGGGAAGTAGCAGGGAATGAAATAGACAAAAATCTATCTTTGTGGTGTTCATGTGCTAGTTGTCCAATAGTGGACAAATGGGTTATCTAGTATAATAGAAGGTGGTGTCTTCTATAGGAAAAATATAAATCAGGGTAAGGGTGATTGGTAGTTGATAACATATGTTGCAGTCTTAAACAAAGTAGTCAAGAGATGGGGGAATGAGCCCAGTTGNTTTTTTTTTTTTTTTCCATTAAGTAGCTAAAACTGAGCAGGAAGAGTGAGTGGGAAGCCCAACTCACATAATTTACCAGCTGGGGAACCTTGGGAAAATTACTAAACCTCTATGGGCTAAGTTTTCTCACCTGTAAAGTGGGGAAATAAATCCATCTCCCAGAGTTGTAGTGAGGATTACCTGGGTCAACAGACATAGTCATTCTAAGCGCTGTGTTAGGTATGAGTGCTTGCCTGCTAAGTTGCTTCAGTTGTGTCCAACTCTGCAACCCCATGGACTGTAGCCCACCAGGCTCCTCTGTCCATGGGATTCTCCAGGCAAGAATACTGGAGTGGGTTGCCATTTCCTCCTCCAGGGGATCTTCCCAACTCAAAGATTGAATCTGTGTCTCCTGTGGTTCCTTCATTGCAGGCAAATTCTTTACTGCTTGAGCCACCAGGGAAGCCCGAGTGAGGTATAAACCATCGTTATTATTAACATGTGACAATCCTATGAGGTCGGTACCTCCCTTACCTCTTTTGCAGATGAGGAAACTGAGGCTCTAAAGAGCAATTTTCCTTCTCCAGGGTCACACAGATGGGAGGTAACAATATCAGGACTGGAGTTTACACCTGTCTGATCCCAATAGCTCCACTTCTGAGGGGCTATGCTGTGCTGAGTCGCTCAGTCATGGCTGACTCTTTGCAACCCCATGGACTGCAGCCCACCAGGCTCCTCTGTCCACAGGGATTCTCCAGGCAAGAATACTGGAGTGGGTTGCTGCGCCCTCCTCCAGACAATCTTCCCAACCCAGGGATCGAATCCAGGTCTCCCTCATTGCCGGGAAATCCTTTACCACTTGAGCCACCAGGGAAGCCCACATTAGGTATAAACCATCGTTATTATTAAACTGTGACAATCCTGTGAGTTTGCTACCTCCATTACCTCTTTCTGCAGATGAGGAAACTAAGGCTCTAAAGAGTAAGGTTGAGAGCCACCAGAGAAGCCCAAGAATACTGGAAGGGGTAGCCTATCCCTTCTCCAGGGGATCTTTCCAACCCAGGAATTGAACCGGTGTATCCTGCATTGCAGATGGATTCTTTACCTGCTGAGCTGCCAGGGAAACCCCACTTTTGAGGGGCCTGGCCCTTTATTGAGAGGGAGCCTCCAGCCCTTCCATTACCTGTTATATCTGAACCCAGAGGGATGTTGGCTGGGTCTGGGGCTCCTTCAGTAGACCAGGGATTGTGGTAACTAAACAAAGCCAAAAGTACATAACATTTACAATGCAAGCACACGCAGGGGGTTCCTGCCTTGCTTAGAGTAAACGTCTCAATTAACACAGAAGACCTTTTTTTGTTCCATAGCTGCAGGCAAGTTTGCCTTTTGAATCAGTTAAATTGTTGACAGTCTGAACAGGAGTCTCGTATAAATCAACATTCAAGGTGCCTTTTGGTGCAGAGTGTGTGCTCCGAATGGGGCTGTGTGAGTGGAGAACTGACTAGAGTCAGGTTCAAATATTTTGACGCAATCCTTGGTAAGAAATATGTTTCACATCACAGCTAGTACATGGCCTTGTGTAAATACATGTGTATGCACACACACATGCTCTCATGCACACAAGCACACACATTACTGTTGTACTAGGTTATTTTCCATTCCATCCCATTCAAAAATGCTGGTTTCCACGTACCACATTAATTTCATGGCACCATGAATAGGTTGCAGCACTCAGCCTATTTGAAAAACATTGGACTCAACTGTAGTTGGGCTTCCCTGATGGCTCAGTTGTAAAGAATACGCTGCCAATGCAGAAGACTCAAGAAACACAGGTTCGATCCTGGGGTCAGAGAGATCCCCTGGAAGAGGAAATGGCAATCCACTCCAGTATAGCCTGGAAGGCTACTGTCCATGAGGTCGCAAAGAGTCAGACCCGACGGAGCACACAGCACAGACTGTAGCTGCCCAGCACATGTATTGGGACACTTGGATGTGCTGGGAAGGTGCCTTTGGTATGTTGCATGTGGTTCTAGAAAATTAATACAGATATTCTACATACCGCATGTTTTTTTAATCCATTTTTGAGTCTAAACATGCAGTCACTGCCAAATAAATGTGTAGAACATTTGCAGTTCCCTAGGAGGCCTGTTCATGCCTCTTTCTAGTGAGCACTCCACTCTCAGAGATGATCAACTCTTCCGACTTCTCACACAACAGATTCATTTTGCCTGCTTTTGAACTTCATATAAAATGAAATTGTGCTGTATGTGTTCTGTTGTATCATCTCTTGCTCATCGTTGTCAGTGAGAATCATCCATTTGGTTACATGAAGCAGCAGTTTATTCTTTTTCATTGCTGTCTGCAGTTCCACAGTATGAATGTACCACAGTTTATGTATCTGTTCTTCTATTAATAGACATCTGGATTGTTTCCAGTTTGGGGCTATTATAAATAAGACAGGTACAAGTCTTTGTGTGAACATATGTTTTCATTTATCCTGGGTAAATTGCTAGGAATGTTTCTTTCGGAAACAAAGGTAGACGCAAATTTAATTTTATAAGACACTTTCAGATCTTTTAAAAAAAATTGTTGTGCACCCTATATTCTGATTGGGAATGTTTGAAACTTTTGGTTGTTTTGCATTCTAGCCAATATTTTATGTTGGTTAGATTTTTAAGAAACCATTTTGATGGGCATTTGGTGGTTTTTTTCAATCTGATTTTAATTTGCATTTTCCTGATGACTCATGACATTGGATACATTTTCATGCACTAATGGGTTATTTGTATATCTTCCTTTGTGGAGTATCTGTTCAAGATTTTTGACTATTTAAAAAATCATATTATTTTTCTTTTTATTATTGAGTTATAAGAGTTTCTTTTATATTCTGGATACAAGGACTTTATCAGATACATGTATTGTAACCATTTTCTTTCGCTTTGTGACTTCCCTAATAATTTCCTTAATGGTGTCTTTTGAATTAACAGAAGCTTGAAATTTTTATGACATTCAATTTATGAATTTTAAAAAGGTATGCTTAATACTTTCTTTGTTTTAAGGAATGTTTGCTTTTTACAACATATTCTCCCATGTTCCTTTCTAGAAACTTTACACATTTAGATCTATGATTCATCTTAAAATTAATTTTTTGTATGGTACAATATAGGAATTGAGAGTCACTTTTTCTCATATGAGTATCTAGTGATTCCAGCACCATTTGTTAAAAAGATTCCTTTTCCATAGAATTGCTTCAGTGCTTTGGTAGAGAAACAACTGACTACAACATGTGAGTCTATATCTAGAATAATTTTTTTCTGTTGCAGTGATACATTTTTCTTTTTTATGTTACTCTATCACATTGTTATTTATTACTATTATTTTATAATAAGCAGGTAACATTAACTTTTTCTTCAGATTGTCTTGGCTTTTCCTAGATTTCCCAAAACTCCTATGTTGAGATCTTGACCCAAAGTACTTCAGAATGTGAGTTTATTTGGAGATAGGGTCATTATAGATGTTATCAAGTTAAAAATGAGATACATAGGCGGGCCCTAATCCAATGTGACTTGTGTCCTTTGAAAGGGGGAAATTCAGACATACACATGCACACAGGGGGAACACCCCATGAAAATGAAGGCAGAGATCAGGGTAATGCTTCTACAGACCAAAAACTATCAGAGATTACCAGCATACCACCAAAAGCTAGGAGCGACGCATGGAACAGAGTTTCTCTCCCAGCCCTCAGAAAAGCCAATCCTGTCAACACCTCTGTCTTGGACTTCTAGCCTCCAGAACTGTAAGATAATAAATTTTTGTTGTTCACGCCACCCGGTATGTGGTACTTAATACATGCTTTTTCATGGAATTTTAGAAACAGCTTGTCAGTCTCTTCAGTCTGAGATTTTGATTGGTTTTGCAGTCAGTTTGGGGAGAATGCGCATCTTAACAACATTATGTCCTCTGACCCATGAACATGGTATATCATTGCATTTACTCAGATCATCTTAATTTTCCTTAATATTCTTTAGTTTTCAGTAACTTGCACATTTTAAATTTTATTTCTAATTAGTATATCTTTGTTGGTGGTTTTGTAAATTATATTTATTTTTAACTTATTCTATTTACTTATTGTTATTAGTATTGTTGGCTGCCCTGGGTCTTCATTGCTACTTGCAGGCTTTCTCTAATTGTGGAGAGTGGGGGCTACTCTTCTATGCGGTACGAGGGCTTGTCACTGCCGTGACTTCTCTTGTTGTGGAGCACAGGCTCTACGGCACACTGGCTCAGGAGTTGTAGCCACAGGCTTAGTAGCCCCACGGCATGTGGGATCTTCCCAGACCAGACCTTATCAAGCCTGTGTCCCCTGCATTCCAAGGCAGCTTCTTAACCACTGGACCACCAGGGAAGCCCCTCCATTATATTTCTAATATTATTTTCCAATTATTTGTTATCAGCAGAAATGAAATTTATTTTTATTATGTATTGAGTTGTATCTTGTGACTTTACTGAATTCACTTATTGTAGTAAATTTGGGGGTGCAAATTTAATAGGATCTTCTACATGCAAAATCGGGTTGTCGTCATGACTGCAACTTGTTTAATATAATTTGCAGTAGAGTGTAAGAATGACTCTTTCTGGGACCTAGGTCAGACATCTAATCTCTCTGAACTTTGGAGGTCCTCACCTATAGAGGACTGGTGAGGAGATTTCTTTCAGATCTAAGATGATAAAGGACCTGGCACTGCCATTTGCTTGTTTGTGATACTGGACAAAATACTAGATCTCTGTGAACCTCAATTTCTTCATCTGTAAAATGGGTATAATCACCATAAATTTTCCATGTTACAAAATTATAGGGAATCAGTGGAACAAAGCATGTGACATGGTTATCAGGACACTTAAAAGGTTGCAAGTATTTATTCATTTACATAATGTAGTATAATAAAATATATGTTTGGTTCGTCCCTTGTTCCTGGTACACAGCTTCTGAAACCCTTGGAATTCCCTGAGTGACAGCAGTTCAGTTCTGTTCAGTTCAGTTGCTCAGTCTAACTATTTGTGACCCCATGAACTGCAGCACACCCAGCTTCCCTGTCCATCACCAGCTCCTGGAGCTTGCTCAATCTCATGTCCATTGAGTCGGTGATGCCATCCAACCATCTCATCCTCTGTCATCCCCTTCTCCTCCCACCTTCAATCTTTCCCAGCATCAAGGTCTTTTCCAGTGAGTCAGCTCTTTGCATCATGTGGCCAAAGTATTAGAGTTTCATCTTCATATCAGTCCTTTCAATGAATATTCAGGGCTAATTTCCTTTAGGACTGACTGGTTGGATCTCCTTGCAGTCCAAGAGATTCAAGAGTACTTGGACTTTCTCAAGGTACTGAGGGACAGCAGGACCTTTTGTTGTTCATAACTTTCTGTCCTTTTCTAGATGCTGATCATGAGGTAACTCAGGGTGGGACCCCTAGATAGCTTCAGGATGGGGGTTGGTCATCAGAAAACCAAAGTATTTCAGAATGTGACTTTATTTGGAGATAGGGTCTTTACAGAGGTTATCAAGTTAAAATGAGATCTATAGGTGGGCCCTAATCCAATATGACTTGTGTCCTTTGAAAAGGGGAAACATACCTACCTTCCAGGAAGGCTCCCTAACTCCACAGGCACAGAAGCTCCTGTGTTCCTTCTGGACCTTGCCCTCTTTACCTCCTCACCTGGCTGTTCATCTGCAGCCTTTATTGTGAACTGTAATAGCAAGCATTGCACTTGCCTGAATTTGTGAATTGTTCTAACAAACTCTCCAACCTGAGGAGGTTATCTTGGGAACTCTAGAGTTTGTAGTTGGATGGACAGAAGTGTGGATACCTGGATACCCCATTTATGGCTGATGTCTGAGGTAGAGGCAATCTCATGGGACTGAGCCCTTTACTGGTGGAGCCCATACTAACTCTGGTGGTGTCAGAGAGTCAGAGAATTGGTTATTGGTGTTGGAAAAAGGCAGCATACCATTAATAATAATGATGCTGTTGATAATACTAGTGATGGCATTCTAGGGCTTGTATATTCAAAGCCTCATGTGATCACTGCAAGTGCCTGTGAAGTAGGCAGAGCTGAGGTTATTAACGTCACTGTATTGATGAGTAATAAGAGGCTTCGGGAGGTTAAGTGACATGTCTAGGGCCATTCAGTGTGCAGAAAGCAAGGCTTTTGGTTTTCTGCACTTGAGTCTTGTGCTTCCACAAATGAGGACAGGTTGGACCAGGGAAGCCCATGCCTAGCAGCTGGGGCCACCATCACCACGCAGCTCTGAGGAGTGTGTGTGTGTGTCTGTGTGTGGCTCCTCCGAAACCACCAGCCTAGGACAAATTGAAGTGTGCCTTAGGATTCCCAGAAGAACATGTCAAAACACAGTTGCCTGGGCCCCACACTCATCCGTCTGATTCATAGCCCAGGAAGGGCTTGAGGATTTTAAACAAACATCCATGTGATTCTGGTACAGGTTCCTCTTCTACCAGAAACCTTGCTTTAAGCAGTGGTTCTCAGTCCAAACTGTACAGGAGAGTCACCTGGGGAGCCTTGGAAACTTGTGTCTTCTGGGCCCTCCCTGGGACTCTGGAATCAGGATGCCTGGTGAACGGTTTATATTCCAGATAAAGCTGGCCCAGGGATTGACCTGAACATCTCCTCTGTCTGCTCCTTCTTTCTGTCGCTGTGTAGAACTCTCATTTTACATCTCTGTGACTTAGTTTGCGTTAATTCCCTGTGTTTCTGTCTNCAGGATGCCTGGTGAACGGTTTATATTCCAGATAAAGCTGGCCCAGGGATTGACCTGAACATCTCCTCTGTCTGCTCCTTCTTTCTGTCGCTGTGTAGAACTCTCATTTTACATCTCTGTGACTTAGTTTGCGTTAATTCCCTGTGTTTCTGTCTGTCTTTCTGTGTCCTTTTCTAGTCTTTTTGTGTCTCCCCGACAGCCCCCCTCTCAACTCGGTCTCTCTGTTTTCTGTGTCATTTCTCTGGGGGAGTGTCTCTGAGTCTCTGCCTCTCCTCTGTCTCTCCCTTTCCCTGGTCTGTGGCTGGGTGTGTCTCTGTCTCTGATTTTTTTCTGTCTAGCTCTCACTCTGACTCTAGGTCTACCGTTTCTCTTGTCCTGCCCACTGCACAGCTCTCTGTTCGAGTCTGTGCATGCAAGAAAGAGAGAGAGAGAGAACAGACTGACAGAGACTTCATTATTCTCTATCTCCGATCCTTTTCTTCTCTCTGGTAAACCCCCTCTACCCCTTCACCCTCCCTTCTAGCCACTCAGCTGTGGCAGCTTTTCTGTGAAACACAAAAAGACTCTCCTGCGGAGAATACTCCTGGTCAGACCCCAGACCCCTGCAGACCTCGGAATGTTCAGCTCTAATTGGAAACCTCTTCTGGGCCCGTCCCACTCTCCTGCAGGACTTATCTGGGCCCTCAGCCTCCTCTGCTGCCAGAGATAAGGTGCCCTTTGGGACAGGGTTGCCTTGGGCATGACCCTCAAGAAGACCAGATAAGAAATGTGGCCCGTGGGATCCTGGAGACTGTCCCCCTTCCCCTCAGACTGATACTGACTTTCTCATCACTGACCCAAAGTGTCCTGAAGTGAGGTTGGGGCTTTACAGCAGGTCCAAAAAGCCCTTAGGATGATCAGGCTAGCTTCTTTTTGTTTGAGCTAGTGTTGTTAATTCATTATTAATTATGTAATTGATTTACCTGTGTGTGTATGTATATATAATTGATTTACCTAATATTTATCAAACATCACTGTGTATTGTATTTTGTGCTGAGAATATAGTAGTGAAGATAATATATTTAATATTGTAAATCACAGCACTCACAATAAATTTGTGTCATGGATTGAGCACCTACTATGTTCTAGGAGCTTAATTTATGTAAGGAACTTAATACCAAAATTCCTTGTGGAGAGAGAACCAACTCTTTTTAGTGGAAAATACTTTACCTGCTTGTAATCATTATAGCTGTTTATTCATTATAGCTATTAATAAACTGGACACTTAATTTTTGTGTTCAGGAGTGATATTTAAGATATTTAACAAATGAGCAATTGCTCAATGAATACATTTGTCCCACTTCTCACTTCTACCATTATTTGCATAAACATCCAATCTTCTGTCATTCATTTATTCATGTAATGATTCATTTATTCTTTTTTTAGTGTGTTGTTAAGGGCCCAATGGCTATTAGGCACTGTGTGAGGAACTAGGGATGCAGCAATTAGCGGGATATCATAATGAACTCAGAGGAGGGAGCTCGAGAAAGATATTGACTGAATTCATGGAATGTGACAAAGGAGAAGTTTGGGAGAGTAGACTCAAAGTCTAACCTAGCTGGAGGAATTAGAGAGGGCTTTCTGGAGTAAAGTACATTAACAGTGAAACTTAAGCAATGAACAGGGGTTGGCTAGATGAGATCTCTTTCTTGCCAATTTTGTATGTTCCATTGGGTAGAGCACAGTGCCCTGAGTACAGTGGGGCTTTAGCAAATCCATGATGAATAAATCATGATGATTCTGAAAGCAAACAGTACTATTAGCATGTCTTTTCTCATTGCTTGCACCTAGCATCTGGCCAGGAATCAAAGGTAAATTTCTCCACTCCAAATTCATGGTGATGTCAGAGCTTGCTTACTTTCTTTCTGGCCAGGCTGGGTTTTTGCTGCTTCATGGGCCTTCTCTAGTCTTAGCAAGCGGAGGCCACTCTCTAGTTGCATACACAGGCTTCTCGTTGTAGTGACTTCTCTTGTTGAGGAGCATGGGCTCTAGGGAGCACGGGCGTCAGTAGTTGGGGCACTTGGGCTCAGTGGTGGTGACTCCCGGGCTCTAGAGCACGAACAGGCTCAGTAGTTGTGGCACGTGGGCTTAGTGCTCCCCAGCATGTGATGTATGGATCCTGCGTCGGCAGACAGATTCTTTACCATTGAGCCAACAGGGAAGCCCAGTGTCAGAGCTTTTAACTTTCTTTCCCTGTGCACCCCAGACTGAGAAGACAGAGTCCAGGAAAGTAGACTGAGGGGACAAAAGTTGACAAGAGAGAACATTTTTAGGTCCTCGGCTTCAAACTCGTTCCTGTAGGGGTCAGATTGAACTGTGTTTCTAGAGCTTCTGTCTTTTAGGAGAAACCGTAAATCTGGATTTTCATGTGAGCCCTTCTAATTTTTATGTTGGAACCTAATTTCAATTTTTTTTAAGAAAAAGGTTATTGTGTACAACAAATCAAATATCTATGTGCTGCTGTCTTTGTACTTTTGGGTGGGTGTAACAAAAATACTGCAGACTGGGTGGTTTAAGCAACAAACATTTATTCCTCACTGTTCTAGAGGGTGGAAAATCCAAGATCAAGACACTGAGCAGTTTGGTGTTAGTGAGACCCACTTCTTGGTTTATAGACAGCTGACTTCTCACTGTGTCTTCACATGGTGGAAGAGGTGAGGGAGCTCTCTGGGGTCTCTTTTGTAAGGGCATTGATCCCATTCATGAGGACTCCCACCCTTGTAACCTAATCTTTGTGACCCCATGGACTGTAGTCTGCCAGGCTCCTCTGTCCATGGAATTATCCAAGCAAAAATACTGCAGTGCCATTTCCTTCTCCAGTGTATAACCTAATCACATCCCCTAAAATCTCACCTCTCAATACCGTTACCTTGGGGGTAGGAATTTCAACATATGAATTTTGGGATAATATAAATATTCAGTCTATAACAGCTGCCATTCCTGATTTAGAATTTATTTCCTAAAAATGGAAAGGAAATAAGAGAGACTTAAATTCTCTGTGCAGCCACATTGTTCTGAACATTGTACTGCATGTTCTATGGATCTTCTTGGTATGAATTTTCATTGCATGAATATCTCTATTGCCTTATTTAATCTTTGCAACAACCTCCTGGGGCTGGTATTATCATCTCCATTGAGGAAAAATACCAGTTTAAGTCTACAGGGACCCACTATTAACCACAAGGAGGCTTAATATTTACACAAAAATAGAAGTGAGCTAAGAAGAGGATAAGGCCTTTAAATTAGAGACCTGATTCTATGAGACCCTCCAGGTGCTAAGAGTCTTGAGTAGCCAGATGTTTGTCTAAAAACTGTCTTTTTTTTTTTTTTTGGTCATATGTCTTCACGAATTGCTTTAAATAGTACTGTGTTTTCCTAAATTTTCTTTTCTTTCTTTCTTTTTTTGGCCACACTGTGGGGCATGTGTGATCTTAGTTCCCCAACCAGGGATCAAACCTCCACCCCCTGCAGTGCAAGCGTGGAGTCTCAACCACTGACTGCCAGGGAAGTCCTCTTTCCCGCAACTTTCTCACTTAGAGAGTTTCAATATACTGCTATTGGAATCTGGCTCCCCTATTATATAACATGTGTGAAACTCACACATGTTACATTCACTGTTAGTTGATGTCACGTCTGTTGTATTCAGTATCCACTCAGCTAAGTAACACAGCTACACCCCTAGTTTCTGACTTCCTGATGCCTCTGAAATAGTTCAGTTCTTTTATTTGATTGCCGTTAGGAGTTGCATTTTAGAAATGCTTTCTTTTACCTGGAATTTTGTATTTTTGCCACTGAAGTGAGCATCCTGTTTTTGTTGTTCAGTTGCTAAGTTGTGTCAGATTCTTTGCGACCACATGGACTGCAGCATGCCAGGTTTTCCTTTCCTTCACTATATCCTGGAGTTTGTTCAAACTCACGTCCATTGAGTCGGTGATGCCATCCAACCATCTCATCCTCTGTCACCCCCTTATCCTCCTGTTCTCAATCTTTCCCAGCATCAGGGTCTTTTCTAGTGAGTTGGCTCTTCACATTAGGTGGCTAAACTACTAGAGCTTCAGCTTCAGCATCAGTCCTTCCAATGAATATTCAGGGTCGATTTCCTTTAGGATTGAAAGGTTTGATTTTGCAGTCCAAGGGACAGTCAAGAGTCTTATCCAGCACCACAATTCGATACCATCAATTCTTCAGTGCTCAGACTTTATGGGCCAACTCTCACCTCCCAAAATGACTACGGGAAAAACCATAGCTTTGATCCTGTGGCCTAGACTATTAAGAGCTCCTGGACCAGTGAGAATTTCACTGGATGAACTCGAAGTACCCTCTGAGTATCTCCAAGTGGGATTTAGCAAGGTCATGGGTCTTTAGAACAATTTTGTGGAGATGCTGTCTGTTCTAAGATGTGAGCCCCTTGAACAATAAGATAAAGGGCTTAACTATCTCAGAGTTGCTGAGAGGTCAGGCACGGGATGGAGTAGCCAGCTGGCTTAGCAGAGTGGATCTTAAATTCAAATGTGCATTAAGCCATCAGGTTGCTTCTCAGAATGCAGATTCTTTGCCCTCACCCCTTGTTTTAATTCATTAAGAGTATCTGTTATGGCAGAAAGCTAAGTTCTTTAGAGGCCAAAAAACAACATGGCTTAGGGAACAAAGAATATATTTCTCTCACACACATATTGCAATTCAAGATGAATGTTGCTTATTGGTGTATATCTTCAAGAGATGTGGCAGATTAAGGATGGACACAAATTATTTGATCCTGTTCTCATGGAGAAATGAGGTTGATGTGCCCTCCTTTTGAATCTGGGCAGGCCCTATGACTGCTATGTGACCAACAGAATGTTGTGGAAGTAACACTGTGCCAGTTTAGGGTGGTTTGCTGTACAGCTGTTGATAACCAAACCCCATAGGCCAGAGGGGTCCAGAGATCCTTCCATCATGATGCTCTTCTGCCTTGTATAAACTTGTTGTCATCTGTTCAGCCAGGACTGAGTTCCTGCCATGTACACCTTCCAGTCAATTGAAGAAGATGGAGAAGCTGCATCTATATCTTACTCACCTTGGCTTGGAACTGGTACCCCAGACTTCTGCTTACATTCCATTGGTGCAAACTTGTCACATGACTGCATCTAACTGCAAAAATTATGAGGAAATACAGTCTTCTAGCTATGCAGCCATATTCTTAGCCACTAAAAAAGGGAAGAATGGATTCTGTTGGTAGTCTAGCATTCTGGACTGGGGCACAGAGATCTGCATTTTAGTGAGCCCTGCCCCCAGGTGACTTTGATGTAGGTGAAGGGTATAAGTTTTTGAACTCAGTGAGATCTGAATTTAAAACTAAAGTCTACCATTTATCAGCTGGGTGACATCTCTGAGGTTCAGTTTCCTTGTGTATGTAAAATACAAAAATAGTAATTCCTACCACAGGGGTAGTTGTGAAGATTTGATAATGGCCTGCATGAAAAGTGTGAGCATAGAACATGGTGCACAGTTCAGTTCAGTTCAGTTCAGTCGCTCAGTTGTGTCTGACTCTTTGCG
>SJYV01014960.1:1029579-1089323 GCA_006410875.1 Neotragus pygmaeus
ATCTCTGGTTCCTCTGCCTTTTCTAAAACCAGCTTGAACATCAGGAAGTTCACGGTTCACATATTGCTGAAGCCTGGCTTGGAGAATTTTGAGCATGACTTTACTAGCATGTGAGATGAGTGCAATTGTGCAGTAGTTTGAGCATTCTTTTGCATTGCTTTTCTTTGGGATTGGAATGAAAACTGACCTTTTCCAGTCCTGTGGTCACTGCTGAGTTTTCCAAATGTGCTGGCATATTGAGTGCAGCACTTTCATAGCATCATCTTTCAGGATTTGAAACAGCTCAACTGGAATTCCATAACCTCCACTAGCACAGCAAGATATAAACAGTAAAAAGAAAAAAGAAAGGTTTTATTCCCATTAACTGAATCAAGTGTTTCATTCTATCTTTTAAAATCAGCACATCAGTGCAGTCAGCCATTCTACTTAAAATGTCCATTTTACCCTCACATCAACCTTAGTCTTACCCCATTTTATAGACAAAAAAATTGAGACTCAGAGAAGTTAAGTCAGTAGACCAAAACCACTCAGTGAACCCAAGGTTTTTTTTTCTGATTGGTGTTTGATAACAAATCTTATATTTTAATAAAGTAAGGAGGAACTGTTGATGGTTTAGGGTCATGAAAATAACATATCAGAACCCTGTTGTAGAAAGATAAATCTGAAATTGTTGCTGTGAGGTGTGTGGAATCAGAGAAAGCTGGAGGCATGAGAACCAGTTTATGAACAAGGTGAGGGGGTTCTGAATGAGGCTAAATGAAGTGAAGACCAAGTATGTTCCTGCTTCACCTTCTGTAGTTACTCACCTATGAGGAGACAATTACAAATATCAATCCCATTCTTTACTTGTGCATGCCTCTGCCAAACTGACTAGCCAACTCTTCAATTGCTGTTGGATATGACTTGAAACATTTAGCCCTGGTTCTAGATCTTAAAAATTTTTTAAATTTAATTAATTAACTAATTAATTTCTTTTGGGCCATGCTCAGTCTTCTTTGCTGTGCAGGGCTTTTCTCCAGATGGGGCTACTCTCTAGCTGTGGCATGAGGGGTTCTCTTGTTGCAGCACACAGGCTCTAGAGTGTGCTAGTTCAGTAGTTGTGGCACATGGTCTTAGGTGGCCCAAGGCATGTAGAATCCTCCCAGACCAGGGATTGAACTCATGTCCCCTAAATTGGCAGGCAGATGCTGAACCACTAGACCACCAGGGAAGTCCTGGTTTCAGATGTCATGGGTGTTTTTTGTGTGCCTCAGTTTACCCATTTGGAAAGTGGAAATGACAATGCCTGCTATCGCTATCTCATTGTCTATAAAGAAATGCATGGGAATGTATTTTTTAAAGTTTAAATCATCAACTTGATGTTCAGGTTTACTGTAAATTGAACAAAACAAACAAGTACTCATTTAAACTTCAATTTCATGATTGATTCTTAGAGTCTTAATTTTATAAGTTAGAAACTTCAGTTGTTAAAGGATGAGGTAGTGGAGAGAGATTGGAAGATAGATTTTCTGATATTATGGTTTCCATGGACACCAACTGGCAGGCATCAACCACTGGCTGAAATACAGATAAATAAGAAAATGATTGCAAAGTGCTTTACACAGTGCCTGGCACATAGTAAACAATCACTATACATGACATCAGAGTCTCTGCCTCTGTAAAAGCAGCCTAGATAGAGAAGTTTCCTGAGAAAAGCACATGGGGAGTTCCTTTCTCCTTCGGGATGCTCCAGCCTGAACATTCTGAGATTTTGAAAGGTTCAGACATTACTTTGCCAACAAAGGTCCGTCTAGTCAAGGCTATGGTTTTTCCAGTAGTTATGTATGGATGTGAGAGTTGGACTGTGAAGAAGGCTGAGCGCTGAAGAACTGATGCTTTTGAACTGTGGTGTTGTAGAAGACTCTTGAGAGTCCCTTGGACTGCAAGGAGATCCAACCAGTCCATTCTGAAGGAGATCGGCCCTGGGACGTCCTTGGAAGGAATGATGCTAAAGCTGAAACTCCAGTACTTTGGCCACCTCATGCGAAGAGTTGACTCACTGGAAAATACTCTGATGCTGGGAGGGATTGGGGGCACGAGGAGAAGGGGACGACAGAGNCTGCTTTTAATATTTGTTCTTTGTGTTTGACCTTTGTTAATTTGATTAATATGTGTCTTGGGGTGTTTCGCCTTGGGTTTATCCTGTTTGGGACTCTCTGGGTTTCTTGACTTGGATGATTATTTCCTTCCCCATTTTAGGGACGTTTTCAACTATCATCTGCTCAACACGGAGGAAACCAGAATTGAAAGAGACACGTTGTACCCCAATGTTCATTGCAACACTGTTTATAATAGCCAGGGCATGGGAGTAACCTAGATGTCCATCAGCAAATGAAAGGATAAGAAAGCTGTGATACATATACACAATGGAGTATTACTCACCCATTAAAAAGAATACATTTGAATCAGTTCTAGTGAGGTGGATGAAACTGGAGCGTATTATACAGAGTGAAGTAAGCCAGAAAGAAAAACACCAATACAGTATACTGACGCATATATATGGAATTTAGAAAAATAGTAACGATAACCCTGTATGCGAGACAGCAAAAGAGACACAGATGTATAGAACAGTCTTTTGGGCTCTGAGAGAGAGGAAGAGGGTGGGATGATTTGAGGGAATGTCATGGGAACATGTGTAATATCATATAAGAAACGAATCGCCAGTCCAGGTTCGATACAGGATGCTTGGGGCTGGTGCACTGGGATGACCTGGAGGGATGATACGGGGAGGGAGGTGGGAGGGGGTTCAGGATGGGGAACACGTGTACGCCCGTGGCAGATTCATGTTGATGTGTGGCAGAACCAATACAATATTGTAAAGTAATTAGCCTCCAATTAAAATAAATAAATTTAAATTAAACAAACAAACAAACAAATCCATGGACGGAGGAACCTGGTAGGCCACAGTCCATGGGGTCGCAGAGAGTCAGACACGACTGAGCGACTTCACTTTCTTTCTTTTCAGATCCCCAGGAGTGTAAAAATAGGGGCGGGGCCAGTAGGGAGCGGGGCCAGCACGCAGCCGTTAGCTAGCAACCGTTACGGCAACCTAAACCATTAGCTGGACCCTTAGTGTGAAGCCCTCAAGCTCGACTGTTAGCCATTAGTTACTCTTAGTGGTCAAGCTCCCAACCTGGCAGTGATCCTCATGGCACAGAACGTGGTGAGAGGCGGATTGGGGCTGTCTCCCCCAGGACTTATGGCCTTGGACAGCAGGTGAGCTGAGGGCCCGGGAACAGGCCAACGGCTGCATTCCACAGAGTTCTAGAACCCTTGCTGCAACTATTCACTGGCCAGGCCCAAGCTTCAGAGCAGCCGTGAATCTCTCCCTCATCCCCACTGCCTCGACCTAGTGGCAGTAGAGGTCTTCAAGGTCTCTAAGTCCGAGCGATGGATCCCCTATTTGGGCTGCTTGAGGAGCCTGAGCGCCCGCTGCAGGGTCTCCCCGTGATGGTGGCTGAGCAGGGTCTGGAGACCTGGCTCTGATAATATTTCCCCCTGAAACCTGCCTCCTCAGCTGGAGCTGGACACTGATGGGAAGACCCGGGCAGGGTAATCTACCCTGTGCAGGGACCCCTCTTCTTAGCGGGCACCTGGACTTCAGAGCCTTGGGACTGTACTGGCTCTTGTCAGAACAGAGCGGGGTTTATTCTGGTGGAGGTTTATAGAAGATTGTTATATGGGGTGATCTGACTACAGAACAAAGCATCTGACATCAAGATGCTTGCAACAACTAACCACACCCCCCACCCTCACCTTTCCTATAAAAGGGCTTAGATGAAAGCTTTCCAGTAGTTATTGGTTAAGGCATGAGCCCCCTATTCTCCTTGTGTGGCCCTGCACTAAACCTTTTTCTGCTCCAAACTCTGACATTTTGGGATCATTTGGCCTCACTGTGCTTTGCACACACAGACTTTCATTCATAACAGGTCATTTCACATCTTGGTGCTGGAGTTGCTCTGCAATCATCACTACAGAACCTACTGGAGGACTGTAATATGGTTCAGTGTGTGGGAGGCACTGAGGAGAGTTTCTGGAACATCTGGGAGCTCTGGACAGGTATGTGTGGACGTTATTATCTCACTTAGGGCAAAGCTGCTGCATAGTATTCCACAGTGTGACTGTTACCCTGTAGATGGATGCTAGATCATTTCTTGCCTTTTGGCTCTTACAAGCAACTCAGTATTGAAAATCGTTGTGTGTCCCTCCTTGTGCCTGTTGCATCTATCTGAATTTTCCTCTAGGAGAGTTGCCAGGAAGAGAAATGTCTGGATCCTACAGTACATGCATTTTTTAGTTTTAATGAGTCCTCTAAATGTGATGAACTGAGGCGCACCCCATCCGTGGAGTGTGATGATCTACTTCTTACCTGGTTGAATCTGCCTTTTTGGAGAAACCCAACCTCCTTCCTGCTCATTAAGCTGCATCTATTTTCAGAGCTCAGCTGACATCTCTGGTTGAGACCTTCTTCATTATTCCAGCTTTGCCTCCTCCAGCAGTCCCTTGCTGTGGTTTTCCTTCCTGACTCTTATTTAACATGGCCAAGTGCTTTTGGAATCCTGGGTAATAATGGGAGACAATGCGCGAGATGGAATGTGGAATTGGAGATGCTGAATGTAGCTTTTGTAAGGAGTCTTTGGCGTGATTTCAGCCTGAAATGGAGCACTTTGCACTCAGCCTAAATTGCCTCAATCACACCTGGCGTGCTGGGTGGATGGATATGCAGACCGGCTAAACATTTTTCAGGAAGAGTACAGGCTGCTTTCTGTGACTTTGGAGGCAGGACACAAGGTCACCAGGCGGGGAGGGCACTGGGCTTCAAATAGCACTTTTCTTTCTGACTGGGAGTTTTAGCCAAGGAGTCCTCTAGTGTTCTCAGAGGGGGTGATTCCTCAACAGGAGAAAAGGAAATTTTGGCCATTTAGGGCCTAAACTGTCCATCATAAAATCCACTTTATTTATGGTTATGTTTTGGAGGTGCTATATTTGCAAAACAAAAACTCAAAGATTCTCTGAAAATCCAAATAAGCACCAGAGTAGCTCCCTGGAGGCAGCAGTGGATTTGCAGCTGATATTTTCCCATTTTCTACAGTCTGCCCCCAACCCTTGTCATGATTATAGTATTTGATCACCTGTCAGCTAGGGTCTCTGTTTGCTTTCTCTGCCTGAAAATTTAAAAAGGTTTTGAAATAATTACCTGCAATGAGGGTTTGCATTCAAATGCTAATGAGATGGTGAAGTGGAGGATTGGACACTAAATGTTTACATTAAAATGGAAATACAATAATCAATTTTTCTTGTAGGGCCTCCTGTTTTTCAGTCCCTCAGTCTTATCTGACTCTTTGTGACCCCATGGATTGCAGCATGCTAGTCTTTCCTGTCCTTCACTATCTCCCAGAGTTTGCTCAAACTCTGTGCATTGAGTTGATGATGCCATCCAGCCATCTTATCTTCTGCCGCCCTCTTCTCTTTTTGCCATCAATCTTTCTCAGCATCAGGGTCTTTTCCAGTGAGTCAGCTCTTTGCATTAGGGGGCCAAAGTATTGGAGCTTCATCTTCATCAATGAAGTCCTTTCAATGAACAGTCAGGGTTAATTTCCTTTAGGATTAACTGGTTTGATCTCCTTGCAGTCCAAAGGACACTCAAGAGTCTCATCCAGCACCATAGTTCAAAAGCATCAGTTCTTTGGCACTTGGTCTTCTTTATAGTCCAACTCTCACATCCGTACATGACTACTGGAAAACCATAGCTTTAATTGTATGGACCTTTGTTGGCCAAGTGATGTCTCTGCTTTTTAACATACTGTCTAGGTTTGTCATAGCTTTTCTTCCAAGGGGCATGCGTCTTAATTTCATGGCTGCAGTCACCATCCACAGTGCTTTTGGAGTCCAAGAAAATAAAACTTGTCACTGCTTTCACTTTTCCCCCTTCTATTTGCCATGAAATGATAGGACCGGATGCCATGATCTTAGTTTTTTGAATACTGAGATTAAGCCAGCTTTTTCAGTCTCCTCTTTCATCTTCATCCAGAGGCTCTTTAGTTCCTCTGCACTTTCTGCCATTAGAGGGGTATCATCTGCAAATCTGAGGTTGCTGATATTTCTCTTGGCAATCTTGATTCCAGCTTGTAAGTCATCTAGCCTGGCATTTTACATGATGTACACTGTATGTAAGTTAATAAGCAGGGTGACAGTATACAGCCTTGATGTACTCCTTTCCAAGTTTGGAACCAGTCCATTGTTCCATGGTCTGGTTCTAACTGTTGCTCCTTGACCTATATACAGGTTTCTCAGGATACAAGAAAAGTGGTCTGGTATTCTCATCTCTTGAAGAATTTTCCACAATTTGTTGTGATCCACACAGTCAAAGGCTTTAGCCTAGTCTATGAAGCAGAAATAGATGTTTGAAATTCCCTTGCTTTTTCTGTGATTCAGTGGATGTTGGCAATTTGATTTCTGGTTCCTCTCCCTTTTCTAAATCCAGCTTGTACATCTGAAAGTTCTCAGTTCACATACCACTAATGCCTAGGTTGAAGGATTTTGAGTATTACCCTGCTAGCATGTGAAATGAGTGCAATTGTATGGTAGTTTGAACATTCTTTGGAATGAAAACTGACCTTTTCCAGTCCTGTGGCCACTGCTGAGTTTTCCAAATTTGCTGGCATATTGAGTGGAGCACTTTAATAGCATCGTCTTTTAGGATTTGAAATCACTCAGCTCAAATTCCATCAACTCAACTAACTTAGTTCGTAGTAATGCTTCCTAAAGCCCACTTGACTTCATACTCCAAGATGTCTGGCTCTAAGTGAGTGACCACACCATCANAATAGCATCGTCTTTTAGGATTTGAAATCACTCAGCTCAAATTCCATCAACTCAACTAACTTGGTTCGTAGTAATGCTTCCTAAAGCCCACTTGACTTCATACTCCAAGATGTCTGGCTCTAAGTGAGTGACCACACCATCATGGTTACCTGGGTCATTAAGACCTTTTTTGTATAGTTCTTCTATGTATTCTTGCCATCTCTTATTAAACTCTTCTGCTTCTGTTAGGTCCTTGTCATTTCTGTCCTTTATTGTGCCTATCTTTGCATGAAATGATCCCTTGGTATCTCCAATTTTCTTGAAGAGATCTCTGTTCAGTTCAGTTCAGTCGCTCAGTCATGTCCAACTCTTTGCAACCCCATGGACTGCAGCATGCCAGGCCTCCCTGTCCATCACCAACTCCCAGAATTTACTCAAACTCATGTCCATTGAGTTGGTGATNTTTTTTTTTTTTTTTTGGTGGAACAAGATGCAATAACATAAGACAGACAGAGGCAGAGATGAAAAGACTAGTCCGTATTGCTCAGAGCACATTTCTCTCAGAACCACTTGCAAGATGCTGATTTAAAAGTCCTCAATCCCACAATAGACTTCATAAATCCATCCCTAACACTAGGTCTAAGAACCTGTAGTTTAAACAAACTCTCCACAATATTCTTGTGCAAAATAATAATAAAATAAAATGAAGTGGCTCTCCACTCCTTCTTCCTGGAGCCTGGAAGAGACCTTCAGACGGTTTTAGTTCACAAGCCTGATGAGAGAAGTGCACCCACACATTCCAGCGATGGCTAAGATGCTGCAGAAAGCCAGGAACAAAAGAGCATGTCAGCTGGTTTCTATTCACGCTGCCTAGCAGTAGTAATCCTGGAAGGGAGTGGGAGTGAGGGAACCTGAGAACACCTGTGATCATTACGCTCGTCTCAGTTTCCCTTAGGTACATTTCAAACCTGCTAGATGATTACTCTAACAGAGGTTGCACAAACAATCCCAAGAGTGACATGCAGCCTACAGAGGAAGATGGTGAAAAAATCTGGAGTAAAGTTTGAAGACTCAGAGTGTATTAAAGCTTGATCCGGCAAGACAGTCATCTGGAGGGGCTCAGAGAGTGACTGACAGCTCCGGAGGAGTCTTTTTCTTCCTTAAGCCGAGGCAAAATGAATCATCATGGCAAAGTGCCACTCAGTGGGTTTGGCTGAACCAGCATTGCATCTTTTCTTTTCACTCATTCAGAAAGGAGATCAGAATGTTGTTGATCAACATTCACAAAGCTGGAGATGTACTTCAGAATGGATTTCCAGGTTCCTTTTTATTGCTTCTTGCTGAGTCTAGTGAGGGATGACGAAATGACTAATTCTTGAGAGGCCTTAGAGTCACTGTTGAGGATCATGGTAGAATAATATGTATGTTACATACTAACTGTTTAGAAATTGGTCTGTGGGTTTAAAACACATAAAGATTAAAAAAAAAAAAAGGCTGAAAATACACAAGTAGCTCCACTGTCTGCTAAGTCATTGGCAGAATAAATTCCACCTGTAAGAGAAAAGTCTGTTTAGGCCCAACTTTGGCTTAAGCAGCAATTTGCTTATCTGGTACTCTATACAGAGATGGTGTCTCTGAAAAAGATTAGATTTTTAGTTTATTCTACTAGATGAACTGAAAGATTTTTGCTAGAAATAAACGAAGCTTCAGATCAACACTACACTTCAGAAATTTGACTCAAAAATAAAGCAGCAGAAGAGACAAAGGGAGAAAGAAAGAGGAGGTTGTCTTCAAATTAAAAAATAAAGAAAATGAAACAGTTTACCTCCCAGGAGTTGGGAATCACAACTTAGAAAAAGGAGATGGTTGGAAACTCTAAAACTTAATTTTCACACCTGTTTTCTCTTCTGAACTCGACTCAAGTCAGAGTAATGGCAGAAAGACAAACCCATGGCCCGCCTGGAAGAAGAAACAAACCACATCAATACTCTCTACTCTGGATTCCACTCCCCTATGTTGTAAAGTGAGTTTTGTCAGATTTGTTGTTATTGAGGCCCACTTGAATATTAACAGAACAACTTAATGGAAAGAAATAGTTCACACAGGATAAAGGTTCAAGGGTCTTTACAGCCTTTTTCCCCTCCTCCCTTTGGTTTCTTTTTTTAAGGTGCGCTCAACTTTCTGGAATAACAAAAACAAAACAAAACCAAACACAGAAGAAAAACAGTCCCAAGCAGCCCACACACACAAAACTCCACTGGCATTATCTTCATCACCATCTCCTAGAACAATCGCACCTTTTGTCATTTCTGGTGGAGGTACAGCTGCTGAAGAAGCCAAGACTTGGTAGAGAAAGCTAAGACATGAAGGGAGGGAAGAAAATGCTTCCTTTGTTAACGAAAAGCTGTTTCCATTTAAAAGTTTCAACATACTATGGAATAGTGAATGCACTTTTGTGAGCAAATGCAAAGCGTACAATGAAGAAAAGCTGCCTGTCAACTAAGTAAACAGTCATCTGAAGGCATCCCAAACCTTCCCCACTTTTCTTGAAAAATGTAGGGGAGAGAGGGAGGGAGTATGTACTATTAGTAGCCACAGTGGAGGATGTGTCTAAAAAGTATAGTAAATATGACACATAGGGCTTCTAGAGGGCTACAGATTCATTTAATTACAATATTAAGAAATCCCAAGGCGAATATGTTTTTTTAAAAGACCACAAGGCTATAATCAATTGTTCTAGCATGCATTAAAAATGGAGTGCTTGGGAAAGCATTTTATTGAATTTCACAAATATTCCACTGAGTTTATTTTCCTTCATGAAGCAATGCCTGAAGACAGGTAAGGACAAGCTAGAGTTTCTGTTACACAACAGTAGGCTCTTGTGATAAACCTGATTACAATACCCTGTCAGAGGTGAACTTCCTGCTTTGCTATTAAAAAAAAGCACAGTGCCGCACCCTTACTTATTGTTGTTTCGAAGCAAAAATTCAGCTGAGAAAAAGCTAATGCTACATGCACCTGTTAACCCAAACCTAAAATAAGACTTTCTATGGCAAAGGGAAATTAATAAAGAATAAAACTATGTCAGAAGAGATGACAAAGCACTGTAATATATTACTTATGGAGGATAGATAAAATGAATTCCACATGCATTATGATTCATAAAACAGTTCAATTCACATTTCTGGTCTGCTAGAATTAACTTAATTGTTGTAAGTCTATTAGAAGTAACAAGAAATATACTTTTTTATATTCAAAATCTAGTCTTCTGAAAGCCTATGGTGAATACATTACTTTATGTGAGATATAGTCTTGGTCCTGGGGATAAGACCATTTCAGAAACATGCTGTCAACTTGCCCAGACCAAGATAAACTTTATGAACAAATACAAATTTATGAACCAATGACCAACTCAACAGGAGACGGTCATTTGGTTTGGCCTCAGGATCAGAGTTGGGAAAAACCTGCTGAAGTTCTTCTTAAGATGCGTCTGTCCTCCAAACATTCTGCTTATTGCGGAATACCTACATTTAAATTCAGCTATCTGTACTGAAGTATATTAGAAGCTGGTATCCAGAAGAGCAGACAATCCCCAAATAATTTCCATTTGATTTTGGCAGGGTTACATGATTATTTTTGCAGCAGGCTAACCTTTGTCACGGGGCTTCCCTGGTGGCTCAGTCGGTAAAGAACCCACCTGCAATGCAGAAGAGCTGGGTTCGATCCCTGGATTGGGAAGATCTCCTGGAGGAGGGCATGGCAACCCACTCCAGTGTTCTTGCCTGGAGAACCCCAGGGACAAAGGAGCCTGGTGGGCTGCAGTCCACAGGGTCGCAAAGAGTCAGGCACGACTGAGCGACCGAGCACAGCACAACCTTTGTCATTACTCACTTTTCCTTAGGCCAGTACAAAACTTGGTTCTCATTCCTTCTCCTGGGAGGCAGAGTTTGGGGGAGGCCTGGGCTGAGCACACTGGGTACCAGAGGTGGGTACTGGCACAGGATCAAAGTAAGTCACAGACACTTCACATGAAATCACTGGCTTCACTTTGCAAACATCAGGTATTATTTTTCTAAAAAAAAAAGTCATCCATGTAGCCTCAAACATACATTTTCTGATTAGGGTAATTTACTATTGGTTTCGGTACATGGGTGAGCAGTACGAAGAACTGATAAGATTATTAATCTCACAAGCTGGTTTTCATGAGTGATACTGACACACCCATAAATCGAGTTTGTAAATGTCCTTACTTATTAGCAGAAATTACACCCCTTATGCATTTACCACTAAAATATCAGTGGAATGCTTTTTTATTTTTTCAGCCAAATGCCACTAATAGCCTCCTGATACATAATAAATACAAAAGAAGCAGACTGGAAGCTTACTACTTAGGTAGAAAAAAATCCCCAGCATATCTATTTGAACTCTGCTCTAAATAAAGTATTTAATTCTGTTTTTCAGCTATTTCAAATCATTTAATCAACAAACACAGAGTTCTTTTCCATGTATACAGAATTGTATTATATATGAGGTCTTGTGTGTGTGTGTGTGTGTGTGTGTGTCTGTGTGTGTGTGTGTGTGTGTGTCTGTGTGTGTGTGCCGCCTGCTCAGTCATGTCTGACTTTGCGACCCCGTGAACTAAAGCTCTCCTGGCTCCTTTGTCCATGGAATTCTCCAGGCAAGAATACTGGAGTGGGTAGCCATTTCCTACTCCAGGGGATCTTCTCGATCAGGGATCAAACTTGCATCTCTTGCATCTCCTGCATTACCAGGCGGATTCTTTACCGGAGCCACGGTAAAGAATGACGAATGACAAATACAAGTACTACATGATTCCTACTGTCAAAGAGGAGCTAGGGATGTAAGGAACATACAAACAAACCAGCTGCCACGTCTGCCTCTGGACTCCTCCTTTAGTACTCCCTCTGTGGTCCTCCCTCCAGAGGCAACTAATATCCTGAATTTTGCTTATCATGAACTTAAAAAAAAAATAGCTTTATCGTACATATAAATATGCCTATATATTTAGTTTAACTTCTTTTCTGAGCTTAACAAAATAGCATCATACTGTACATAGTTAAGACTTGCCTGTCACACTCGACAGAATGTTAGATTCATTCCTGCTGCTTGTATCTAAGGTTGTTTAATACACCATGTCTGACTATGTCACATTTTATTCCTTTTTCTGGTGACAGACATTTAGATTGTTTCCAGTTCTATTTGTTTGTTTTTTATTCATCACCTAGCTGCCTTCTTTAGCTTTTTAGCCTTGTATCCTTAAACACTAATCTCCATCAATAGACAACTAGTGAGGTAACTGTGGCATATCTATTCTGTGCAGCTTCCAGAAAAATACAAAGTTAAAAGTTAGTAAGTTAATTGCAGTTATACAAGAGATTAAAAGAAAATTAAGATCACGGCATCTGGTCCCATCACTTCTTGGCAAATAGATGGGGAAACAGTGGAAACAGTGGCAGACTTTATCTTTTTGGGTTCCAAAATCAATGCAGATGGTGACTTCAGTCATGAAACTAAAAGATACTTGCTCCTTGGAAGGAAAGTTATGAGCAACCTAGACAGCATATTAAAAAGCAGAGACATTACTTTGCCAGCAAAGGTCTGTCTAGTCATATATGGATGTGAGAGTTGGACTATAAAGTAAGCTAAGTGCTGAAGAATTGATGCTTCTGAAGAAGACGCTTGAGAGTCCNGAATGTTGATACAAGGTCAATATAGAAAAATCAACTGTATGTTGATATATTATCAGTGAATACTTTAAAAATTGAAATAGCATCATCTACAACAGTATAAAAACATTAATAGAAATTTAAGGAAAATATTGTAAGCCCTAGCAAAGAAGATAGATAATTGGTCACTGAAAACTACAAAAGTTTAGTGAGAAAAAGAAGACCTAGATAAATGGAGCAACATAATACATTCACGAATTTGAAAAACTAATATCATAGATATTGATGTCATGGAATTGAAGTACAAATTCAATTCAGGTGCATTAAAAATCCCCTTCAGCCTGTGAAGCTAAAATTAAGCTCATGTGTGCAACTGTTTCTTCAAGAGTGAAATTATACACAGGGGAAAAAATAACTGGATTCTCTTCTTCGGATTCTCACTCTTTTCTAGATTTTTGTGTCCACAGTTCCTCCTTATATTGTAAATTCTTAAATAATTTTAAGATATTTCCTTAATTTTATACATGATTCAGTTTTTAATTTGTCTTTGATGAGAGTCCATTTCCTAGCTGCATTATGAGAAAAAGTCTCCATCATCTATTTTTTCTATCATTCAGGTAGAAAAAAAACTGAAACTATTTTCTGAGCAATTACTGTGTGATAGACACTCCTGAGCACTATACATGGAATGGCAAGCAAGGCAAAGTCTCTATTCTTAAAAAGCTCCCATTCCAATAAAGGATGTATTCAGTTTTTTATTTACACTGCTTCAGAGTCAGTGGTTGGGAAATACATGAACCTTAAAAAAATGTTGATTTCACCCTTCTGAGTGCTCCTGTGGTGAGTTAGAACCTCACCCAACAGACCTTAAGCACCTTGTTGTACAGATGTAGCGAAGTCTGCCCAAAGGCTGGGTAGGGAGAAAACTAAGGGGAAAGATTCCAAAATGGTAAGTGAGGAGCTGACATTTTAAAAATGGCTAGGATTTTACCAAATTACTAGCAAAGACTGGAGAATCGACTTTGGAGGAATCTATGTTGTTTTCTTTTCTATCCCACAGAAGCTTCAAGAACAAGCCTCCAAAATGAAGTATTAGAAATTATGGGTAGCTCTGCACCTTTTCCAGAGAGGGAAAGGGAACCTCCAAGTTCTAAAGCTGTTATACCAGAGGTTGTCAATGAAACCACCGCACCAACCGTGCATCCCACAGACGACATGGGACAACCAGTGCCCACCGAGCCAGCCTTTTAACCCATCCAAGCACCCACTTCAGAAGCCAACAGAGAGGCCACCCTCCAGACTGTATTGCTTACCTTGGAGGCAAATGAACCTACAGTTCCCTTCATGGGGAAGCCTCCTCCTGAAACGTAACCTGAAAAGCCCCCCACCAGTGACTCCCCCCAGTAATCCTCTTTTATGATGGTTTCCACCACACCCAGCGTGTCCTTCTCCCCTTTTGGGGCTGTCTTCAAAGAATAATTAGTCACAACTTGCCTCCTTCTCCTTTTGCTCCCTCTCTGTGCCCAGATTGACCTGATGGTAGAGAGAGATCAGGAAAGGGGTGTGGAAGAGCCAGGGAGGCTCTCTGGTCTCGCCTTCCCTCTCCAGAGGGTGAGCAGAGGGGAAAGAGTGTGGTCCTGGAGTTGGAGCTGGTTGTTCTCCGGGAGTCAGATGATCTGTCTCATCCTAACTCTTCATAATATTCCTCGCTAAAGGAGTGGCTGTGGTGAACATCAGCCTATAAATAAAGGCAGCTGCTGAGGAACTAAGAAGGAAATTGATACAATCTTTGGGGCCCTCTGTGGTCACTCAGGCTGACAAAGACAAGGAAGGAGTGCCAGAGTGATGCCGTCCAAAGTCAGAGAAGGAGAGGTGGCATAGATATGAGCAGGGGCAAAGATCTCACCCCACTCACCCATCCTGTCGTACAGTGTGTGTGGGGTGCTTCCTCATAGCTTGTTGCTGGCTGATTCTCCAGTGGGGTGATGGGCGTAATCACATGCCCACCCAGTGGCTTTTGACCTTGAAGCTGACTTTTGACTCGAGCTGAGAACCCTATGTTAGAACCAGGAAGTTGTATTCCACTGTGTGATCATCACTACTCACCCTCCTTGTCCAGGGCTCATGTTCCCATGTATATGGGGATGGGCAGGAGCAGACACCACAGCACCTTCCCTGGGCTGACTGTGGAGTCCTGTAAACATTGGTGGGGCAGGGCTGCCTCAGATGGCCTCATTGTCATCCCAGAAAGCAGGGCTGTGTGGTTTGGGGACTTTGTTTCAGCAATAGCCCCTCCCTGTCCCACGCAGGCATCTGGAGACCAGGAATAGCACTCCCTGTGGAGTGGTTTGTCACCTACATGCAGGTGACCCCAGATGCTTGTGCGTTTGAGGGCAAGTGAGTTAGGCTGGCTGTGCTGAAGTATCAGGGGCCTTGAGGACAGATCCCTAACATGCCAGAGGCAAGAGGATTCTCCCCTCACCTCTTCAGGCACTCAGCCTAGCCACAGTCCAGAGGGATGCCCCGCCCCCATATCACACCTTTCCTGTCTGAAGACCCCACCCCAGAACTGCCCAGAACTGAAGTTTCTCAGTCATGGTGCGACTCTTCGCAATCCCATGGACTATAGCCTACCAGACTCTTCTGTCCATGGATTGTTCTAGGCAAGAGTACTGGAGTGGCTTGCCATTTCCTTCTCCAGTTCAGTTGCTAAGTCATGACCGACTCTTTGTGACCCCATTAACTGCAGCATACCAGGCTTCTCTGTCCATCACCAGCTCCTGGAGTCCATCCAAACCAATGTCCATTGAGTCTGTGATGCCATCCAACCAACTCATCTTCTGTCATCCCCTTCTCCTCCTGCCCTCAATCTTTCCCAGCATCAGGGTCTTTTCCAATGAGTCAGCTCTTCGCATCAGGTGGCCAAAGTATTGGAGTTTCAGCTTCAACATCAGTCCTTCCAATGAACACCTTTAGGATGGACTGAACTCCTTTAGGATGAACTGGTTGGATCTCTTTGCAGTCCAAGGGACTCTCGAGAGTCTTTTCCAACACCACAGTTCAAAAGCATCAATTCTTAAGCAGTCAGCTTTCTTTATAGTCCGGCTCTCACATCCATACATGACTACTGGAAAAACCATAGCCTTGACTAGACAGACCTTTGTTGACAAAGTANTTCTTCAAGCACTTTGTCTACCAGATCTAACCCCTTGAATCTGTTTATCACCTCCACTATGTAATCATAATGGATTTTATTTAGGTCATACCTGAATGGTCTAGTGTTTTTCCCTACTTTCTTCAATTTAAGCCTGAATTTTCTAGTAAGGAGCTCATGATGTTAGCCATGGTCAGCTCTAGGTCTTGTTTTTGCTGACTGTATAGAGCTTGTTCATCTTTAGCTGCAAAGAATATAATCAATCTGATTTTGGTATTGACCACCTATCTGGTGATGTCCACGTGTAGAGTCATCTCATGTTGTTGAAAGAGGGTGTTTGCTATGACCAGTGTATCCTTGTGGCAAAATTCTGTTAACCTTTGCCCTGCTTCATTTTGTACTCCAAGGTCAAACTTGCCAGTTACTCCAGGTTATCTCTTGACTTCCTGCTTTTGCATTTCAATCCCTTGTGAAGAAAAGGGCATCTGTTTTTTGTCTTAGTTCTAGAAGGTCTTGTAGGTCTTCATAGAACCATCACCTTCAGCTTCTTTGGCATTAGTGGTTGGGGCATAGACTTGGATTACTGTGGTGTCGAATGGTTTGCCTTGAAAACGAACTGAGATCTTTCTGTTGTTTTTGAAATTGCACCCAAGTACTGCATTTCAGTGGCTTCTTTAGTGGCTCAGACCATAAAGAATCTGCCTGCAGTGCAGGAGACCCAGGTTCTGTCCTGGGTTGGGAAGATCCCTGGGAGAAAGGAATGGCTCCCCACTGCAGTATTCTTGCCTGGAGAATTTCATGAACAGAGAAGTCTGGTGGGCTACAGTCCATCACATTGTAAAGAGTTGGATGTGAACGAGTGACTAACACTCACTTTCACTGCATTTTGGACTCTTTTGTTGACTATGAGGCCCTCCTGTTTGCTTTTAAAATACATTTCACAGGACTGAAAACAAAACAAAACAAAATCACCACCTTTAAACAATATTGGCTGAAGCAGCAACTTGCAGTGAGCTATAGTCCAAACCAAGTATAGAGATAATTGTTTCCAATAATGCATCAGTACACCATTGTCTTTTTTATAATAAAAGAGGAGAATTTATTTCTTTAGCTAGACATGGGATTATCATCATTTAGGTACTTTTTGTAATGATGGTGATTCTTCAGCAAAATGATACTTTCTCTTCAGAGGACAAATAAAAAATAAGCTGATCTTTCAAATGAATAAAGTTGGAGTTCTGTTTTTTCATTCATTTAACAATTTCTAGATGGTTTGAGAAAATGTGGGTTAAACCCTAGTGTTTTGGAGTCTGAGAGAAGTGGATTGGAACCCAAGATCTGCCATTTACCAGCTTTACAGCTTAGGGTCTCTCTAAGCCTGTTTCCACATCTGAAAAACACTGCCCAGGCTGAAAGCAGGGCTACTGTTGTTGTTTAATGGCTAAATTGTGTCCGACTCTTTGTGACCTCATGGACTATAGCCCACCAGCCTCCTCTGTCCATGGAATTTCCCAGGCAAGAATACTGGAGTGGGTTGCCATTTCCTTCTTTCGGGGATCTTCCCAACCCAGGGATCAAACTCACGTCTCCTGCACTGGCATGTGGATTCTTTACTGCTGAGCCACCAGAGAAGCCCCAAAGGAAGAGCTGGGTTATCAGAAAGTGTAAAAATAAAAAAGAAAACTCTTTTACATAATAATTCAAAGCATCTTCCGATTATGGGGATACTGTTATGAACAATAAGATTAACCCCTATTTATTGAGTGTTTGTTATGTGCAGGCAACATTTAAGAGCTTTATGCCATTTCCTTCTCCAGGGGTATTTGCGTTAACAATGTAATTCTCCTAACAGCTTTATTCAGTTCAGTTCAGTTCAGTTCAGTCGCTCAGTCATGTCCAACTCTTTGCGACCCCATGAATCAGCACACCAGGCCTCCCTGTCCATCACCAACTCCCAGAGTTCACTCAAACTCGTGTCCATCGAGTCAGTGATGCCATCCAGCCATCTCATCCTCTGTCATCCCCTTCTCCTCCTGCCCCCAATCCCGCCCAGCATCAGGGTCTTTCCAATGAGTCAACTCTTCGCATGAGGTGGCCAAAGTATTGGAGTTTCAGCTTTAGCATCAGTCCTTCCAATGAACACTCAGGACTGATCTCCTTTAGGATGGACTGGTTGGATCTCCTTGCAGTCCAAGGGACTCTCAAGAGTCTTCTCCAACACCACAGTTCAAAAGCATCAATTCTTCAGTGCTCAGCTTTTTTCACAGTCCAACTCTCACATCCATACATGACCACTGGAAAAACCATAGCCTTGACTAGACGGACCTTTGTTGGCAAAGTAATATCTCTCCTTTTCATTATGCTGTCTAGGTTGCTCATAACTTTCCTTCCTAGGAGTAAGCATCTTTTAATTTCATGGCTGCAATCACCATCTGCAGTGATTTTGGAGTTCCCCAAAATAAAAGCTGACACTGTTTCTACTGTTTCTCCATCTATTTCCCATGAAGTGATGGGACCAGATGCCATGATCTTAGTTTTCTGAATGTTGAGCTTTATTAGGTGGGCCTTATTATTAATTAGGTACTAACATTAAGCAGGAGAAGAAGGGGACGGCAGAGGATGAAATGGCTGGATGGCATCACTGACTCAATGGATGTGAGTCTGAGTGAACTCTGGGAGTTGGTGATGGACAGGGAGGCCTGGCGTGCTGCGATTCATGGAGTCGCAAGAGTTGGACATGACTGAGCGACTGAACTGAACTGAACTGAACATTAAGCCAGTTTTAAAGATATTGGTTAATTTATTCAATGAGTATTTGTTGAATGTGTGCATTTCTCAATAAAATAGGATCTGTTGATTCACTCATTAAAATATTTATTGAGTATCTGCTATACCAGGCAGTGTGATAAATTCTCCAGCTATGTTGGTAAGCAAATTAGAGTCCACATAGGGGAGACAGATCATAGTAAAATAATCTCAAAAATGGGTAAATTGTTGCAAAGTAAACAGAATGTGGAAAAAGTAATTTGCTTCCCTGGGAGGATCTAACAAAGAAGTTTGCATCAGAGTTGGGGAGGTGACCTGAACTGAGCTCTAAAGGAGGTGCTGGAATTAAATCAAGTGAGGGAGAGAGCACAGGGTTGGTGTGTCCCAGGCGGAAGGAGCAGCCCTAGCAGAGGTCCTGTGGTGGGAGGAACGTGACTTGTGAGAAGCTCCTCACCCCAGTCTTAACTCATTTCCATTTATATCCCTCTGATCCTGGAAAGTCATAAGGATCAGGGCATTCCCCTGCCCCCTGCACTTGGCTAAGTTTTTAATTGATAGCTGATGTGCTTTGTGGGGAAGAGGAAAAGTATGCTGCAGCAGGTGGGGTCATGACCATGGCCCTCACTGTAGTTAGGAAACTATTCTCTGGGGCCATATCCCTAGAAGCTGGGAGATGAGACCCAAGTCAAAGTAGAAAAGAAATAAGCATTTAAGATAAAACTGAAACATCAATATGGCAGCCCATTGACCACCAGGGACAGGAAATGCTTTGAGGGAATTGTTGTCTCAACCTTTGCAGAACAGTTGCAGGACATGGTGTTCCATGTAACTGTCTTGACAGATGTCCTGGGATCTTATCACACCATGTCAGGCTTGAGCAGGAGCACCTCACAATTGCTGTTCCTCCCATGGTTGGTGAGTGTGTGTACCCATGCTGATGAATGAAAGTCTGCCAAGTGTTTTAAACCTCCTGAAACAAAATGGAATAGAAATGTGAGATTTTGTAATTGTGATTATTATTGATACTCTGCTTCTCAGCAGAGCCAGAGCATATTCGTGTTAAATGCCCTGTGTGCTGCCAAGACCAGAGCAGGTGTTAGAATATTGCCAGCCCCAAAGGCTTTTCTCAGCCGTGTGTGTGTGTATGTGTGTGTGTGTGTGGTATACATAAGGGTGAACATACAGCATAGAGACAAGGGAGAATTATCTGATTTGTAAAAGAGCCCAGAGATTGCCTCTGGAGCCTAGTTAATTGATAAGTCTTTTCTCACTGAGGAATAAACATGGGATTATTTTATTTTCCTCAGTAACTGCTAGGAAGCCAGTCTCTTTTACACCTCCCACCCATATCCCATCTTCTTGCTACCTGATAAGTTAGATTCCATAACTCTTCAATCTCCATGGGATATTAAAATAGCATAGTCACTAGGCAATTTTTCAATTGACATATTTCATTTAAAGTTCTCCCTTTGTTTCCTAGCATTGACTGGACTTAGGGGATAGCTCTGGCCTTACTCCCCTGCTCTCTACACTTTCCTCCTCCTTTTTCTGCTGTGTTGAGGCAGGAAGGAGAGAGGAAGAGAGTATTATTTTGTTTTTATAGAGTAAGAAAAATTTTATTGGAATGTAATTGCTTTACAATGATGTGTTAATTTCTGATGTACAACATTGTGTACATATGTGTACATATATTCCCTCCCGCTTGAGCCTCCCGGCTACCACCCTCCTCCATCCACCAGTCTAGGTCATCATAGAGCCCCAAACTGAGCTCCCTGTTGTACTATACAGAAGCTTCCCACTAGCTATCTGTTTTACACATGGTAGGAGAAGGCAATGGCAACCCACTCCGTTACTCTTGCCTGGAAAAGTACCCATGTATGGAGGAGCCTGCTGGGCTGCAGTCTATGGGATCGCACAGAGTTGGACATGACTGAAGCAACTTAGCCAGAGAAGGTAATGGCACCCCACTCCAGTACTCTTGCCTGGAAAATCCCATGGAGGGAGGAGCCTGGTAGGCTGCAGTCCATGGGGTCGCCGAGAGTTGGACACAACTCAGTGACTTCACTTTCACTTTTCACTTTCATGCCTTGGAGAAGGAAATGGCAACCCACTCCAATGTTTTTGCCTGGAGAATCCCAGGGACAGCGGAGCCTGGTAGGGTATGGGGTTGCACAGAGTCAAACATGACTGAAATGACTTAGCAGCAGCAGCAGCAGCAGCAGAAGCAACGTATCAGTAGCAGCAGCAGTGTATATATGTTAGTACTTCGCTCTCAATTCGCCCNTTTGCCTGGAGAATCCCAGGGACAGCGGAGCCTGGTAGGGTATGGGGTTGCACAGAGTCAAACATGACTGAAATGACTTAGCAGCAGCAGCAGCAGCAGCAGAAGCAATGTATCAGTAGCAGCAGCAGTGTATATATGTTAGTACTTCGCTCTCAATTCGCCCTCCCCTCTCCTTACCCACTATGTCCACAAGTCTGTTGTCTATGTCCATGCTTCTGTTCCTATCTTGCAAATAGGTTCATCGATACCATTTTTCTAGACTCAACACATACGTATTAATATACTTTACTTGTTTTTCTCTTTCTGACTTACTTCACTTTGTATGACAGGCTCTAGGTTCATCCACATCACTTCAGCTGACTCAGTTTTGTTCCTTTTTATGGCTGAGTAATATTCCATTGTTTAATAGATTTTTATTTTTTAAGAGCAATTTTAGGTTCATAGCAAAGATAAGTGGAGAGCACAGTTTCCTATACTCACTGTCCCCGCAGGTATACAGCCTCCCTCACTATCAGTATCCCCCACCAGAGTAGGACATTTGTGACAATCAGTGAACCTGCATTGACCCGTCATAATCACGCAAACTCCATTGTTTACATTCAGGTTCACTCTGTATTATATATTCCACGGATTCAGAGGAATGTGTAATGGCTTGTATCTACCACTGTAGTATCATACAAAATAGTTTCAGTGCCCTAAAAATCCTCTGTGCTCCACCTTTTCATCCCTCTTCATCCCAGACCCTGGAAACCACTGATTTTTTACCATCTCCTTACTTTTACCTTTTCTAGAATATCATATAATTGGAATCATAAGGTATTTAGTCTTTTAAAACTAACTTCTTTCACTTGGTAAGACGCATTAAGGAACAACCTTAGTTCCTCCATGTCTTCTCTATGTGGGTACACCATAATTTATTCACCTATTTATCAATTGAAACACAACATGGTTGATTCTAGGTCTGGCAATTATGAATAAAGCTGCTACAAACTGCTGCAAATATCTGCAAGCAGGTTACTGTGTGGACATAAGTGTTTAATTCATTTTGCAAAGTATCAAAGAGCATGTTTCCTGGACCACATGGTAAGAGTATGGTTTAATTTTATAAGAGGCTGCCCAGTCATCTTCCAAAGTGGCTATCTCATGTTAATTTCCCGCCAGCAGTGTAACAGAGATCCTGTTGGTCCAATCCCTTCAGAATTTTGTTTTGTCAGTGTTTTGTATTCTTGCCATTCTCATAGGTGTGTGTGGACTTCCCTGATGGTTCAATGGTAAAGAAGCCTCCTGCCAACGCAGGAGACATGGGTTCAATCCTTGTGCCAGGAAGATCCCCTGGAGAAGGAAATGGCAATATACTCCAGTATACTTGCCTAGAAATCCAGTGGACAGAGGAGCCTAGTGGGCTATAGTCCATGGGGTCACAAAACAGTCAAACACGTCTCAGTAACTAAACAACGACCACATTGATAGGTGTGTATAGGTACCTCATTGTCAGCATATTTCTTTTTGACATGTCGTTGGTGACCTAATCCTCTCGGTTCACTCTGATCGCTGTATCCACACAGGGGAAGCACCACACTGGGGGACTGGGACTGTCCTCTTTCTGCTGGTCACTTCCACTGGTCTAGCGTGCTGTCCAAGGACTCTGTGCAGGGGGTGGAAGCCCCAACAGACCTTTCTGGTAATGAATTCCATTTTTATGCAGTGTTTTTGTTTTGTTCCACCTGAGGCTCAAGAGCTTCAAAATCCAGACTTAACGTTAGTTTTTTTTAACTGAAGATTTGTATATCATGCAGGGAGTGTAAAAATCAGACCCCCATGCCACGGCACATATACACTTGAGGTTCCAATTTCTTACCGGAGACTTTTTTCCCCAGTAGGTGCCCCAGCTTGCAACCCTTTGGTCCACCTGACTTTTTCTTAACTGCAAACATTTCTGAATGTGCTGCTGAGAGCTTTTTACCACAGTGCTTACCTCTCTCTGCCTGAGAGCTCATCTTGCTTAGTTCTGGTAAAACCTGAAGTGCAGAGAAACTGACACCCTCAGGGCAACCTTCAACCATTAGGGAAGGCATGGAATTTGATGGATTAATGTCCCACCCCCATCCTCTGTGGGGTGATTCTGAGGTGTGTTCACCACACTCCCAGAGGCTCCCCAACTGGACTGGGGAGTTTCCACTTTTCCCCAGTGTTAACTTGCTTATTATGCAACATTTATAGGTTTTTTTTGGCTCTCACTTGCCTGTTGGGGTACAGCCAGACTCTGAACGTATTTGGAAAGGTATATTGCTGAAGAATAAGATGTGGGATGTGATAATATGAGAGGAGTTGAGGATGACTCCAAGGTTTTTGAATTTAGCAGTTAAATGGATGGAGTTGCCATTTCCTGAGATGGGGAGAACTGTGGGAGGAATAGTTTGGGAGGGGAGATTGGAAGTTTGATATCAAACAGGTTAGGTCCAACATATTTATAAGCATCCAAATGAAGATGCCGAGTAGGCAGTTCCTCATAGGACTGTGGGACTCAGGTGGGGAGGCCATGTAGCTCACAGAATAGGGAGGAAAACTGGCACATAGATAGGTAAATTGTTCCAGAGTCAAGAGAGTGCAGTGGGCTGTGGAAGCACACAGGAGGGGCCCAGATTGTTGTGTTGGGAAATGCTACTGGAGTCAGTGATTTTTAAGCTGTGACCTGAAGATCAAGGAGGACAAACTAAGTGGAAACAGAGGGAGAACATTGTTTAGACAAACAGAACAGTTCACACCAGGCCCTGAGGGAAGGAAGAGTATGTTACCATTTTAGACCTAAAAGAAGGTCAAAATGTGTGTGTGTATGCACCTGTGCTCAGTCATGTCTGACTCTTTGTGACCCCACGAACTGTAGTCTGCCAGGCTCCTCTGTACATGGGATTTCCCAGGCAAGAATACTGGGGTGGGTTGCCATTTCCTCCTCCAGGGGATCTTCCTCACCCAGGGATTGAACCCACATCTCTTGTGTTTCTTGCATTGCAGTGGATTCCTTACTGCTTGAGCCATTGGAGAAGCAAAAGTAGGTCAGTGTCACTCAAAGAAGACAGTGATTGTGGAGAGGAAAGAAGTATGGAGCCGTCAGGTCATGCAGTGCCCTGGAGGCCACCTGAAGGAGTTTGGATGATTTCATGAGTGCACCAGGGTGTCACTGAAAAATTTTAAGCAGGGTGCTGATGTGTCCAGATTTAACAGATGCTTCTCCTCTGGAGAGACCTTCCCCTAGGAGCAATTTGAGCCAAGTCTTGTGAGCTCATCTCCCTTGGGCCGCTTCGAGCCTGCCTTTTTGTCCATCCCCATCAACTCCGTTTCCATTCTCATTAGGCATGTCACATCTAAGTAGGTCAGGTCAGGCAGAGAAGGTCCTCAGGGACTTTTCTTCCTATGTCCAGGCCTAGATTCAGGGTGGAGTAATGTGCATAGACAGGCTGGCTTCTTGTACTCAGCTGAGGGCACCAAGGGCAAAGCAGCCTGGGATGCATCCCAGGGCAACCTAAACAGAGTGGGTTTCTCTTTCTTGTGAACCATAAGTTTTTCTTCCCCCCAAAGCTTCAGGCTTTGGCAGATTAAGATGGTTAAAATCTTATGCTCCAGTTTGGTGCTAATGGTGATTTTTACCCTAGGCAGCTTTCTCTATCACCAGATCATGCTAAATATTGCAGCATGTGGACATTTAAAATGCATGTATATATCATTTGGGAGAAGAGCCTTAGACAATTTTCCTGTGGCTTTTGCATGTAGAATACATCTGGATATTTCAGATTGAGAGCAATTGACTCAGCCTCTGAAGACCTGCATTTTTATACTTGATCATCTGTAATTGACTGTGAATGTCCTGGGGCCTCAGTTGTCATATCTAAAGTTTAGTTTCACACCTTTTAAATTAATGGGTTAAAGTTGACAACTTAAATGAAATGTACACATTCCTCAAAGAATACAACGTACCAAAATTAACAGAAGAAGAAATAGAAAATCTAAAAAGCCCTGTGTCTGTTTAAGGAATTGAATTCATAATTTAAAACCTCTGCTTAACTTCTCTCCACCACAACTATAGGCCTATTTTATCAAATATTTAAGGATAAAATTATGCCAAGATTACACAAAACTTTTCAGAAAATAATTGTTTCCAACTCATATCATTAGGCCAGCATAACTCTCACAAGAAAAGCTGATATAAAAAATAAAATAATAGACCAATATCTTTAACACAGACACAAAATCTCTTAAGATATTATGCAAATGTGTGCTCAGTGGTGTCCGACTCTTTGCCACCCTATGAAAACTGTAGCCTGCCAGGCTCTTTCCTCTGTCCATGAAATTTTCCAGGCAAGAATACTAGAGTGAGTTACCATTTTCTCCTCCAGTGAGTTACTATGTTCTCCTTCAGTTACCATTTTCTCTTCCCAACCCAGGGATCAAATCCAAGTCTCCTGCATCTCCTGCACTGCAGCCAGATTCTTTACCATTGAGCCGCTAGGGAAGCCCTAACAAGATATTATTAAGCAGAATTCAGCAATACATGAAAAGGTAGAGTTGAGGCCAGAACAGTGAACACATTGCATCCCACTATCCCATAACAAACTCTGACAGATATCACTAATTGATCACTTTTTTTTTTCTGGCTGAATCATTCTCAGCCTATCTCTCTCCAGGCAGTCACTATCAATTAGTTAAAGTTGGCATGTGAGAAGAAATCTATTTGACATCATTGAACAAAATGGATCTTAACAATAAAAACTTGAGATGCTATAATTCTATCTTCCTACCAAAAATTTGAGGTCATTTTATAGCCAAGCATTTCCTGCAATGTGGGTTCATTTACTCCAGACCAGACATGGGATAGCAGGAGTTCCTTGTTGTGAGCAATTCACACAAAAAGAAGAGCCCATAAAATACTAAATTCCTGTAAAGACTGTAACCTTGTTTGTCCTCATTTACTGCTGTAGCATCAGCCCCTAAGAACAAAGTCTGGTACATAGTATCATCCAAGACTGATGAATGAATGAATGAGTAAATTCTTAGGGAAGCAGACAAACAGCTCTATCTTTGTAGTTGTTACAGTTACTGCAATTTAATCAAGGATATCTAGCCACAAATGATGAAGCCAGGGACTGTGGTTCAAGCCACAGGCTGCAATGCAAGGGTTGGGCATCTAGGTTCTGATAATTCTTGTATTAATAACTCACCCTCATCTTTCCTCTGAGTTGCAGACAACTGCCCGTCTTGGCCACCTTGTTAAGACTAGTTAAGCTCACAGTCTACTATAGACTATAATGTCTCCCTGATCCTCTGCCCCAAAACCTGGTCCTTCTCCAGTGTTTCTGATCTTAGTGAACCTCATAACCATCCATCTGGCTTACAGGACGCAAATGGAGAAGACAGCCTGAAAACCTCTGCCCTCTTGACATCTCATTTCCTAATAATCTCACAAATATATGCACTCTTTCTCACCACCACTCTGGTCTGAGCTTCCATCTCTCACCTGAAAGGTGGTAACACTCAGCGGATCCATCTCCTTACATTCTTCACACTATGCCATTGCCACACTGTGGCTTGAATGATCTGTTCAAAATGCAAATATATTATTGACTCCCTGCTTAAAACTAGGTGACTTCTCATTGCCTGTAAGAGCAAAATCAAACACTCTAGACTGGTCTACAAAACCCTGGTTATCTTGCCCCTGTCATCCTCCTAGTATGCTTCATACACCATGCATCCTTTACCTTCTGTATGTTCATCTCACTGATCTTTTAGCTCCCCTGACACAGCAGGTTCCTTCCCACTTCTCTGCCTACAACTCTTTTCTCCTTCTCCTTGTCTATTGATTCCTACACACCCCTCAGGGTTTTGACACTTCCATGGGAAAAACTTCCCTAACCTTCCCCCTCTATCCCTTCCCCGACAATGCACAAGATGACAAATAATTATCCAGCCCCCAAATCAATAGTGCCAAGTTTAAGAAGTCCCTTCCTAAGTTTAAGATTTGGGGATTTATTGTTATTGCAGCTTAACAGGTCTTTTCCTCGCTTACACAATGAATGACTGAAATCTATGACACATTTTACTTCTCCCCTCTCACAGGATCTCTGTATTTTCCTTAAAGGTAGGACCTTAAAGAAGGCAGTAAAGGAATTATAAATGAATTGAATAAATGGAGTAACTACAAGTAACTCCATAGGAGTCAGTGCATTTTCTATGTGGAAATAAAGAAGTGGAGGAAACTACAAAGTTCACATGTAGAGTTAATGCCATGTAACTGCTAAGAGTAGAGGTTGCCGTAGTTGGTCATGGTCATTAGTCAAATCAGGCCCTTTGCCAGTTTGTGTAAATAAAGTTTTATTGGAACAAAGCCATGCCCATTTGCTTATGTATCATCCTTGGCTGTTTTAGTACTACAAGACAGACATAAGTAGTTGCAACAGAGACAGGATGGCCCACAAAGCCCAAAATATTTACTATCTGACATTTTACAGGACAAGTTTGCTGATTCCTTTTAAGAGCATTGGTTTGAGTCCCAGTCCAAGCTACTAGCTGTGTGACCTTGAGAAAGTCATATTACCTCTCTGAGTTTTAATTTTCTCAGCAACCAAATGGAAAGAGTAACACAACTTTCCTCATATGGTTGTTTAAGGATTTAATGAGGTCAAATGCTTTGTACATTGCTTGGCACATAGAATATGATTAATAAATCATAGCTATTATTAACATGGCGAAGACAATGGCACCCCACTCCAGTACTCTTGCCTGGAAAATTCCATGGATGGAGGAACCTGGTAGGCTGCAGTCCATGGGGTAGCGAAGAGTTGGACACGACTGAGTGACTTCACTTTCACTTTTCACTTTCATGCATTTGAGAAGGCAATGGCAACCCACTCCAGTGTTCTTGCCTGGAATAACAATAATAAAATAAACCATCTTTTGTGTCTTGGGCAAGAGTAGATACTTGCCTGGGGTCTGACAGTAAGTTTTCTTCCTTTGTCACACTGGATGCTCTGGCAGTCCATAAGGAAACATGTTTATCTTGAAAGCACCTGACAGAGACAGCATGGATGGGGCTGAGCTGGTAGAAAGACCCCATTTCTCAAACGCAGATTTCTACATGGAATTATTCAAAGGGAAACCTTATCAAGCAAGCCTTCCATCTTGGTGTCATCCATCTTCTAAAGGTAATTCAATAGCCCTTGGTAGCTGATGATTTATGGGATGGATGGCCACGGGGAGGTTGCTCTTTGTATTACAGCCTGTTTTTATCAATGACCAGCAACCCACTGGCTGGAGCTGGAAACAACAGGCTCTTTGTTTAATCCTGTTAACCCAGGCATTGTCTGCAGCCAGCTCCAGGCCAACAGAGTGCCGCTGGCCACGTGGGCAGATGAAGAACTTGGATCATTCTGAGTTGAGAGTGCCAGTTAGTAAAGCAGAACTGTTATGTCCTACATTACATTATGTCCTGTCTATTACACAAAGCTGCTTTAAGTACCTCCCAAACCAGTTTCAATACCTGGGTCAGGACGATCCTCTGGAGAAGCGAATGTCAACTTACTGCAGTATTTTTGCCTGGGAAGTCCCATGGACAGAGAAGCCTGTCAGGCTACAGTCCATGGGGTTGCAAAGAGTTGGACATGATTGAGAGACTAACACTTTCACTTTCAAATCTCATCTGGTCCATGCTGTAGTCCTGGGAGAGAGACATTGCCATCCTTACTTCACAGATGAGATGCTGAAGCTGGGAGATTGTTCCTCATCTTGCGCCTAGATTAAGAAGACCAAGGCAAGCACTCCTATCTTAATGAGATGCACGTGTCCCTGGGGGTGTCTCTGACACACTGGTCTTGGCTCTTTTCTCTTTGCTACCTTATTCTGAACATGCCAGTATAATGTTCATATGGGTAGGACTTTGTTTTCTCATTTATAATCGCATTCCCAGAACCACGCCTAACATGTAGTAGGTGTTTAGTAAATTATGTTTTAAAGAATGAATGGTGCCCAGGTATTTGCATATGTTGTCTCCTTTTCGTGAAACACTTTTCTCATCCTCTTATGTAGCTAGTCCCTGCTTGTCTTCAAGGTCACAATTTAGATGTCATCTTGTGTCAATTGATGTCCAAATCAGAAAATAGAAGTCATAGGAATTAATTTGACTGAGAGAATTTAATAGGGAGCTAGTTAAGCACTTACTGGAAGATGGAAAAATGAAAAGAGAACATTGAGGTCACAAAGATAGTAACTGTAGTGGATTAGTCATTCACTGCTGTGTGACAAATTACTCCATAATTCAGTAGTTTAAAACAACCTGGTGATCCAGTGGTTAAGAATCTGCCTGCCAGTGCAGGGGACGTGGGTTTGATCCCCTTTCTGGGAAGATTCCAGATGCCCATGTACTGCAGTTACTGAAGCCTGCTCACTCTAGAGCCCATGCTCTGCAACAAGAGCAGCCGCTGCCAGGAGACACCCATGCACCACAACTAGAGAGCAGTCCCTGCTCACTGAGACTAGAGAAAGCCTGCACGTAGCAACAAAGACCAAGTGCAGGAAAAAAAAAAAAACCCACAACCATTTCTTGTCTCATATTTCCTGTGGGTCAGGAACCTGGGCAAGGCTTAGCTGAATCTTCTCCATCCGTGTTTCCCACAATAGCGCAAAGGTGGCAGCGAGGCTGGCGTCTCATCTGAAGGCTTGTCTGAGGGGGGATCTGCTTTTAAGCTCGCTTGGGTAGCTGTTGGCGGGATTCAGTTCTCCGTGGACTGCTGGACTGATGCCCTCAGTAATCACCATCTGTTCACTGGAGGCCTCTCTCAGTTCCTCACAATGTGGGCCTCCATAAGGCAGCTCATGACATGGCAGCTGACTTCATCAGACTGAGGGAGCAAGAGAAAATATCTTTGACAGAGGCCACAGCCTTATTATTTAAGCTCTGCAATTTTGACATCCCATCATCTTTGCTGTTTTTTAGTAGAGGCAAGTCAGCGAGTCCATCCTGCACGCCAGGGGAGGGATGGCACAAGGGCACAAATATCAGGGGCATGGGTCATAGGGGGCCATGTCTGAGGCTGCCTCTGAAGGCAGAAAGAAGCTAATGCTTAAAGGGAAGAGGCCAGGTTTCAGAATCTAGATGCTCAGAGCAGGATCCCCATGGCGCTGAGACTACATTGGAAGGGGTGACTCTGACCAGCTGATACTGCTGGGGTGACTGATGGGGTGCAGTGAAGCTGTTTCTGAGAATGTGAGAGTAAACACCTGGGCACAGGAGCTGACTGCTGTTTCTGGAACCAACTGGCACTGCCCAGGATCGGGAGAACCATTGACACTGATGGGAACAGGATTCAGACTGGAAGGAACAGTCCCTTCTGCCCTTGTTAAGGGTAGAATTGTACTCCCCACCAACACACACACACACACACACACACACACACACACACACACACACACACTCAAATTCATATGGTGAGGTCCTAACCCCTAATACCTCAGAATGGGAACTCATTTGGGAATAGGGTCATTGCAGATGTAATTAGTTAAGATGATACCAGGGGGATTGTGTGTGTACTCAGTCGCCCAGTCATGTCCGACTATTTTGCAACCCTGTGGACTATAGCCAGGTTTCTTTGTCCATGGGATTTTTCAAGGCAAGAATACTAGAGTAGATTGTGCCTCATCCAAGGAATCTGCCTCACCCAGGGATTGAACTTGCATCTCCTTCACTGCAGGCAGATTCTTCTCCACTGAGCCACTGGAGAAGACCCCATGCTGGTATAGAGCATAGTAGTCCAAAACAACTGGTGTTCTTATTAAAAATTTGGATGCACACACAGTCCAGGAGAACATGAAGGCAGAGATTGGAGTGATGGTTCCAGCCAAGGGATATTAACAGTTGCTAGCAAAATACCAGACACTAGGAGAGAGGCATGGAACAGATTCTCTCAGCCCTCAGAAGGAACCCATCCTGATGACACCTTGATCTTGGACTTCTAGCCTCCAGGACTGTGAGATCATAAATTTCCGCTTTCTGAGCCACCTAGTTTGTGGCACCTTGCTCTGGCACTCCTGGACAGCCTCCTCCAGCCTGTGGTCTCCTCTGGCTTGTATCTTGCAAGGATGCAGCTTCTGGGGATTTATTTAGTTATAGCTCAGCTTCTCCGCAGAGATGATGGATGGTGGGTATGAAGTTGGGTGATGAGAACATAATGGGTGGCACATGCTTCTTTGGGGGGAAAGCCTTCAGTGACACCACCACAGAGACCCTGGCTCATCTCTTCCCTTCTTGTGTGTCCTCTCAGCTCTCTGTACAATCTCCTGTCACAGCACTTACTATTCTCTTGTCATAATTGATTATGTGTGTCTTCCTCTAGATTTTGAACTTGATGGGGGCAGGTGCTTTGTCCCTTTTTCTCTACTGTGTCACCTATGCCAGTATAGGCAGCTATCGTATTATACATATGATCTAACTTAATCTTTGTAATAGCCTTGCAGTGCAGATATTTTTATCTCTGTTTTACTTACGAGGATACTTAAGTGTCAACAAGATCAAATGACTTGCCCAAGGTCATACAGCTGGCAAGTTGGCAGAGCCAGGGTTGAACCTCCTTTCACTTATCCTCTTCTACTTTCTCCCCCAGTTTTTAGAGCTGCCACGTATTAAGGATTTACAATATGCCGGGAACTATTCTATTTGCATATCTTTATCTCTATATTTATATTAGCTCCATTATCATCTAATCCTTATTTCATAGAGTAAGCAGTGCTGTTGGAGAGCTGGAAACCAAAGTGAATATTCCAGTTAAATCCAATCCCTCTGTGCAGCCAGACAGCTGAAAAATCAGCCAGTGTCCCTGCACTTAGAGTGGATTAATAGATTGTTGATACATCTAATGGTTTGTTTAATTGATGGCTTCTGCCATTATTAGGGGAGAGTTTAGAGGGGTTTTTATGATTATAAGACCCACATCAATTAGCCTTAGAAACAAGAATGTAAATACAAAATGTTATTCTGTTGCCACATAAAATAAGCACCTATACTCATAGCCAATGCTTTAAGAATTTATTCAGCAAATATTTGAACATGTACTATGTGTTTGGCACTGTCCTCACAGCTGTGCAGGATATAAAAAGTATCAGATGCAATCCTGTCCCTAGGGACTTTGCAGTGTAGTTAAGGAGAGGAGATATGCACATGCGATGTTAATTAACAAAACAAGGCCATCTAGAGTAAATAGCACATTAATGGAATGGACAATAGGAAAATGGTGCTTATGGGAATTCAGAGGAGGGAGTTATCATGATGATAGTAATGAAGAAATTTGCTGCCATTTTATTAAGCATTTACCATGTTCCAGGCAGAGTGCTGTTTGTGCACTAGCATTTTACTCATGAGGAGACTGAGGCTTAGAGAAGTCAAATGACTTGCAAAAAGTTGTACAGTGATGGAGTGAGAATTTGATCCTGGGTCATCTCACCCAGAAATGAGCTCTTCCTGCCATTCTGTGTTCTGAGAGTGGATTGTACTCTGTGTGTCCACAGAAATCAGTGACTACTGGGGGCTGGGGAAGCTTATATAAGTGTTAGAGTTGATGACCTTTAAACTGGGCTTTGAAGCATGACTAGGAGTTCAGTACTTGGAGAAAAAGAGAAGACATTCCAGGTAGAAGGAATAGCCTATGCAAAGCATGTAGGTATGTTTCTTATTTGTTTCACTCTGCCTCTAGCTCTGCCCACCATACACCCCTTTTTTGAGAGATGACCGATATAAGTCATCCTTACTCTCTTATGCTCTTTCTTTCAGGAAAGGGTTCAGAATTTCACATTATTTCCCCTCTGACTCTGCTGGCACGGAGGCTTGATTTTTTGGAAGAGAGAAGCCTCTCTGTTTCTGGAGTTGACCCAGATCTTGTCGATTATTTTCAGCATCTGGAAGAGATGGTGGTGGGACATCCTCTCTCCCCTCGACGCACATAACTATTAAAAATGCTATGAACATTTTGTCGAGCGAACAATTCTTGGGAGAACCAAAGTGCTTATTGCCAATTTAAAAAAGCCATTCTGAGAGAAAACTAAAATAGATGGAAATCAATTGAATTTTCTACCCTAGGAGATCTTGAGTAATGAAACCCATGTAATTGACCAGTATTTTCAGAGGGGGACGGGTACAAAAGGTGCAAAGGTAGTAGAAGGAAGGTCGAGGAGCTCCAAAGTATGTGTAGGAGAGCAAACAACTGTTTTGCAGAAAGACAAGTGTGCCCCCTGCCCTCTGGGTTCCTTCTGAGAGGCCAAGGGAAGTGTGTTAGGGATGCCACACATGATCACCTCAAAGCTTTAGTTTTCCCATCTGTGAAATGGGTGTCATGACACTGAAACTTTGTGGTCCTCAAAGATAAGGTACATGAAGCTCTTCCTAGGCTGTCTGGAGTATAGTAGGAGCTCAGAACTGTTAGTTATTATTAACAACAGTATTGCATTAGAGGATAAAGTACAAAGTTGATATCTTAGGTTGGGTTCCCTGGGGTTCTCATTGCATGTAATAGATTGAGTTCTCAGAAGCAGGGAGAGTTGGGGAGGCAGGAAAGTGCAAAATAAGGAAGTAAACAAGGATGTAGTCTCAGCTGGAGACTAGCCCCCAAAGCGATCCCACAGGGAACTCTGGAGCATGAACTGTGCTGCAGGATTGAGCTACCTTGAGACAAGGGGTTGAGCCTTTTCTAATTCCAAGTCAGTTAGTCATTGGATACAGGATGTCTTTGAGGGGGGATGTGCCCAGAGTGGCTTTCTGGATGGAGTTACTTCTGTTTGAGAGCAGTTCTCCCCCAAGGCAGATGTGAGCATCGTAGCCAGTACCTACAGCATCTGGCAGATGGGTGCATTGAGCTAGTAAAGTGTGTCAGAATTGGATGCACCAGTGAAGGTCATTTCAATGGCCTGGATGAAGGATGCAGAATGGAAACTAAACAAAGTAAGTGCATCGAGCCTATTTTTATGTAGCTGAGAATGAATCTCTTGACAAAAAGATGCAGGGAAGATCCACCCTGGTGTAACTCAGGATATTTCCAACTGATTCCTAATAGAGAGCTTGCCAACTTTGAGAATCCCAACTTCCTCCAAGAGTCTGTCTTACTATTCTACTATTCAAGGAGGGAATGCTTGCTCTTCTCATCTTGTGAGTGTTGAGAGTAAACTGATCAGATGACGGTGCCTTTAGGGCAGAAATTATGTCTTGTCTCTCTTTGTATCTGGGTGATGGCAAGTATGGTGTCTTGTATACAGCTGGTACTCAGCAAGTGTAGTTAAATGAAGAGCGTCTCCCCCAAACATTTTCAGGGATCTCAAGCTTCTGACTTTGGGGAGGTGATTAAAGAAAGTACCTTCAGCTATGAATGCTTCTTACTCTTGCATCTAAAGTCCCCACCCTTTCTGACATTAAAAAGAAAAAAATGGATTGCCACACTAACAACTGATATTCTAACATAATTGGCTTGAGAAACCATGTGTTGACCAAATGCATATATGAATTGAGTAATGCTTTTGAATAAACAGATCTACAGATATTTGAAAGTAATTGTAAACTACTAGGGATGCTGCTGCTGCTCCTGCTAAGTCACTTCAGTTATGTCGGACTCTGTGTGACCCATAGACAGCAGCCCACCAGGCTCCACCATCCCTGGGATTCGCCAGGCAAGAACAGTGGAGTGGGTTGCCATTTCCTTCTCNAAGTAATTGTAAACTACTAGGGATGCTGCTGCTGCTCCTGCTAAGTCACTTCAGTTATGTCGGACTCTGTGTGACCCATAGACAGCAGCCCACCAGGCTCCACCATCCCTGGGATTCGCCAGGCAAGAACAGTGGAGTGGGTTGCCATTTCCTTCTCCAATGCATGAAAGTGAAAAGTGAAAGTGAAGTCGCTCAGTCCTGTCCAACTGGTAGCAACCGCATGGACTGCAGCCTACGAGGCTCCTCCATCCATGAGATTTTCCAGGCAAGAGTACTGGAGTGGGGTGCCATTGCCTTCTCCGCTGGTTAAACTAGGTCTTTGCTATTCCATCTTTGCAGTATGACTCACTGTGGGATTCTGTTCCCACTGCTGTACCTTTGATCTGGCTGTGTCCTCCACTTAGAATGCCCTTTCAAATCTTCCTCAAGCTCTAGGTTCACAAAGCCCATCTATCTTTAAAGTCTCAGCCAAAATATCAACTCTTTTGAAGTCTTTCTTGATTTCACCCAAATGAGAGGATTTCTCACCCTCCTTGCTGAGTTACCATAGAACTTTATTGGTATTGCTTTCATATATAGCTGTGAGTGCCTGATTTAGAGATTTCGTGAACTACTAACATTTGAAAAGTGATGGGGAGGGATGTCTGACATAGATTTGGCAACTTTTGACTTTGCCAAAAAGATCTTGAAACACTCAAATCTTATCACCACCATAATTTCTTAAAAGAAATTTAAACACAAAAAGAGAAAAAGGGGAGAAAGGACTTTGTTTCAAAATAAGGAATCATTTTAACAGTGAAATAAATCTAGTTCTTTGAAAAATTCACCCAAGGATGGTTCTTATTTTTCTCTTGTTTCTGAGTCCTAGTATAGAATTCATTGCAGATAAGCCCTTGGTCCAGAAAGGGACCTTTGGAAGCTCTGTCTTCTAATTTTCCATGTCTTCCCCATCGCCACTTCGCATAGGTGGGGAATGTGTCTAGTTTAGTACCATTTCCCCAGTAAAGCACGGCTCATGGTGACTGATCCAAGGCTATTTGATTGAACATCATGAAAAGCAGAGACTCCATTCTTTCTCCAGAATACTTTTAGTTCCAGATTCCTTGGCCTCTGTGCCACTGATAGTTAAAGAAGGTCCTTTCAGTAGAATTACCCTTTTCTGGAAGACAAGGGTAATGTAGAGCCCCTTGGATTTTTGCCTACTAACTCAACACCAAAGGTACTCATGTAGCCTTCAAGGAAGACATTGTCCACCCAGTGTAGGAAGAAGAGGGTACTATGTTCTTGATTTGTGATAACATGGTAGGGTAGCTCAGTCATTAAAGAATCTAGCTGCAATGCAAGAGAACTGAGTTCAACTCCTGTGTTGGGAAGATCCCCTGGAGAAGGAAATGGCAACCCACTCCAGTATTCTTGCCTGGAGAATCCCATGGACAGAGGAGCCTGGTGGGCTATAGTCCATGGGGTCATAAGAGTTGGATACCACTTAGCAACTAAACCACCACCACAGTAGGAGCTCAATTAATATGTGACAAATCTCTACAGATCCTGAAATCTATGAGGTTGACTCTGTTTTGGTTCTGGGAGCTTTCTCTGTTGAACATGAGCCCTGCCATTCTTGGCTTTATATTCCAAAGTACAAGTGTTCCTTCAAGCAACAGCAAGACACAGTGGAGACCAAAGGCAGCCAGACTCTGTGTCCCTTCCAGTCATAGAACAAAGGAAGGTTTACTGGCTCACCCTAGGCTGCTTTGGATTGCTGTTCTTTTTAGAGCCTTTGGGAGAACTGGGCCAAAGGCAAGCAGCATCTTCCTGGGTCAAGGCACAAGCCACAGACACCCCAGGAATCTGGGGGGCAGAGCTGTCCCAAGGAGGCTGAATGCCTAGTGCACAAACTCTCTGTCTGCAGAATAATGAATTCTCATTTGATCATCTGCTGTGCAAATCACTGACGATGGGAAGTTAATCATGCGTAGGAGATGAATCCTTTCTCTGAGTTAATGAGCACAGTGCTCAGAGCAGCATCTGTTTACCCCTCTACCCTCAAATCTCTGGCAGTTTGCACAATTAATTGTATCCATTGAGCTCTCTTTGTTTCAAAGCATTAGGGGAGACAGCCCCAGTTCTCCACAAAACACATATACCACTGGGTGGTGGGCAAAGGAGCTCTACTTAGCTCCTTTACCCACTTAAAAATGATGTTCTAAGAATCAAAAGTTATATACAAGTGTGTGTGTGTGTGTGTGTGTGTAGAAAGAGGGAGGAGAAAGAGAGGGAGAGATGAAGCAGTGGGAAGAGAAAGAAGGGAGAAGGGAGAGAAAAGAAAAATGAAGAGAATGTGGAAGAAATAATAATTTTGGCTCCTGTATTGTGTATCAGACAGTGTACCAGATGCTTCCCTTATGGAATCTTGCTTCCTTTAGATAATACAATTACAGAGGTATTATTGTCCTCATTTTATAGAGGAGAACATTGAGGTTCAGAGAGGTCAAGTCACTTGCCCAAATCAACCAGCTAGGAAGTGGCTGGGGAGGGATTTGAGCTCATGCTTTTCTGACTCTAAGGCTTAAGCCTTAGCTGACCTGCTACACTTTCAGTGGAAACCTCACTCACCTTCACGTTCTCATCCTAAGGCCCCTCCCCTGACCCCTCTTGGACGACCAGCAAGTAGAGGCTCTGAAGCTAAGCTGCCTATGCCCCTCTCAGCAGGACTACTTGGTAGCATCTGCATCTTTCACTTGTCTAAGCTTCAGTGTCCTCCCTTATCAACCGGGAACAGTCACAGTGCCTTCATGTATGGTTTTGTGATGATGAAATGAGATGCTATATATGAGAAGGCACAGAGCTCTATATCAGTCATATTCTTATTATTATCCCTTATGGAACACTTACTATGTGCCAGGCACTTTCCTAAACATGTTATATACAGTATGCATCTCTAAGCCACACAGTCACCCCAGAAAGTAGATATTGATTAACCAATAATCAGTTTATCATGTAGCAAATATTTACTGAGCATCTACTATGTGCAGGCACATCTTGGTGCTAGGGCTGAAGTCTAAAAGGAAGATGGACAAGTAGTACTTATAGAATTAAATATAAGCGTTCTAAGAGGGAGTGCATGGTGCCCAAAGGACCCATAGTGAGGGGAGGAAGACCTGATCTATTTTTGGAGAAGGGGGAGGTATTCAGAGATGTCTTTTTGAAGAAAGTGATATTTCAGCTGAGCTCAGAAGGTTGACTAGAAGGAAATCAAGTCAAGGAAAATTATGAGGGTAAAACATTCAGAGCAGTGAATGAGACTGTGCTATTCTTATTTAACCAGGATCTTTTATATTTTAATCCAAAGTGAAAGTAAAGTTGCTCAGTCGTGTCTGACTCTTTGCGACCCCATGGATTGCAGCCTACCAGGCTCCTCTGTCCACGGGATTTTCCAGGCAAGAGTACTAGAGTGGGTTGCCATTGCCTTCTTCATTTAATCCAAGGGAATGAGCAAATATGGGCTACTTTCAGATTCGTGGCAGACTATTGGTGCTGAAGGAAGGGGGAAGTTTGACGCTGGAGTATATCCTATTCAGATTGCCTGGAATATTTCCATGCAAATGACTATTGATGTCCTCAGTTAATTTTACTCGATAAATATTCTGTTCTCACCAGACCCTAGAAAGTCAAATCTGGAAGGAAACCTTGATGTCATCTGGGGCTCAAAATTTGCAAAAAATGTTACACTTAGGGTGATAGCTGTTATTGACTGGTGGTATCTGCTTATAGTTCTCTGTTGGGAAGAGACCTCATTAGTGACAAATAGCGGTGAATAGATTAGTGATGTCTGCTTCAGGCATAGAATTAGGGATTGACGGCAGATTTGTGAGTAGGCATCAAAACAGCTATGCACAGTTGGTATCAGAACTCCTCTTAGAAAACTGTCTTTGTCTTGGAATATATTTTTATAGGCTCTTAAAGTTATTGAAGATGGGCCCAGAGGAACATAAGCTGTAAGAACACAGAAAAAAACAGAGAGGACTAAATTACTCTGGATAATTAATAAGAATTCAAGGTCATGGAAGAGTAGAGAAGAGAGGGGATGACAGGAGCTTGTAAGGGAAGAGAGGCTACACATAATGGTTAACTGAACCTCAGAGAGAAGGGTAGATAACATAGGAACTTCATGATGACAGAGTGGCCAAAGATTTCAAAGGCCAGAATATCTTGTTTCCTATTTTAAGTAGCTTGTTGACCCAAAGTGACAGTATAAGTCTCTGTTACATATGGAACCTTGTGTTGGTTGTGTTGGTGGCATTTAGGGGTAATGAAGGAATAGGTGGAGTATCCATTGTGAGAAGCTGGAATAAGGGAAGATGAGAGAACACATGGGATGCTGAACTGATGATCCATAAACTAAACCAAACTCAGCAAAATGGAGAACTCGGAGATGGAGAAATACCTCCACCCCACCCCCAAATATCCCAGATCACTTGGGAAGGACGCTGGGTCTGTTGCTGCATATGGGAGAGGGTTTGGGCTAGTTTCTCTTGGATTTCAAAGAGTGAGATAGCTCAAGTTGATGTATGTGAGATATAAAGCTATCTGTTTCCCTGTTCTAGTTTATCCTTCTAATTTTACATATGGGGAAACTGAGGCCCCTGTAGGGAGAAGAATCCTAACGGAGTTCTCATCTGATGGCTGCCCAATGAGCCTGTTTCTCTGAGACTGTGGTGGGAGACATTAGGCAAGGGTAATGAGCCAGCCGCCTCTGTCTGCTGTCATCCTTGGTCTGCTGCCCTCAGCTCAGTCTTCACAAAATATTACAGACTCTCAGACCCATTTTTATTTTTAAAGGGAAAATGATCACAACTTAAATGAAGGCTGTTTAGTCATACAAAGGGGTGTGTGTGTGTGTGTGTGTGTGTGTGTGTGTGTGTTGGTGTGTTTGGGCAGCTTATGGATGTAGTTGGAAATCTGGATCTGACCTGAAGGGAAAAAGAAAGGAAAAGGCTTTACTTAGTTCTATCTCCTGCTTTGAGCTTCCACTGTATCCCCTCCTCCCTGGAGTGGTCCCTTCAGAAGAATACCCTGAATCTCAGGTCTTGTCCATAGACTGTGGGTGGCCACCTAGCTAAGAGTAGCCTACAGAGGACAAACGCCAGGCTTTCCTGGTGACTCAGACAGTAGAGGGTCTGCCTGCACTGTGAGAGACCCAGGTCCAGTCTCTGGGTTGAGAAGATCCCCTGGAGGAGGAAATGGCAACCTACTCCTGTATTCTTGCCTGGGACATCCCATGGACAGAGGAACCTGATGGGCCACAGTAGTCCATGGGATTGAAAAGAGTCAGACAGGATTGAGCAACTTAACACTTATAGGGAAGACAAAAGGGCTACCCAGAGAACTCTACTGGCCTCCCTCCAGTGCCTACCATTTTCACTGCCCTTCCATTGCACACCTTTGGATGAAGCATGGATATGCAAACATCTTTGCTAAGTGGGTGCGAGCTCCATAGGAGCCACCAATGCCCTCGAAAGAACTCACCAGTGATAACCCCTCAAAATGTACTATCCAAATATTTCTGTGGAGACTTAACTCTCATCATACTTCTGTATCAAGGGTAACAGATGATGCCCCCATTTTTCAGAGGAGTAAACTAAGTCCCAAGAAATTGTGACTTAACAATGTAAGGAGCAGAGGTGAGAATCCAGGTCTCAGTACAATGACTCTCAGAGTCTTAAATAGTCGTTTCACCTCTAAACAGGAGTACACCGAAATGTTTTTAAAAATCATATTTTGATTGTACGTTTTCATTGTAGAAAAATTAGAAAATGGAGGAAAGCCATAGAAGAAACTACACTTTAACCATAACCCCACAGTGCATACATGATCTCATTCTCAGTTTGGAGTGTATGCTCTTTGTTTTCTTTTCTATAAGGATTATGGCTTTTTAAGAAAAATGGAGTGAGAATATGTAGAATTCTGTGATGTGGATGCTTCATTATTTATTTAAAAAGCTCTGAGGTAACAAGCATTTATCAAGCTTATTTGCTGAAAAGCAAGATACCAGGAGAATGAAGGACATGATAAGGGACAAGGTATGGTTCTTATAATCCAGATTAACTTGCTGAGCAAGGTAAGGGCAGATGGTTCTCCCATTTATTCAACCACAAGGTTGAAATGCTACTATGTCCCAGGCTCTGTCCATGGCATGATGGATATGGCTGATATCAATATAGAAAAGGTCTCATGAAGCTCATATTGATGGGTGGAGACAGATAATCAGCAAATACATGTGTGAGTAGGTGTGTGTGTGTGTGTCTATAAATGTAATGAGATGGTGAAGGTGGAATGAGGACAAGGCAGAGGCAGCAGAAAGGAACCATATTAAATACCCTCTGAGGAGGTGACATTTAAGCAAAGACAGCAAATGAACCATGTGAGTATCTGAGTGAAGACTAGACCAGTGGGAAGTCCAAAGGATCGTGGAGTTGGGGACAGAAAGACTCCAGAGACAGGGAGCAGGGAGAGTATCAGCAAATGCAATCGAAGTCTAAGGAACCAGGTTGTGTAGACCCTCAAAAGCTGCAGTGGGGTGTCTGGATGGTGGATGGCAAGTTTCAAGAGTGCTTTCAGCAGATGAGTGATGTCAGTTGATGCCTATTTGAAAGGCTCAATTTGGCCTCTTTGTGGAGACTGGCTGTAGTGGAAGGCAAGAAGAGAAGCTAGAGGCCAGTTTGCAGGGTGTTGTAATGATCCGGGAGAGAGGTGTTGGTGGCTTGGACCACAGTGGCAGCAGAAAGGTTGTGGTCGTGCTTTAGTCGCTAAGTCCTGTCCGATTTTTGCAACCCCATGGACTGTAGCCTGCCAGGCTTCTCTGTTTATGGGGTTTCCAAGGCAAGAGTACTGGAGTGGGCTGCCATTTCCTTCTCCAGGGGATCTTCCCAACCCAGGGATGGAATCTGGGTCTCCCATGCTGCAGGTGGATTCTTTACCAACTGAGCCACCAGGGAGCCCCATAGAGAAGTTGTAAGACAGGTCAGATTTGGTATGCATCTTGAAGGTGCAGTTATAGGAACTTGCTGAAGACTTTGCTCTTGGAGTGAAGGGGGAGTGGTCATGGATGACTGAGCAACTGGGCAAAGCGAGGTGGGGAGGAACATGGGGGAGAGTGGAGAGGAGTCAGAGGTTTGGTTTGAGTTGTATTAAGTTAAAGATCCCTATTAGAGTCCCTAGTGGAGATCCTAATCACACAGAGGGATGTGCAAAGGTCAGGGGATGAGTTGAGGTGGAAGATATAATTTACAAAATCATCAGTGGAAAGATGCTCTTGAAATCCATGGGATGATGGAGAAATGGCTACTGAATGAGGGTCGAGGGAAGGGTAGCTTGAGTTCCAGTAGAGTCAGGGGAAATGGGAAATGAAGATTACCATCTCCTGCTTCATGATTGTGCCGAAGACTGGATCTACGCTCTTCATGGTGGCAGGATGGATCTTGATGAGAAAATGGTTCCAAATTCTTGTGCAGATAAAAGTGGAAGTGGGGAGCCTGGAGCCTTGAAAAGAAGTTTCTAAGACCTCAGGGAACAAGACAGAAAGGGAGGAAGGAAATTGAGATAAGAGGGAGGCGTGGTGGGGAAGGAGAGTGGGAGAGGAAAGGAGACAGGGGGCAAAATGAACCCAGAGAACGGGAAACCTATTCTCTGCAAGTCAGTCACATCTGTAGGGTAGTGCCTCGGAGTGAGGGAGCTTGTCACGCCAGCTGGCACAGAGGCTGACCCTATCCTTCCACATCTTATGGCAGAGACAGGCTCTCCTCCTCCACCTCTGTCCATGCCTCCATTGTCCATTAGCTGGTAAGGGTTTCAGTACATCCTGTAAATACAGACATCTCATCTTGGATAGCTCACTTGCTAAGATAGTACCCCTTATTTATATCTGTGACATTAAAAAATGCTTCTGAGGACTCAATGCAAGTTTGTAGGTAAATGCCAAGCTCCAGGAACTCCCAGCTTGGTTCATTTCTCCCTCCTCCTTCTTCCCTCCCAATCTTCTCTCTCTGCCTCCTCCCTCCCTGCATTCATGCATCTATCCATCTACCATCAATTTCTCAATTCATTTAGAGAGGCAATAACTCTTATAAAGCCCTTGCTTTTTGGCAGGAGTTGGGCTAGGTGTCAAGGACGTAAAGAAAATAAGAAGCAGTTACTCTCTAAAGGAAGTGGGATACACACGAATTGCTCTGATCTGCTCTAGACAGGTAGTGACATCTTAATCTGTAATCCCCTGAGTCAGTCCATGAACTAGCTGCATTGTAATTGCTCAAGGCCCTTTTAAAAATACATATGCTTGAACTCACCTCAGAATTGAAATCTTCTAGGAAATGTATTTTGAAAAAGTCCCCAGGTGATTCCGATTCACAGCCAGACTTAGGAATCCAGTTGACTGAAGTTCAAATGGGCTCTGAACCTTGGTTGCCTCAGATGGAAAATGGGAATAATTTTTAAATAACCTCACTTTGCAGTATTGTTAGGATTAAATGAGATCTTGGCAGAGAAAACTATCAGCACGGGAATGTTTCCAAGTGGGCCTTCTGGGTTTATCTGTGGCGTCTAAGGCCTTCTTGATACTCAGATGACCAGTGGCATTAGCACTACCTGGTTAAAAAGGCAGATTCCCACTCCTACCCCCACCCTAGATACCATGGGTCAGAATCTCCCACGTGATTCACGTGCACATTAAAGCTGGTTGGTAGAAAGGGGACAAGAATAGCCCAACCTATCCCCTCAGTGGTCACACCTGGGAGCAGATCGTCTCTATTAAAAAGCACTAATGAAACGTAAAAATGATTTCCTCGGTGTAATTGTGTGATGCTGCTCCAGAGTTCTTGCTGGGCTGCTCTGTTTTGGATGATTTAAGTGACCGTTACACTGCACAGCAATTTGTCTTGGAAAAGCAGGGGCGATGGAAAGGCTGAAGGGGGAGGGCACCGACTGAAGTTAACTTCTCCTTGATGTGGGTCACCCCAACGGTCCTCCCCTCTCTACTTCCCCCCAAGACAGACGGCTCCCCTGTAGATGCTGTGAGGGCTACAGTGTGTAGAACTAAGCCAGCTTTCTCCCTAGAATTGAAGCTAGTTTCTGGGGTGTCCCTGTATATCGAATTTGAATGTGCACAAGAATCATCTAGGGATCATGCTTTTGCATTTTTATGTAGATTCTGATTCAGCAGATCCAGGGTGGGGCCTGAGAGTGTACACTTCTAGCAAGCTCCCAGATGACGCTGATGCTTCAGGTCCAAGGACTACACAAGGAAGACCCCAGTACTACTCAGTGATTCTCAAAGAATACCAGTATTTCCCCCTACCCAAGATGAATTAAATGAGATTTCTGGATGTAGAACCTAGGCATCAGTCTTTTTCAAAAGCTCCATAGCTTGTAGTCAAGGTTGAAAACTATTGATTTAGGAAGTACTCTCCCCTGCCTCACCTTTCTTTCATTCTTTCTGTCTTTTCTTTCTCCCTTTCTCTCTTTCTTCCCTCCCTCATTTCCCACCTTCCTTCCTTCTTTCTCTCTCCCCTCACCACTTTTTAGAGATATTATCTTGGATCTAGAACAGACACTTGAATTGAGAAAGAGTTGCCTGCTCCATTTAAGAGAAGGGTCATGGAGAGGCTATTGTTAGGAATGGTACCTTCTTTAAATAGAATCCTCTGTTGAAAAAAGGCTTTCCAGGAGTTTAGCTTGAAATATACCTGCTGCAGTTGCCTCACTGCATACTTTTTCTTTTCCCATTCGTGGAGTTCCAGCTTCCTGTTTCTGATGTCTAAAAGGAGGAGTCAGCGTAGACATTTCCTGGCATGATTCACCTTCATCTCATTTATTTTCAAATCTTGCTGAGCTTGTGCAGTGAGAGTTTAAGGAGGGAGGGAGAATACATCTTTAAAAGTTTAAAAGATTTAAAAGAATGCATCTTTAAAATCCTATCCTTTCAGCAAACCCATAAATAAAGAGGGGGAGTTATTCTCCCTTACCATCATTTCCCCAAAAGTCAAAGAATAGAGTCTCTTTGGTTCTGATTGGGCTATAACTCTATCATTTGGTCAATAAATAAGACCAGCGTAGTGTGAACATCTGATTGACCAGTCCTGGGCCATCCCCAGTCTTCAGGCTGGGTATGAAGTCAGCCCCACAAGAAGGAGGCCTTGGGATGGGGCAAACAAAACAGGAGTCCACTGCAGCATCCTAAACGCCTGTCACCCATGGTCCTAGGCACGCTCACTTTCTGCAGCCCTGCATTGCCGTTCCCCCACGGGGCTCCAGAGACGCTTCCTGAGAGTTTATTGTGCAGCGTGCTCTTGATAAGTTTTCTCTCAGCAGAGAGATTGATTTCTGGGAGGTGTGGACTTGAAAAGGTGGCAGGAAGGAAGCAGGGCACACCCTGATGGGCTTTCTCTTCCTGCCCTGTGACCCCCATGCTCAGTTTTAAAAGGGAGTTTTGTCCACCTTCTGGGAGAGGAACAGAGGATGAAGTTGGAGAGTCTGATTCCTTGTTGGCTTTCCCCCCATGATTCTAGAATGGAATAGACCCTTCAGTACTGCAGACTGGGATCTTATCCACAGGCATTATGTGAGTAAAATAGTTCAAGGATAGGAGAATGCCCTGTGATGTTTTTGAAAGATTGTAAATTCACATCATATCATTTTCTGCTTAAAACCCTCCACCAGCTTCCCACTAACTCTTAGGATCAAATCGGGGCTCCTAAAACATGCTAACTGGCCCTTGTCTCCATACCTGATATTTTGTGTCGCTCTTTACATTGATCTAAATACTATAGTCACACTGGGACCTCTCTGCCTCCAGCCTCCAGGTCTTCATTCTTGCTATTCCCTTTCTTTCCCTTGCACCTGAATTCTCACTCCTGCCTCATTCTCTCCCTTGTTTACACCTGATCTTTTAGGTCTTGCTTAAAATGTTCACCTACCCCCAATCTAAATTAGGCTGACAACAAAAGCCCTCTGTTCATCTCCTTTATAGAACATATGCTATGTGTTTTTGAACTGTTTATGTTCCTTCCATCTAAGCTTCCCTCATAGCTCAGTTGGTAAAGAATCTGCCTGCAATGCAGGAGACCCCAGTTTGATTCCTGGGTCGGGAAGATCCCCAGGAGAAGGGATAGGTACNAGTAGGAAATGGCAACCCACTCCACTCCAATATTCTTACCTGGAAAATTCCACAGACAGAAGAGCCTGGCAGGCTGCAGTCCAAGAGGTTGACTGAGTGACTAAGCCCTGAGCAATGTTCCGTTATCTGTTCACCTACTGAAGGACATCCTGGTTGTTTCCAAGTTGGGGCAGTTATGAATAAAGCTGCCATAAACATCAACGTGCAGGTTTGTGTGTGGGCGTGTTTTCAACTCCTTTGAGGAAATACCAAAGTTGTAGTTGCTGGATCATGTGGTTAGAGTATATTTAGTTTTCAATGAACCCACAAAGCTCTCTTCCAAAGTGACTGTATTTTGCATTCCCACCAACAATGAGTGAGTTCCTGTTGCCTCACATCCTTGCCAGTATTTGATATTGTCAACACTGTCATATTCTTTGTGTAACTTCCAAGGCATTTTCCCATGGAAAGAGCAATGTGAGTCTAGGCAAGTTATTCCCCTCTCTGTGCCTCAGTTTCCTTATCTGTAAAATGGGGATAATAGGGTGTACTCACTCCATAGGATTCTTGTGAGGATTCANAGTGAGAGTTTAAGGAGGGAGGGAGAATACATCTTTAAAAGTTTAAAAGATTTAAAAGAATGCATCTTTAAAATCCTATCCTTTCAGCAAACCCATAAATAAAGAGGGGGAGTTATTCTCCCTTACCATCATTTCCCCAAAAGTCAAAGAATAGAGTCTCTTTGGTTCTGATTGGGCTATAACTCTATCATTTGGTCAATAAATAAGACCAGCGTAGTGTGAACATCTGATTGACCAGTCCTGGGCCATCCCCAGTCTTCAGGCTGGGTATGAAGTCAGCCCCACAAGAAGGAGGCCTTGGGATGGGGCAAACAAAACAGGAGTCCACTGCAGCATCCTAAACGCCTGTCACCCATGGTCCTAGGCACGCTCACTTTCTGCAGCCCTGCATTGCCGTTCCCCCACGGGGCTCCAGAGACGCTTCCTGAGAGTTTATTGTGCAGCGTGCTCTTGATAAGTTTTCTCTCAGCAGAGAGATTGATTTCTGGGAGGTGTGGACTTGAAAAGGTGGCAGGAAGGAAGCAGGGCACACCCTGATGGGCTTTCTCTTCCTGCCCTGTGACCCCCATGCTCAGTTTTAAAAGGGAGTTTTGTCCACCTTCTGGGAGAGGAACAGAGGATGAAGTTGGAGAGTCTGATTCCTTGTTGGCTTTCCCCCCATGATTCTAGAATGGAATAGACCCTTCAGTACTGCAGACTGGGATCTTATCCACAGGCATTATGTGAGTAAAATAGTTCAAGGATAGGAGAATGCCCTGTGATGTTTTTGAAAGATTGTAAATTCACATCATATCATTTTCTGCTTAAAACCCTCCACCAGCTTCCCACTAACTCTTAGGATCAAATCGGGGCTCCTAAAACATGCTAACTGGCCCTTGTCTCCATACCTGATATTTTGTGTCGCTCTTTACATTGATCTAAATACTATAGTCACACTGGGACCTCTCTGCCTCCAGCCTCCAGGTCTTCATTCTTGCTATTCCCTTTCTTTCCCTTGCACCTGAATTCTCACTCCTGCCTCATTCTCTCCCTTGTTTACACCTGATCTTTTAGGTCTTGCTTAAAATGTTCACCTACCCCCAATCTAAATTAGGCTGACAACAAAAGCCCTCTGTTCATCTCCTTTATAGAACATATGCTATGTGTTTTTGAACTGTTTATGTTCCTTCCATCTAAGCTTCCCTCATAGCTCAGTTGGTAAAGAATCTGCCTGCAATGCAGGAGACCCCAGTTTGATTCCTGGGTCGGGAAGATCCCCAGGAGAAGGGATAGGTACCCACTCCAGTATTCTTGGGCATTCCTTGTGGCTCAGCTGGTAAAGAATCCACCTGCAATCCTCAGGTTGGGAAGATCCCCTGGAGAAGGGAAAGGTTACCCACTCCACTATTCTGGCCTGGAGAATTCCATGGACTGTATGTTCCATGGGCTCACAGAGAGTTGGGTATAACTGAGCAACTTCCTTCCATATATACCATTTGACTTGACTTCATGTAGATGGGGACCCTCTCTGGTTTTGTTCATCCATGTGGCTCTTGGGCTTAGTTTGAACTTGGTGCATAGTAGGTGCTCAGTAAATTATTGTTGAGTGAATGAATCCATTCACTGATATTCCTCATGTCTCCCAATCCAGGATACATATAAAAGTCAAGTGGGGAATCTTGACAAAATTGCAGGTTTTCTGGACCCTCCTTTGGATCATCAAGTTCAAAATATCTGGTTGGATCATGGGCAAACCACTAGGTAATTTGGGAATGTTTTGCCAGGATTGCCAATGGACAAAACTCCCAGAATCTTGTGTTTTATTTTACTTATTTGTTTTTTTAATGAATCACAGTGGACAAAAAGAGACCCAATCAAACATTATTATAAATTGTACTGTGTGAGGATAGAGAGGATAGCACATTCCTGAGAATGCAAGTCATGGTTTCCATCAGCACATAAGCAGAATGCTAGCCAAATTGACGCAGTGCGATTTGAATTAATAGTGCTAAACCACTTGGAATGTTTATTTTTCTTTTCTATCTTGATAACAACTGGGCAGTCCCAACACATAGTCAGACAAACTAGTAAATCCATTTATGTTCTTTTGCTAGTTTTGTCCCATTTCTGACACATTCCCCCACCTCCGTGCCCACTTGCTAAGTTCATAGTCTAAGATAGTCACTCCTCCATGTCAGCTACAGTGTGTCCAACCTTTCATTCTCACTCACTGATAAAATGGATTCAAGGAACTCAAACACACATTCACATCCTTCTGCTCTGTACGTGGGTAATTGAAAGTCCACTGGCTTCATATTCTGACGGTAGTGTGAATTACCTCATTCTTTCTTGACATGTTCCTTAGCAACTCACTCTTGGAAAAATTCCAGAACATCCTTTGTCTCAAGTACTGGACTGCTCGCTCCTTGAGGTCAGTCACTATCTTCTGTTTCTCAGCTTTTATGCTCATTAGCACTCAGCACACATTCACCAGTGCTTCCAACATTTACAATGGTTTGTAATTATTAATAGCAATGAAATATATTACTGTTAAAAGCATGCTTTGTTGCATTTTTATAGAACTTTGAAATTTACTAATGCATTCCCTCATTATTTCATGTAATTCTAACATGTCAGTTTTGGCAAGTGACTGATAATCAGCCTCACCTTGGAAGGACTTCAAACATAAGAGTCCAAATGTTTAGCCCTCTCCCAGGCCATTTTTTTATGATTATTCAGACCGGAGAAGGATGAGTATGGTGGCTGTGCATGTGGCCTTGGAAGTCAGTCCAGCCTAGGGTGGAACCCTGGCCTCTGTGGGACCCTGCACTCAACCCTGCAGATCCCCAGAACCTATAGTTGGCCCATTCATAAATAAAATGGGACTGGCGAGACCAATACCAAGACAATCAAATGAGAGTAGGTGAGTTTGATGTGTGTTCAGTTGGCAGCAGCTACTACACTGATTCCTTTTCCTTGTGGCAGTATAATATAATAACTAAGGGCATATATTGAGGTTCAAGCCTTGTCTCTTGTGCTTATGACCTAAGTGCCACTCAGTCTCAGTTTCCTCATCTGTAAGATTGGGCTAATGGTGGAAATGTCTATCTCATGGGACTGTTTTCAGGATTAAACTGGTTAATAGTGGAAAGTAGCACATAGTGTATACCCTATCAGTGTTAGATGTGGCCATCTTTACGTCCATTTTATAGAGGAGAATACTCGTAGTTGTTAAGAGGAGAAATAAGCCTTCAAATCCTTCAAAATAAGGCTTAAACTCTTGGCTCTTTGTGGAGATAAACATGCCAGCCCTCCCTGGGACTTAAAATCATATCAGTGAGTGCTCATCTCTCTCTCTCTCTCTCTCTCTTTTTTTTTTTTTTTGCCTTCAGGGGGCAAAGCATCAACTCATCACTCATCCCCATTTCCAGCTCTCCTTCCCTCCTGCAGCCCTTCCCTGTTCTCTCTGCTCAGAGCTGGGCCCCACTGCCATTTTTTCAGAAATGCCATCTCACTTGGGCACTAGACTCCAAAGCCCTAATACAGAGTGATTTGGGATTCCCGACTTGTCTCCATCTGTCTGCTGGAGTCTGGGCAGACACCAGAACAGACTCATCTAATTAGAGGCCTTGCCTCTTCTGGGGCTTGAGGCCACTGGTGCGTGGCTTCCACATTTCCAGGGCAAGACAAGATACCTCCTCAGATAGGTCAGCAGTGAAGTCTTCCCTGCAGAGGCCAGGGAGGACAGGGCTTTTCCAGCTTCTGGAGCAAGGAGTTGGGAGCCTGAGCAGTGAAAACTCAGAACCGGAGCTAACACGGGTGTGGCTGTTGAGAAGGACATCACCACTCTGAGCCTGTCTGTCATTATCTATAAAATGGAAAGATAATTCTACCTACCTCATAGACTTGTCAGAATTGTGTATATAAAGAGATTGATCTCAAGATCACCTAACCTCTACCTCACTCCTCGCTCCTCCTGCTTTTTCTCCCATTTCAAACTCTAATGATTTGGTGAGAAAGAATGATACAGTAGTGACTAAGAACAGGCATGCTGAAGTTACCTGCTCAGGTATTAATCCTGGCCCTGTCTTTTTCTGCTGTGCTACCCCAAGCAAGCCACTCTCTAGGCCCAGTTTCCTTATCTATAAACTGGAGGAGAAAATCCTGGACCTGCCTTGTATGTTTGCTGGGTATGTGATTCTAAGTGGGGTCAAGTATGTTGACTCATGGTAAGTGCCCAATAAATAGCCAACATCATGATCATGAAACAAGAATGAGGACAGATTCCTAGTTTACCCCAATATTATCCTTTAACATTTTTATTTTTATTTATTTTGGCTGTACTGGGAAGCTTGTGGGATTCTAGTTCCCTGGCCAGGGATTGAACCCCTGCCCTTGGCAGCAAAAACTCAGAGTCCCAACCACTAGACCACCAGGAAATACTCTCTCCTTTTTCATATTCATGAGAGAGCAGTTTCTCTCCCAGGAACCTCACTGCCTATGCGCCTTGATAATTCTAGGACTCACCTCATGGAGACCTTTCTCTACAAAGCTTTGCCTGTCCTTCCCATGCTTTTCCTTCCACTCTTGGGCTTCCTCCATCAGAGCTCTTTGAATGTGACATTATTTGCACGTGACATTATTTGCACAGAGTCTGCTCCTCTGTTGGACTTAGGATTCCTTAGGGCAGAGCTCCTGGGTTGGTATTTGTGTTTCCAGCACCTTGGACAGCACATCACACCTTTTTGAACCTGTTCAGACAATGAATGAAGACATTGAAAATCTTAAAGCAGTGCTTCTCCAAACTTTTTGGACCATAGCCAAGAGTACAAAATGCGTTTTATGCTACAATCTGGTGATGTGCACACACAGTGAGAATATTTCACTATACACAATGCACTCTGATGATTTCTCCTATTTTCTCTCCTCTCCTTATCAATTTAATTTCTTAACATTTTGTCTTTGGGCTAAAGAGTTAATTTCAAAGCTAACTGTTCTAGGTTGAGAAGCAGTGTCTTACCATGCTAAGAGCATGGACCATTTGAAACAGAGAGATCAGGGTTTAGATTCCAAACCCACAGTTTAGTGATTGTGTACCCTGCAGGCATCATCTTACCTCTCTAAGCCTCATTTTTTTTTTTCACCTGTAAAATGGACCTCACACCTACTTTTTTTAGTTTCTGTGAGATTTTGATGAGATGATAGAGGGGCAGTGTTAATCACAGGCTCTAGCATCTAGTAAGTGCTTAGCAAATTGTGCTTATTATTGGAACCAGTCTTAGACACTTTGTATGACTTTTCCTTTTTTTCTTCCCAATAATCCCAAATCTCCTTATTCTATTGATCTTTTTCCTTGGTCTTTTGATTTTTCACCTCACCAAGGCTTATTCACTGACAATGATCTCCCCACTATCAGAGGCATAAGACTGAGCCGTAATTTCAGTATTGTAGCCTGACCCCAAAGCGTGCTGAGAAGGTAATTTGATGAAAGATGGTAGAAGCCGCATCACTTTGACACAGAGGTTAAGTGGTATGGAATATACTGTCTCCCTCATCCCTCCTGATATTAGTGGGAATTATTCAAAGATTAATTATTGGGGCAATCTGATTCCTGGATCTGATTCCTTATTCTGGATCAAGACCATCCCCATGGAAAAGAAATGCAAAAAAGCAAAATGGCTGTCTGAGGAGGCCTTACAAATAGCTGTGAAAAGAAGAGAAGTGAAAAACAAAGGAGAAAAGGAAAGATATAAGCATCTGAATGCAGAGTTCCAAAGAATAGCAAGAAGAGATAAGAAAGCCTTCCTCAGCAATCAGTGCAAATAAATAGAGGAAAAGAACAGAATGGGAAAGACTAGAGATCTCTTCAAGAAAATTAGAGATACCAAGGGAACATTTCATGCAAAGATGGGCTCAATAAAGGACAGAAATGGTATGGACCTAACAGANGGATGTGAGAGTTGGACTGTGAAGAAAGCTGAGTGCTAAAGAATTGATGCTTTTGCACTGTGGTGTTGGAGAAGACTCTTGAGAGTCCCTTGGACGGCAAGGAGATCCAACCAGTCCATCCTAAAGGAGATCAGTCCTGAGTGTTCATTGGAAGGACTGATGCTGAAGCTGATACTCCAATACTTTGGCCCCCTCATGTGAAGAGTTGACTCATTGGAAAGACCCTGATGCTGGGAGGGCTTGGGGGCAGGAGGAGAAGGGGCCGACAGAGGATGTGATGGCTGGATGGCATCACTGACTCAATGGACATGAGTTTGAGTGAACTCCGGGAGTTGACGATGGACAGGGAGGCCTGGCGTGCTGTGATTCATGGGGTCACAAAGTATCAGACGAGATTGAGCAACTGAACTGAACTGAACTGAATCTTATTCCTCCTCCAGTGACGTGATGGATCCCGAGAACTTCTCTCCCACTCTCTTACCACCTAGAAATTCTAATGCACAGGACCCTGGATAACCTGGATAATGGTAGAAAGGGTAGAGCCTTTTTTTTTTTTAAACATTTATTTATTTATTTGGCTATGCCAGATCTTAGCTGCAGCATGTGGGATCTTTGATCTTCACTGAGGCATGCCAAACTCTTTAGTTGTGGCATGTGAGACATAGTTCCCTGACCAGGAACTGAACATGCCCCGACCCTGACCCCCATGTTGGGAGTGCAGAGTCTTAGCCACTGGACCACCAGGCAAGTCCCAAGAGGATGAAGATTGCTAAATACACCGCAGTTATACCAGGAATTCAGTCACCTGTCTCTAGGGCCTCAAGATACTTGACTGTCCCTCTGAGCTGCACAATCATCACCAGAGAATAAGTCACCAAAGCCACTCAGCATCTCTCCAGTTCTGCCTGGCAGCGTTGCCTCCTGAGCCTTCAGATCCACTCACTCTCACACCAGTGCTTCTGGAGTGAGCAGAGCGAGGCTGAAATAGCTAAGGTTCCCTCCCATTGTGAAGGGCAGGCCAGCACCTTATCAGTGCTCACGTGTGTGGTACCTCTTACCATGATGCTTGAGTCAGCAGGACCTGGTTTTCCACAACCTTTACCACTAACCAGTTGTGTGATCTTGATCAAGTGGGTTTACTTCTCTCTCTCCCTCATTTCCTCATTGATAGAATGGGAAATGTTAATAATATCTAAAAATACTACCTGTTATGTAAGAAAATGAAATAATGCAAATTAAGCATCTGACACTTTTGAGTCCCCTCAATAAATTTCACAGTTATCCTCCTCATTGTTGTTGCTGCTGTTGTGTTAATTAACGATCACCACAAATTGACACTTTAGCTTCTGAATTGAAGGCAGAATATCCTTAACATGAAGAGTGCTTGAGGTACCACATGCTTTTGACAAGAGAGAGCCCAGTTTTCTTGTGATCTTGTTACCTTCTAGCAGAAGGTGTTAGATGCATTGATATATGCCTGAATCAGGAAGAAGGAAGCAGTTCTTTCATTCTGGGTACCCGTTGGTTTCTAAATCCTGCTGAATTGGACTGGAATAGAAACAGTGGCTCAGAAAAGAAACACATGCCCTCATTTCCTTTATTCTTCTGTGGCCTCAAACTTTTCTCCCCTGCTCCAAATGGACTGGTTCCGCTGCTATTCTGCCACCTCCCCTTGCTGTAGGAGTTTCTGAAGGTCAGATGCTTTCCTTCTTCTGCCCCAATGCCAAGGAAAGTGTTTAGTATATAGCAAAGCTCTGTGTATCATGGCTCAATCTGTGGCCCCCTAATTATCTGGGGTATCTTTCCGCCACTGCTTCCCCTAACTCAGCCAGTTTTCTTTAACTAACTTATCTTAAAAAGCAAAACTTTAGTGAGAAATATCATGTATTTTCTCTGTTAGTAATACCAAATTTCAGCAAATTCAGGAATAAGGTGGCCCTGTTACCTTCCAGAACAATCCTATTAAAGTAGAACCAATTTAGATCTTCTAAAGGTCTAAGGGAAAAAATCTTAGGAGTAGATTATTCATGCCAAACTTGTTAGAATTTTTAGATACAAGAGGCCAAACCTTGTTTTGTTGTTCTGTGTATAGCTTTCATAAGCTTTGAAAGAAAGAATCTCATTCCTTGATCTTGCTTAACAGTGCAATGACCAGGGGTAGGAAAACACAGCATAAAGAATGATAGCAATTTGAGCACCCACATAATTACCATGCAGGGCAAGAAATGAAACCTCACCAAACTCCAGGAGCAACCTGTATTTACCCCTCTCTCCTTCCTAGAGTTAACTACTATATTGTCTTTTATTGAGATCATTCTATTGTTTTTCCTTACAGTCTTACCATTTGTTTGCATACCTAAACAATATAGTTTGTCTACTTTTGAACTTTATATGATGGAATAACACTCCATGTATTCTCTTATTTCCTTCTTTCACTTACTATGTTTGAAAGTTCGATCCATGTTGTTGCAGGTAGTATTATACTGTATAATTCATAGATGCATAATTCATTGTATGTATATACACAATGCATTTATCTCTTCTGCATTGATGGGCAGTGTCATAATTTCTTTACATGTTAAGGTGGTTGGTGACATTTCCTCTTACAATGATGTGATGACTATCTTTACAGACATTTGCTCAGAACAAATATCTAATTATAGAATTCTTAAAGATTCTGGCCATTTTTAAGCTTCCTCTGGGGAATGGTTATACCAATTTGCACTTCCACCAGCAAAGTACATTCCTGTCTGTGTCCTCACAGTCTTGCCAATGCTAGCTTATTTGCATTTGTTTTATTCATGCCAATTTGATAGGAATAAGATATTCTCTCAAGATCGTAGGAATTTCCATTTTTTCGAGTACAGTGAAGGTGCACATCCTCCCTTCTTTATGTTTATTGGCTATTTGTATCTATTGTTTTGTGGATTGTCTTTTATTTCCTTTTGCCATGGAACACACTGGTATATGTGGATTTTAATAACAGTTCACACTGGAGTTCAGCACATTTAGACACATTTCAAGCTGGAGCATTTGGGAAGCTCAGGGTAAATGGGGAAGAGGGAGGGGACTTCTTTATGATTCGTCGATCTGTCAGGTGGGAGAGTAATTTGGAAGCTTATTGTTCAGAAACCAAAGAGGACAGTTGTGCATTCAGCCCCATGCTGGGGAGGAAACAATGCTTCCTGGACCCGAGGCCATTTGAGAACAAGGGGCACTGCTCTAATTGAATCTGCCTTCCACCTCTTTGTGCCCAAGGAGTCTCTTTATGATTATGACTGCCTGGGCTTCAGAAGCGAGACTGGGGACGTGGAAAAGCAGAGAAAATGTATAGCTTGGCTTGAATCTTAGGATTTTAATTACCAGCACCCCAAACTGAATTTATACTCTTGTTCTCCCCATCTTCATCCTTTCTTCAGCAAACATTTATTGAGCGCCTACTATGTGCTAGGCAGTGTATTGAGTGTTAGATGTCTTCTACTCTAACCCTGCAGCGTTTCACATCTCAGCAATCGGAAACTCCATCTTCTCACTTGAAATGAAGAATCTGGAAGTCTTCTGTGACTCTGCCCTTTCTGTAACATCTTACAGCCTCTCCACCAACAAATTCTTTCAGCTCTACCTTCAAAATATACCCACAGTCTTGAAAACAACCCAAATGTCCATTAAAAGGTAAGTGGATAAACAAACTGTGGTACCTCTGTACAGTGGCATCACATTCAAGAATGAAGAACAAACTGTTGATACATGCAAAAACATGAGTGGATTTCAAAATTAATATACTAAGTGAAAGTAGCCAGATGCAAAAGAGTACTATATGATGCTATTTATGTAAAATTCCAAAAAATTAATACTAATTTATAGTGACAGAAAGCACATCAATGGTTGGGGGTAGGAGGAGGCAGAAGGTGTAACCATGGGGCACGAGGAGAGTTTGGTGTTTAATTACCTTGACTGTGATGATGGTTTCATAAGTATAATGCATATAAAAGTTTATTGGTTGTATTTTAAGTGTTTTATTGTATTTATTCTACCTCAATTAAGCTATTGAAAGCAGAAACCCAGTATCTGACCGCTTCTCACCATCTCTGTTGTTACCACTTCATCCCTCACCTGGTTAATTGAAATAGCCCTGTGACATGCCCTTCTGGCACCTGCCCTTGCTTTCTCACACTCTCTTCTTAACAGAGAATTCAGAATGATGCTTTTGAAAGGAAAGTGAGGTCACTTCACCCCTCTATTTAAAACCATCCAATCGCTTCCCATGTCTTCCCATCACACTGAGAGCACTTACCACTGTCTGACATACTGTGTGCTTGATGAGTTAATTACCTGTCCTCCCACCACAGTGACATGAGCCTCATGAGAGTAGGTCCATTTTTCTTCATTGCTGCATCTCCAGTAGTCTGGAACAATATGTGTCACATAGAAGATGATCGATAGATATTAGTGCAATGAATCAATAAATATGGTCTCAGATGCAAAGAGTTCCCAGGCTATTGAGGAAGATATATGTAAATACAGGCAAAATATAGGACAATAAGTTCTATGATAAAGGGACCTCCAATGGAAGCACCTGAACTTTCCTAGGGGTAGAGTCAAAGATGGCTTCCTGGAGAAAGTAGCATCTAATTTGAGACCTGAAAGACATGTAGGATGTCTTGGGGAAAAGGACATAGTTCCTGCCTTCATAGCATTCTATTGAGTGAGCAAATATAGGTATATGTTACGTCATGTGATAAGTGTTTTGTGGGGCTAAGAATGGGGGCTAAGGAGAGGGAGGTGGAGCCTAACCCAGCTTGGGGGAGAGCCTGGCAACATTGACAGAGTTTCTTCTAGGGAAGCACTTCCTGGTTAGGATGTATTCACATCCTTTCCCCCAGTCTCCATAAACCCAGATTTGGGGGACTGTTGCCTGGATACAGACAATTGCCATAGGAACCAAGGAATTGATCCAAGATCTGTGAGATAACCAATCATCACATTGCCCCATCATGCTTGCTTCCTTTCTATGTAAATTCTACTTCACTAATGTCCATAGCCTAGAGTCTAGTCATTTTCTACCCTTAATGTGATCAGAGTTGCTGGGGAGCTTAAACAACAAACAACATGATTGAGTTCCACCCCAGATTGATAAAATCTAAATCTCAGGGTGGGGAGAGTCACCTATACATGAGTATTTTAAAAATTCATTGTGCAGCTAGAGAGCTGAGAATGACAGATGTGATTCAAAGGTCAGAAAGAGTTGTCTTACCTGGAGTCTAGTCATCTATTTATTTCTTTTTTTCCATTTTTGCCTCAGGGCCTTTGCACTTTCCTTTCCTTCTCCCAGAATGTTCTTCCTTTGTTCCCCCCACCCCCACCCCCCACCTCTATTTTCTTCTCATTCTGTACGTCTCGTTGAAAATGTTCATTCTTCAGGGAAGCTCTCTTTGATCCTCTCCTCTCATTATCTAAGATAGTTCTTATCTACTCTCTCCAACCTGGATCTTATCTTTCTATCACATCACCTGGCTGATTTCCTTCACAGAACTTACTGTAAATTGAAATGATCTTATTTACTGCAGTATTCCTAACACTAAAGAAACAAACCATTCAGTAAAGACTGAAAAGATATGACATGCATAAGCACAGTGTCTGCACATGGTAAGGATTAGGAAATTGTTGCAGTTATTATCAATGGATTAATTACTAATTTGGCATAATATACAGGATTATTATGAAGAGGATTAGCCCTGGCAGCATAGGAGACATTATCTCATTTTTTATTGATCAGTTTGATGTTAAGTTCTTTGAAAGCAGGGACTATCTTGTGTACATCCAGAGCTTAGCACAGCACCTGGCACATAAGATGTTCTGATTTAGAAACTGTTTTATTGTGAATAATGGAATCCCCTTCAAGCTAGTATAAGCAGAAAAATTAATTTATTGGAAGGACAAGAGGGTTTCAGAGAACCTGAAGGTGGAAAGGTGAGTTGGGCTAGCAAGGAACTTGAACCAAAAAAAAAAAAAAGAAGAAGAAAATGACCAGGAATCCAGCAACTTTCTCTTGTATTTCTCTAAGGCTACATGATGTCTCTTTCAGTCTCTTTGCAAACTGGGTTTCTTTGCTCCATGGGCACATGGTTGTCCCCAGCCCAGGCTTTACAATGTTTTCCACTTCAAACATCACACAGAGATTATCATCTTGATTCTAAATTCTCAGGGAAGAGAAACTGTGATTGGATTTAACTCCTGCCAGGCATTTACTCTTGGGCCAATCAACTGTGCTAGGAATGGGGGTATGGGATTGCCCCAAGGGATGTTATCTTCATCTCATTTCCAGTTTTACAATTGCACCAAAATGGCCCTTAGGTCAAAGCCCTAGAGGAGAAGGCAAGAAGCACAAGGTACAGCTAAGACAAGGTGCCATCAGAATACACCTGCGAGCTGGTGATTTGCTGCATCAATAGCTAGAGTCAAAAAAGCTAGGCCATGAGGATGTGAGGCAGAGTAAACAAGTTGTCTAGTAAGGAGATGTGGACAGGATGTCTAAGAAGAGAGTATAAGTGTAGGTGTAAAGAGGGCATATCTCCAGTATCTACTCAATGAATGTTTTCTGAATGAATAAATGAAGAGGAAATGATGGAACGTTTCTTGGAGGAAGTGAGATTTTAAGATCCTTCCCCTTCAGTATCTGAAGGATGAACCTGGGGACTGTGTAGACACTGATCATCTATTCTCAAGTATTTTTCTACTGAGGACGATCAATTTTATTGATAAGTCCATGATGTTTTAAGAAAGATAGATAATATCCTTCATTTGGGGATGAAGAACCGATCTGGAGATGGCAGGCACATTACCATGGGTGCACTGTATCAGCATCAGGGCCAAGTTTAGCTTTTCTGTCTGCTTCAACCCCCTACAAGTTATATGGCTGCAGTTAGACTTACAAGCATATATGAAATACCAACTTCACCTCTGTGTTCATACTCCTTCCACTGTGTATAGTTCAGCACAGTGAATGCTGTGGTTGTTAGGACCTAAAGCAGTTTCTAATTTTGTTTCATTATGAGTGTGAATGCAATCCTTAGGACCCATCCCTGCGGCCTTAGCTAAACTTACTCTTTCAAGCTATGAAGAGACAAGATAAAGATCTGAATGGAGACTCCAGTTGGTGGAGGGCCGGGCTGACTCAGCCCTGATAAACCTGCAGTCAAAAAATCAATAGAGCTTTCTCGAGTTGCCATTATCCAACAAGGAAAATTTTTCGAAAATAAATTGCTGCATGGCATAAAATCAGATTAAGTAGATAACAGGTTTTGCTGACTTTGGACTGTTGGGGATGGCCCAGGAGGAAGAGAATTAGTGATTTAACGAGCTCACTTCTGCTCATGCTAGTCAAGTGTTTACTCTCTGGCTGAACAAGAGAGGGAGAGCAAAGGTGAGAAAACAAATTCTAATTTCTGTTTGACCTTCACCCCAGCCCTGCACTGTAAGGTCAACTCACCACTGTCTCATGGTGGGCTTGCAGAGAGGTTCACTGCCCTAGCCTTGAAGCCATGGTTCTTAACCAGGCTTCACTGTGCTATGTGACATTGGGCAAGTTATTTCACATGCCTGTGGGCCTCGATTTCCCAATCTTGAATTG
>SJYV01014960.1:1101368-1136108 GCA_006410875.1 Neotragus pygmaeus
CAAGAATCTTCTCCAACACCACAGTTCAAAAGCATCAATTCTTCAGCGCTCAGCCTTCTTCACAGTCCAACTCTCACATCCATACATGACCACAGGAAAACCATAGCCTTGACTAGATGGACCTTAGTTGGCAAAGTAATGTCTCTGCTTTTGAATATTCTATCTAGGTTTGTCATAACTTTTCTTCCAAGGAGTAAGCGTCTTCTAATTTCATGGCTGCAGTCACCATCTACAGTGATTTTGGAGCCCCAAAATATAAAGTCTGACACTGTTTCCACTGTTTCCCCATCTATCTCCCATGAAGTGATGGGACTAGATGCCATGATCTTCATTTTCTGAATGTTGAGCTTTAAGCCAACTTTTTCACTCTCCTCTTTCACTTCCATCAAGAGGCTTTTTAGTTCCTCTTCACTTTCTGCCGTAAGGGTGGTGTCATCTGCATATCTGAGGTAATTGATATTTCTCCCGGCAATCTTGATTCCAGCTTGTGCTTCTTCCAGTCCAGCGTTTCTCATGATGTACTCTGCATAGAAGTTAAACAAGCAGGGTGACAATATACAGCCTTGCCGTACTCCTTTTCCTATTTGGAACCAGTCTGTTGTTCCATGTCGAGTTCTAATTCTTGCTTCCTGACCTGCATACAGATTTCTCAAGAGGCAGGTTAGGTGGTCTGGTATTCCCATCTCTTTCAGAATTATTGTTATTGTTATATTTTTCTACATTATTTTTGTACAGCTGCTCCATCTTCCTTTTGCTTCCTCATGGCTTCCACCTTTACAGTAGCTCCTGAGTCAACATGACCTTCTAAGTTCTAGTGTCTGTGACTCCCTGTCCTCTTAGATCAAGTTGACGAGAGGGGAAATCTGTTTGACTCGTTACATGCAAATCACAGCCCCTGTCAGCCCGTGGCTGGGGTCCCTCTGAGTCAGAGACCCTCCCTGGTCCCATGTCAGGTCATGGGGTCCACTTAGTGGAACTATGGGTGAGGGGCCGCCCATTACGGGGCACGGGTGAGCAGCAGATGCAGGAGCTTGTCTAGAAGCAAGGGTGAGTTCACTTCTGGCTGGGAAGGAAGAGAAGCCCTGTAATGGACCGTGTGGACAGGAGTGTTTGGGGGGACAGTGGTTACCAGTGTAGCTGATGCAGGCATCAGGGGTGAACCTTCATGGTGGTTACAACTTAATTAGAAATGGAACAGAAAAAAATGTGTGTGTGTCCCTTCTGAGGGAGAGAAGTCAAGAGAGAATTTGATGAATCAGAGTGAAGCATACCTGAGTGTCCAGTAAACTATTCTTTTAATTTTACTATAGGTTTGAAATTGTTCAAAAATTTTTTTAATGGAGGAAAATACGGCTAAGGTGTTTACCAAATAAAGCAAATATTTTCATAATTAATGCAAGTAAATATACAAACATACAAATGAGTAATCAGCAAGCAAGCTCAGGACTCAGCAAATACCAGGTTTGCTTATCTACTCTGTGAGTGGTTTTTTTCCCTCTCTGAGCCTCCATTTCTACATCTGATAAATGGGCTTAATAATACTGCCTCCTGACCTATTGAGGGTTTCATTAATTGATAGATATGCAAAGCAGGGCAGATAGTCAGCTGATAGGCATTGGGATAGTTGTGCTGGTTATTTCAGAGAACATCTCCTCTGACTGGTTGGATTGTCCCACTTAATAAACCTGTCTTAATACTGTTCTCACTACCTGGGACATAGTTGGAGCCAATTTCATGGGCACTGGTTCTAGTCCCATCATCACTATCCTAATTGTCTTCATCATTATTCTTGAGCCCATCAGTCTCCCTATTTTGGTGGCAGGGAAAGAATGAGACTTCAGGAATAACTGCTAGATTTGGGATAGAGGCAGGTGACCAAAGCTTTGGGTATTTTAGGCACCTCAGAGATACTGTGCCATCCCAGTGTGAGGAAGATGAAGAGATTTCATTAGTGTTTCATGCTGGGTGAAGTGTATTCCCCTGGGCCAGAAGGCATTAGCTCTATTTGCAAACTAAACACTGGTAGAAGCTGGGAGAGGGACAGAGGCTGTAGGGAGCTGGGAGGATGAGTGCTGATCCTTGGGCCTGTGTCCCTGGGCTGGAAGGAACAGGTGCTGGGGAGAGGGGCCGGTGGAGAGGGACATGTTTTGGGGTAGGCCCCGAGGTATAGTTGGGCTGGGTTCGGAGGAGTGTTTAAAAGTGCTCATGCTGTTATAATCTCATGTTTCTAATCTCTCCATTGTTGCCTCAGCATCCTTCAAAATAAGCTTGATAAGTACTAGTTTAAACTGTAAATAAACAGATAGATGGATATATGGGGCTGGATGGATTCAGTTGATAGATGAATCTGTGAAATGTGAAACAGCAAGAAAGAAAATAATTGAAAAATGAGCTGATAGGTAGATTATTTTTTCCAGCTTTATTGAAATATGATTAACATGTACCACTGTATAAGTTTAAGGTGTACAGTTGGTGATTTGATACACCTATATACTGCAAAATGATCACCACAACAAGGTTAGTTAACGCATCCTTCACCTCACACAATTATCATGTTTTTCAGTGTTTGTGGTGGTGGTGTGAATGTTTACGATGTACTCTCCTAGCAGCTTTAAAGTCTGCAGTATGTGTGCTCAGTTGCCCAGTTGTGTCCAACTGTTTGTGACCTCATGGACTGTACCCCGCCAGGCTCCTCTGTCCATGAAATTTTCCAGGAAGAAATACTGGAGTTGTCATTTTCTACTTCAGGGGATACAGTCTAGTTAACTGTAGCCGCCATGCTGTATATTGGATGCCCTAGGAACTTATTCATCTTATGTTTGTACCCTTTGTACCGTTTGACCAGCGTCTCTTCATTTCCCCCACTCCAAACCTCCTGGCAGCATCCTGTCCGCTCCTTGATTCTGAGATCAGCTTGTTTAGATTTCATGCATAAGTGGGATCATATAGCATGTGTCTTTCTGTATCTGACTTACTTCTTTCAGTATAATGCCTTCAGGATCTCTTTGTGCTGTTACAAATGGTAGGATCTCCTTTTGTGGGGGGGGGGGCTGAGTAATATTCCAGAGTGTGTATATATATTACATTTTATTTATCCATTCATCTGTTGACAGACACTTAGGTTGTTTCCATGTCTTGGCTACTGAGAATAATGCTGCACTCAACATGGGAATGCAGATATCTCTTCACAATAATAATTTCATTTCTTTCAGATATACAGGAGTAGAATTACTGGATCATGTGGAGGCCTACTTTTATTTTTTTGAGGAACTTCCAAGCTGTTTTCCGTAATGGTTGTACCAGTTTATTTGCCCATCAGCAGGGCCCACTTCTTCACATCTTCACCAGCATTTGCTACCTCTTGTCTTTTTTTTTTTTTTAAATAATAGCCACTATAACAAGTGTAAAGTGATATCTTATTGTGGTTTTAATTTGCATTTCCCTAATTATTAGTGACATTGAACATCTTCTCATGTACTTATTGGCCATGTTTATTCAGATCCTCTGTTCACTTTTAAATAGGATGATGACGATTTTGCTGTTGAGTTTATGAGTCCCTTATATATTTTGGATATTAACTCAACAGATATATTTTGCAATTATTTTCTCCCGTTCTGTAGGTTGTCACTTGTGCTGTCTAGAAGCTTTTTAGTTTGATGTAGTCCTACTTATTGACTTTTGCTTTTGTTGCTGTACTTTTAGTATCATATCCAAAAAATCCTTGCCAAGACCAATGTCTAAAGGATTTTTTCCTGTTTTCTTCCAAAAGTTTTATGCTTTCAATTTTTTAGTCTTTAGCCCATTTCAAGGTAATTTTTGTGACTTGTGTAAGACAATGGTCCAGTTTCATTCTTTAGTGTGTGAATACCCAGTTTTCCCAGCGCCATCTACTAAAGAGACTGCCCTTTCCCCACTTGAATGTTCTTAGTTCCCATGTCACATATGAATTGGCTGTATTTGTGTGGGTTTATTTCTGGGGTCTTTATTCTGCTCCATCTGTTTATGTGTTTGTATGCCAATACCATACTGTTTTGATTAGTATAGCTTTTTAAAAAATTACTATAGCTTTTTAATTATAGTTTGAAGACAGGAAGTGTGAAGCTTTGTTCTTTCTCAAGATTGCTTTGGCTATGTGGGATCTTTTGCAGTGCCATATGAATTTATGATTTTTTTTTTCTATTTCTGTGAAAAAAATCACATTGGAATTGATAGGAATTGAACAGAACCAACAGATGGCTTTGGGTAGTATGGTCAATTTAACAATATTAAGTCTGTGGATGAATATATTCAAATGAACAACTGAATGAAACAGTGGGGGAATGATTTAATGCAGGGGTCCCAAACATCTGGGATCTAATGCCCAATGATCTGAGGTAGAGCTGAGGTAATAATAATAGAAATAAAGTACAAAATAAATGTAATGTGCTTGAATCATCTCCACCCCCAGTCTGTGGAAAAATTGTCTTCTATGAAACCAGTCCCTGGTGCCAAAAAGATTGTGGACCACCGATTTAATGAATTAATTGATGAATAATAAAAAGCAGTAAGTTTCTCTCCTTTTCTTAAGGACTTCTCAAGTACCAGACATTCTGCTATGCAATTTACATACATTTAAATCTCATTTATTTCTCAGAACAATCTTGTAAAGTAGATACCATAGTTATTCCCATTTTCTGTATGAGAAATTGAGGCCTACAGGGTTCAAATAACTTGCCCAAGATCACAGAGCCAGGAAGCAATATAGTCAGCATCTCAATGAGTGCTTTAATCTCTGCCTTTAATCACAAGGGCCCAGGAATATGTGAACTTATTTTACTCCATAGACAGATGTTGGCCCCAGTACCCTAATTCAGCTTAGAGATTCATTCATTCATTCTGAAAATATATAATGAACACCCACTATGATGCAGGCAGTGTTCTAGGCACCAGGAATATATTAAGGAACAAGCAGCTACTGCTTCTTCATACATAGCTTATATTTTAGTAGGGAAGAGTGATAATAAGCAAATGCATGTGTACTGTCATACAGAAGCAAATTTTATGAAGAAAAACCAAACATATACAGATTTATAGAGTGATGGAGAGGTAGTAGTACAGAGGGGAGCTATTTTGTAGATAAGAGTAGTCAGGGAAGACCTTTCAGAGCATATGCAAAAACCTGTATCGTGTATAGTGAGTTACACAAAGATCTAAGGGAGAGTGTTCCAAGCAAAGGGCAGATCAAATGCAAAGGTCATGTGGTAGGAATGAGCATTCAAAGAATTCCCTGGCAGCCCAGTGGTTAAGACTCTGTGCTTTCACTGGTAAGGCCCCAGGTTCTGCTCCTAGTAGGTGAACTAAGATCCCACAGCCATGTGGCACTACAAAAAAAATTTCTGTTTAAATGAGCATTGCAAGTGTGAAGACTAGTGAGGAGGCCAGAGTGTTCAGATTGGTGTGAGCAGAGGGGAGAGTGATAGGAGCTGCCATCAGAGAGGGAGATAGGTGCCAGATCTTTATCCTTGACCTTGTAGGATAAGGTCCTCCAAGTTGAAGGGATGTGGGTTTTGTTTTAAGGAAGAAGGTATGTCTGAATTAGATTTTAAAATATCACTCTGGTTGCTGTAGGTTGTTCCATCACTCCTGACTGCAATCCAGTGAAACAATTTGGTCAGCTAGTATAAGGATGAAAAACAATTGTTTGTTGTTCTTTGAATGATTTCAGTGGTCATGCCCCTCCTCCTCCCTCCCTTTCCCCTTGGAGATTCATGTGTTTTTGGTTCTGCCACCTGTTGGCACCAGGACATTTGCTGGAACCACCCCTTCTTCTTATGCTCTCTTTTCTCCTGGGGACTCTTGGCATGGCTATTCATTCCAAAGTCCCACTCAGCAGAAAAGAGAAATGACAGCAATGTATTTGTGCAACAGTAAGGGACTGGTTAAGCAAATCCATTTATGATCATGCTTTTGACCACCAAAAATGATGCTTGGGAGAAGTAATTGCTGATGCTATACCAGTAGTAACAATAGCTGCTCAAACATCTATTATGCAACAGACTTGGTGTTAATAACTTACATGTTTTACTCCATTTAATCTCCTCGACACAGAGAGATCAATTCCACTTTTGTCCCCAGTTTATAGATGAGGAAATTAAGGCTTAAACATCTTGCCAAAAGAACTAAATAGTACATGGTTCAACAAGAGTAAAATGCAGGTCTATCTGATTACAAAGTCCATGTTTTTAACTGATGCCATCTGCCTAACATTGGAATATAATTGTGCTGCATTGCTAAGTAAGAAAACTGATTATTAAATAATAAGTTCAGCCTCCAGCCCATCTTTTTCAGTACCAAAAGGGCATGCAACAAAATATTAAAAGTTGTTATCTCTGGGTGGTTAATTATGGGAGATTTTTGCATGTGATCATGATTTTTGTAATTAGAGTTAAACAAAAGCAATAAAAGGTCTCCATGTGTTTTTCTCCCCTACTCAGCCCCCCTCTCCCTCCCCTGTGGTCTCCAGACTGGCTCTGGGTTTCTCTATGAGTATAAAGCTAGCAAGGCCTCTTCCCCTTGGCCTTCCAGCTTTGCAATTTCAGCACAATTGTCTAGATTGCTTCAAATTTTGCTAGCATTCTAGATGCTGAGTTAGTTGCAAATTTTTCACTTCCAAAAACAAAAGTGTTGTTACTTAGCTAGAGGCTTAAATAATAAATCTGCAAATGATCCAGCTCCCTAACGTTTTTGAAATCTAGGGTGTGGAGTGGGGAATAACCACAGCTCCTGATGATAACAAGATCACTTAATTTTCTCACTGAGAGGGTGGATCTGGGCTGTCAATAGGGAGGCCCCAAATCACCCACATGTTCTTGAGCATCATCTCAGGGGAAGAAGATCTGCATGTGTCCCGTGTTTGGAGGTAATTTCAGTGGGAGAGGACTCTCCAGCTCTGCTATGCATGCATGCATTTGTGCGTAAACACAGTATTTATTGAGCACTAACTTCCTCCAGCGCGGTGCTGGCTGCTGGGAATTCAGCATTCAGGAGGAAAGACCCAACTCCACTTTGGTGAAGTTCACAAAGTGGCGTATATGGGGCCAACAAACGCTGAACACATCTTCAAATTTTCAAATGTGGTAGAAGGTGGAAGTGCAGGATGCCATGAAGAAATTAAGAGGGGAGCTAGCTGAGTCTGAGAACTCAGGAAAGATAACCCCGGGAAGTAATGTTTAAGCTGGAAATGGAAGGATGCCTAGGAACTAACCAGGTAAAGAAAAAGGAAGAAGAAAATGTGTGTCACAATGAGAGGGTACATGTAGAAAGACCTGGAAATGGGGGGAAGCAGAGTACTACTGTCCAACTGAAAGAGAGTATGTTGCACAGATTTACACAAGACAGAAAGAGACATGGGATGGGCTGGAGGAGAAACCTCAGCCAGAACCAGAGGGTCTAATAAACCACATCACAAAGTTTCCAAGTTATCCTAGAGATGATGAGAAGAAAGCTATTGAAATATTTAATTGGAAAAGAAAGTTTTATTTTTAAATGACATCGCCAAGCAAAGACAGAGCTGAGAATAAAGTTGTTTCTTGAAATACAAGAGGCTTTTGTGCCAACACATTATTCTTTAGTTAAACAAATATTTAGGCAATGTTTACCATATAACAGGCAGAGCCCTGAATGCTGGGGAAATGGAGGAGAACAAAGGTCTCTAACTTTAGGGAGCTTATAGTCTAGTAGGAAGAGAAAGACAATAAACAAAAGAACAGATAAGTAGATAACATAATACTGAGTATCACTAAGATTCACAAAGAAAAAAGGCAAAGGAAAGTAAAGGAAAGCATAAGGCCATGCTATTCCCGTGGGTGGTCAGAGAGTCCTGGGAAGCTGATACTTGAGCAGAGAACTGGAGGAAGCGAGACCTCTGATTCACCAGACCTTCTCAGACGGTCTCCCCTCATGGACTTTTCAGATGGCCAAGTAGGGTTGAGAGTCAAATGAGGCTTTTAACAATAAGTAAGGTTGGTTCCCTTGGTCCGTTGGACCCATGATCTTGGACATTTAACCTTGGGTGTTTTAACTTTCCACATCTGCTGCTGCTGCTAAGTCGCATCAGTCGTGCCCGACTGACTCTATGTGACCCCACAGATGGCAGCCAACCAGGCTCCTCTGTCCATGGGATTCTCTAGGCAAGAATACTGCTACTGCTGCTGCTGCTGCTGCTGCTGCTAAGTCACTTCAGTCGTATCCGACTCTGTGCAACCCCATAGACGGCAGCCCACCAGGCTCCCCCATCCCTGGGATCCTCCAGGTAAGAATAATGGAGTGGGTTGCCATTTCCTTCTCCAATACATGAAAGTGAAAAGTGAAAGTGAAGTCACTCAGTCAGGCTCCTCCGTCCATGGGATTTTCCAGGCAAGAGTACTGGAGTGGGTTGCCATTGCCTTCTCTAGGCAAGAATACTAGCTGACCACAAATGAAACATCCAATCACACCATTCATGTTCAGTGCTGATCTGAACCCCCAGAATTATTTAATAGCTGCTTTAATTTTGTCTCCTGATCACAAGTTACTGTACTGGATGTATGTATTTATTGACCTTTTCATTTAAAAACAGAGATGAACCTGATCAAATGCAGGGCAGAACCTATCACTGCAGCCCAAGCACATCACAACAATGGCTGAGATGGAAATCTCCTGGTGATATAGCAGGCATCTATTAGGGAGCCGAGTCCAGGGCTTCTTTACTCATTAATCAGAGCCTCCTGATAAAGTCGGCCACAGCCAGAGTGGGACATATTTTTTTTCTTTCAAAAGATATAAAATAGTATCATTGTCTTTATTGATCTCTAGTACCATTATTATCAGAACATACTCTTTAAAGTCACTTCCTATACTCCTCTTCCCATACCTTTCCTGGTAGCTCTGCATTCAGAGAGGCAGTGGTTAGTAGCANTTTTTTTTCCATGATCCAACAGGTGTTGGCAATTTGATCTCTGATTCCTCTGCTTTTTCTAAAACCAGCTTGAACATCAGGGAGTTCATGGTTCATGAACTGCTGAAGCCTGACTTGGAGAATTTTAACATTACTTTACTAGCATGTGAGATGAGTGCAATTGTGCAGTAGTTTGAGCATTCTTTGGCATTGCCTTTCTTTGGGATTGGAATGAAAACTTACCTTTTTCCATCCACCACAAATAGTTTCAAAACAGTACACTTAATGTATGGAAGAGTAATTATGTTTTTGTAAACCAATTTAAATTCCCAATTGCTTATTAGAAAAACAAGAGACAGAAAAGTCAAATGGATGAGGAAAAATAATGAAAATACCCTGAAAACATTTATATCCCATTGAATGTTTTAAAACATTTCTGAACTTTTGGAGATTTTTAAAAGAGTTTCACAATGTCCCCAAACATTGTGAGACATTACTTTGCTGACAAAGGTCTGTCTAGTCAAAGCTATGGTTTTTCCAGTAGTCATGCATGGATGTGAGAGTTGGACCATAAAGAAAGCTGAGTGCCAAAGGAATGATGCTTTTGAACTATGGTGATAGAGAAGGCTCTTGAGAGTCCCTTGGATTGCAAGGAGATCCAACCAGACAATTCTAAAAGAAGTCAATCCTGAATATTCATTGGAAGGACTGATGCTGAAGCTGAAACTCCAATACTTTGGCCAACTGATGCAAAGAACTGACTTATTGGAAAAGACCCTGATGCTGGGAAAGATTGAAGGCTGGAGGAGAAGGGGACGACAGAGCATGAGATGGTTGAATGGCATCACCAACTCAAAATGGACATGAGTTTGAGCAATCCTGGGAGTTGGAGATGGACAGGGAAGTCTGGCCTGCTGCAGTCCACTGGGTGTCAAAATATTGTACATGACTGAGTGACTGAACGTAACTGTAGCACAGATAATTTATGCAGTATCCTTATTCCTCTTATTCTCAATTATTAGTAAACATGGAAACTATGAGACTCTCAACATGGATACTGTACTTGCTTATTTTAACAGTGTTAAATTTTTTTCCTCATATAATTTTCTATGAGATGAAGGTACAAAGATATCCCAAAGGAGTTTAAAGAGTGGTTTTCTTTATTAATTATGAATATATAGGCAGTGGAATGAGTCTTCTCATTTTTCACTAGGAGACAAACTCTCCCAAAATTTAACAAGTTTTTAACCCATGTTAGAGCCAGAATATCCCCAGATCAAAAACTTCCAGGTTGTAAACATACAAGACACAGAACTTACATACTTAGGTACGGGATAGTCTAAGAAATCTGAAACTAAGTCTTTGGGAACTACGTGGGGATTTAGTACAATGCAGGGCACCTTTGAATATAATAAGCATATAGCTGTATTCTAAAGTCTGGAAACTTTCTTGTAGAATTTAAAGAACTCAAACTCTTTCTCTAGGCAAAATATCTTATTAAGTAAAATTTAATCATTATGCACCCTGTTTGTAAAATTCAACCAAATTAAAAAAAAATTCCACAAATCACTGTAAAAATTGGCAATATTTTAACATGGATTTTATATTAAATAATATGACTGCATCTGTGTTGAAATTCCTCATGAATCCTATCAGATGTAGTGATTTGGGACTGTGATGACTGCAGATAACTTCAAATCAGTAAACAAATAATAATGACATTTTAAGATGCATGTGTGTATCTATACTAAGTGAGGAGAAAGCAAATGTGCCAAGATATTAATGTTAATATTGACAACTATACATTTCAACAATTTTTGAGCGGGAAAGTGCAAAAATAAATATGGTTACTTCACTTTTCTGAAAGTTTATTAAATTTTTTAATTCAAAATGATCCTTTTTTTATTGCAGTTGTATTAGCTTCTGGAGTACAGCTAAGTGATTCAATTATCTATATATGTATATGTTTTTATATATACATAATTATTTTTATAGATTAGTCCAAGCCAATTCATGCTTCTAAAGAATATAAATTTATATTTTCAAATAGTTTTGAACAAAACTAAAATAACAAATAACAATTTAGTAAAAATATATAGTTCGGTTTTCATGTTATATTTTAGTTGATAAATCTGAAGTGTTAAAAGTGCTAATTTAATTCTTAAACTAGACAGTATGCTTGGAACTAAAGATTTCTTTTTTATCACTCTTGTTGCAAGAAAAATCCCATTTGTCTCATTTAAAGGTTGGAGTAAATGGACTTTTTCCAAACTAGCCATAATCTATTGACTGCAAACATGGCAAACTATTATCTATCTTGTCATAGAAATAATGACATCATGCTAAATAAAAGTGATTTGACTTGATAAAGAATAATCAGTCATACTCAATTAAAGGTGAAAGACAGTTAACTCATTTGCAACGTGAAGGATAGTAACCTTACAGTAAATTAAAGCCAACATTTCCTGCTTAATCCCATTGTAAACCTAATTACATTTTAAAATCTAATACTAGTTTAATGGCAAATGAATTCAATAAACAGTTGATATGATTAAGTTTTCTTCCTTAAACCACTTTATTTAAAATTCTAATTTTATTGAGATAAAAATACTAATATTAGGAGATTGCATTCTGTTATCTATTCCTTTATCATTTTAAATATGTATTAAATGTTTACAATTTGTCAAGTCCATGCTGGTCTCTGGGGTCTGAACATGAAGTAGATTTACTGATCTAAAGTTTCTCTCAGACACAAATGAAATATAGTTGTCTCTGTCACTTCTGTTGATTTCTAGTTTTGGTCATTTTTTAAAATTCATTTATTTATTTGCATAGTTCATTGTAAGGTATATTTGATAAGAGTTGAGGCTTCAATAATAGTGGGAAGAGAAATAATATCTTATTAAATCCACAAAGTGAATACTAACTTTATTTATCAAGGAAAATTTTAAGGGATATTTTATGTAAAATAATGGGAACATAAAAATACATGATGTTATTTTTTGTAATCTGTTTATTGGTTTCCCCTAGGAGCTACTCCACATTCAAGGTCACGAGGGGTGGCCAGGAGGAGATACCCCCCGTCCAAGGTGAGGAACAAGAGCTGCCCTTTGCTGGAGCACCCATGAAGAGATACCCCATATCCAGGTAAGAGAAACCCAAGTAAGATGGTAAGTGTTGTGAGAGGGCATCAGAAGGCAGACACACTGAAATCATAATCACAGAAAACTGGCCAATCTGATCACACAGACCGCAACCTTGTCTAACTCAATGAAATTAAGCCATGCCATGTGGGGCCACCCAAGATGGATGGGTAATGGTGGAGAGGTCTGAAAGAATGTGTTCGACTGGAGAAGGGAATGGCAAACCACTTCCGTATTCTTGCCTTGAGAACCCCATGAACAGTATGAAAAGGCAAAATGATAGGATACTGAAAGAGAAACTCCCCAGGCCAGTAGGTGCCCAATATGCTACTGAAGATCAGTGGAGAAATAACTCTAGAAAGAATGAAGGGATGAAACAAAAGCAAAAACAATACCCAGCTGTGCATGTGACTGGTGATAGAAGGAAGGTCCAATGCTGTATAGAGCAATATTGCATAGGAACATGGATGTTAGGCCCATGAATCAAGGCAAATTGGAAGGGGTCAAACAAGAGATGGCAAGATTGAACGTCAACATTCTAGGAATCAGCGAACTAAAATGGACTAGAATGGGTGAATTTAACTGAGATGACCATTATATCTACTACTGTGGGCAGGAATCCCTCAGAAGAAATGGAGTAGCCATCATGGTCAACGAAAGAGTCCGAAGTGCAGTACTTGGATGCAATCTCAAAAACGACAGAATGATCTCTGTTCACTTCCAAGGCAAACCATTCAATATCGTGGTGATCCAAGCCTATGCCCCAACCAGTAACGCTGAAGAAGCTGAAGTTGAACGGTTCTATGAAAACCTACAAGACCTTTTAGAACTAACATCCCAAAAAGATGTCCTTTACATTATAGGGGACTGGAATGCAAAAGTAGGAAATCAAGAAACACCAGGAGTAACAGGCAAATTTGGCCTTGTAATATGGAATGAAGCAGGGCAAAGGCTAATAGAGTTTTGCCAAGACAACACACAGGTCATAGCAAACACCCTCTTCCAACAACACAAGAGAAGACTATACACATGGACAACACCAGATGGTCAACAAAGAAAACAGAGTGATTATATTCTTTGCAGCCAAAGATGGAGAAGCTTTATACAGTCAGCAAATCAAGACCAGGAGCTGACTGTGGCTCAGATCATGAGCTCCTTATTCCCAAATTCAGACTTAAATTGAAGAAACTAGGAAAAACCACTAGACTATTCAGGTATGACCTAAATCAAATTCCTTATGATTATACAGTGGAAGTGAGAAATAGATTTAAGGGACTACATCTGACAGAGTGTCTGATGAACTATGGAAAGAGATTGATGACATTGTATAAGAGACAGGGATCAACACCATCCCCATGGAAAGGAAATGTGAAAAAGCAAAACGGCTGTCTGAAGAGTACCTTAAATAGCTGTGAAAAGAAGAGAAGGGGAAAACAAAGGAGAAAAGAAAAGACGTAAGCATCTGAATACAGAGTTCCAAAGAAGAGCAAGGAATGATAAGAAAGCCTTCCTCAGCGATCAATGCAAAGAAATAGAGGAAAATAACAGAATGGGAAAGACTAGAGATCTCCTTAAGAAAATTAGAGATACCAAGGGAATATTTCATGCAAAGATGGGCTCAATAAAGGACAAAAATTGTATGGACCTAACAGAAGCAGAAGATGCTAAGAAGAGGTCGTAAGAATATACAGAAGAACAGTACAAAAAAGATCTTCACAACCCAGGTAATCACAATGCTGTGATCACTCACCAAGAGCCAGACATCCTGGAATGTGACGTCAAGTGGGCCTTAGAAAGCATCACTACGAACAAAGCTAGTGGAGGTGATGGAATTCAAGTTGAGCTATTTCAAATCCTGAAAGATGATTCTGTGAAAGTGGTGCACTCAATATGCCAGCAAATTTGGAAAACTCAGCAATGGCCACAAGACTGGAATGGGTCAGTTTTCCCTTCCAATCCCAAAGAAAGGCAATGCCAAAGAGTGCTCAAACTATTGCACACTTGAACTCAACTCACACACTAGCAAAGTAATGTTCAAAATTATCCAAGCCAGGTCAGGAACACGTGAACCGTGAACTTCCAGGTGTTCAAGCTGGTGGTAGAAAAGGCAGAGGAACCAGAGATCAAATTGCCAACATTCGCTGGATCATTGAAAAACAAGAGAATTCCATGAAAAACATCTATTTCTGCTTTATTGATTATGCCAAAGCCTTTGACTGTTGGATCACAATAAACTGTGGAAAATTCTGAAAAAAATGGGAATACCAGGCCACCTGACCTGCCTCTTGAAAAAACTATATGCAGGGCAGAAAGCAACAGTTAGAACTGGACATGGAGAAACAGACTGGTTCCAAATAGGAAAATGAGTACATCAAGGCTGTATGTTGTCACCCTGCTTATTTAACTTATATGCAGTGTACATCATGAGAAGCGCTGGGCTGGAAGCACAGGCTGGAATCAAGATTGCTGGGAGAAATATCAATAACCTCAGATATGCAGATGACACCACCCTTAAGGCAGAAAGTGAAGAGGAAATGAAAAGCCTCTTGATGAATGTGAAAGAGGAGAGTAAAAAAGTTGGCTTAAAGCTCAACATTCAGAAAACCAAGATCATGGCATCTGGTCCCATCACTTCATGGGAAAATAGTGTCAGACTTTATTTTGGGGGGCTCCAATATAACTGCAGATGGTGATTGCAGCCATGAAATTTAAAAATGCTCACTCCTTGGAAGGAAATTATGACCAACCTAGACAGCATATAGAAATGCTGAGACATTACTTTGCCAACAAAGGTCCGTTTAGTCAATGCTATGGTTTTTCCAGTGATCATGTATGGATATGAGAGTTGGACTGTGAAGAAAGCTGAGCACCGAAGAATTGATGCTTTTGTACTGTGGTGTTGGAGAAGACTTTTGAGAGTCCCTTGGACTGCAAAGAGGTCCAAGCAGTCCATTCTAAAGATCAGTCTTGGGTGCTCATTGGAAGGACTGATACTAAAGCTGAAACTCCAATACTTTAGCCACCTCATGTGAAGAGTTGACTCATTGGAAAAGACTCTGATGCTGGGAGGGATTGGGGGCAGGAGGAGAAGGGGACGACAGAGAATGAGATGGCTCGATGGCAACACCAGCTCGATGGACATGAGTCTGAGTGAACTCTGGGAGTTGGTGACAGACAGGCAGTCCTGGTGTGCCGCGATTCATTGGGTCACAAAGAGTCGGACACAACTGAGCCACTGAACTGAATGTAAATAAACTATGCTTAATTTTTAAGCTGTTAAAGAGTTCACTAATATAATTTTTTGAAAGATATAAAGATACTTCTAAAAGAGTTTAAGGAATTGTTGTATTTGTTACTCAAAAAGAGATTACAAATAAATCCAGTTACCCATATTGTTAAGACACTAATCTACAGCCCCATGGAATAACTGAGTTTCTGCACAAATTTTTGTATTACAGTGTGCTCTATTTGCTTATAGAGTCAGTATTTTAAAAAATAATTGTATTTTCCTGTTTTTTTTTCCATTGAAAAAGACTTCAGTTAGCATTTCAATGTAAGAAAATATCTGAAATAAAGATCAGTAAAGCTTAACTCTTAAAACTGCATACTTTTTTCCTTTTCTTGGTTAATATGCATTTTTTTCAAAATATAATAGCATCAGAGCTGAATTTTTTGAAATAAAACTTCTGATATTGACTTTGTCTTTTCATTAAAATATCAGATGATTTAAAATAGTAGTTGTCAATTTTTTATTATTTTGGTGTGCATAATGGCTTCATTAAAACAACCAGCTCATTTTAACAAGGTTATACCAATGTATCTTTCTGCATAATTGACTATTATCAAATTTAAAGTTTTCATTTTGCTATTGATAAAGTTATTAAGTTTTATAAAACAGGAAATCATTGGATAATGTAGACATTTTCTACAGTGAAATAGCTTTCATATTTTAATCTTTTAACATTTTTTCTTTTATACCATTGATATTCACAATTTGCATTTACTTTTGTTTCTGTCACTATTTATTGAAGTGTTAAATGGCTCATATTTATTGGACATATTATAAAAATTAACCCTTTTAAATAATACACCATACAATACACTCAGGAGATTTCAAATGATGTATGAATTGACAATATTATTGCTAATAGATATTAAGATTATTTGATGTTTCTGAGAAAGCATATGGAACTTCACCAATAATGTCTTATATTGTCCATCTTATGACAACATATGCAAAAAAGAACAGTATTTTTAAAATTTAAGAGAAACTATTTCTGGAAAAAAAGATCAGGAAGCCTCAGAGGATCTACTAGCCACATGCAGTTTCTATGTGATTCTGCTGGAGCTTATTTCGCAGACTTTCTTGTACTTTTGCTCAACTAATCACAGTGTTCACCAGCCATGAAGAAGACAGCCTTGTGAACCAAAAGCAAGCTATTGGCTGATGTAGAGATTTGCCTAGTGGTCAGATGCCAGTTCTTAAACTAAGAAAGATGCTCTAAAGTAAAAAGTGATCCATTTTTCATAGTGAGGGTGTGTTAACGTGACACACAAACAACAAAGCTGGTAGGAAGAGCATAAACCAAGATGCACAACGTAGAAACTACAACCAGCAGAAACCCTAGCTTAAGTCTGAAGCCACAAAATAAGTAGAGGGTCAGAGAAAAGGGAGTCTGAATCCAGAGCAGAATAAAGAGAATAAAACTGTTGTGGCATATTTGGGACTTTTACTATAGCCTGAAGTAAAATAATTGCACTCTATTCTGATTTTACAACTGACTGAGCCAATTTTCTGTGCTTTCTTGCTTTTCTGAGTATCTTTACAATAATACTTTGTCACCTGAAGAAATCTGATTGTCTCCTCATTTCTTTCAAACTTACAGACAAAAATCATATATTCACCTCAAAAGCTGTTTGAGAAAAGCATTTTATACTAAATACAATATGTAGCTAGTCGACACTGACCAGTACAGAAAAAGGCATGCATATTAATATTTTATGAAAAATATGATAATCATGGTATTTGGGGAAAAAAACAAGTAAACAAAAAGTCACTGTGTTAGAAAATAGTACAAGAAGCTAAAATGTAAATATCACAGAAGACTAAAGAGGATTTTTTAAATGTTTATTTACTGTATGATAATTCCAAGGCTAGAATATGTGAAGTTAATAGTATTTTCTGGAGATATTTTCATGGAATTCAATGCATATTGAAAATCAAAGTAAACTGGTTTTCAAGCCAGTGAGATCCTTTTAGATTGGTAATATTTTCAATGCAGTCACACTGCAGAGCACAGAGTATCACTTATTCATAAAGACGGGTCTCTCTCTCTTATAAAATGGAACGTTATAATATATCTTGTCCAGAATACGATTCTGGAGATTTGGGGCCAAAACTCATCTTTTGTGGATAGCTATTTTTAGTTATTTTAAAAAATGCAAGTCATTTGAGAAATGTAGTGATACTCGAAGTGAGAGGGATAAAAAAAAAATGAAATGCTTAGCTCTAATTAGAATTTCCATCAATGCTTCTGACCATTAGTAACCTGATGCTGACATTTGATTTCCTCTTGGATTTGACCAGCTCAGAATTACATCTTAAAGGAACAGAAGCATGGAACTATAGAGAACAGAGGGGACTGGGACATTTTGTAGAGACTATAAAAAGATGTGCTGATTGTCCAGGAATATACTGTCATTGTAGATTTTAAAAAAGAAATCTACAAGATTATTTAAGGTTAGAAATAATGGCTAATATTCACAGATGTCAATTTTTTTTTAAAGATGTGTTTGTGTGTGTACATGTTTTTACTGTTATTTGTAATATACAAATTTGAGTGAAATTACCCTGAAATTCCTTCTGGGGAACACTTTCCCTGTTTTGAGTCCATTTGCTTTGAGTGAATCTCCAACACTGGTTCTTGTATACATTGAGGATATTAATTATGTTTCCAGATCATGAAGAAGCATGTCTGGTTAATAAGTATTATTATTAATATTATATACAGCAGATTTCATCATACTTTAAGAATTTTTAAGAGGACTTTATACTTTGAAGAAGTCATTCCTGTGTATGGGTAACATTATGAAATTTAGTTTTTCTTTGGAAATATCTGAAATATTTCTTTTTACACTTTTTGCAGTGATGAATTCTCATGTGAATGCTGGGGTTACCTTTTGACAACCAGTTTCTTTTACATGGTCTGTCACATAGTTCTATGTAGATCCAAGAGTATCTTAGCTTTTATTGTCTGGAGTTGATTTAACTGAACACATTTTAAATTCTTCTATTTATAAAAACATAAAAATTAATGCACACCTCTGTTGATGCTGATGTTCTAATGCTGAGAATCATTATGATCCTTATAAATGAGATAAAGTTTTATATAATTATATTTTTTTATTATAAGAGGAGGTTGATGCAGGAGATAATAAAAACATTTTCCTCTATTTTCTGCTTCTATTTCTCTAAAAACTTTCTGAATAAGAAAATAAAAATCATTCTTGACTTTGTTTACATTCCCAGGACACAGGAAAGTTACTCTCTGTTTAATGGACATTTTTTGCAAGAATGAAAGGTTTCCACATAAGGACAACTATTTTATATGAGAGCAAGAAGACTTAGATATTAGCAAAACTCTTTGGGTCTGAGGTTAGATTTATCTTTGAAGTTCCAAAAGAATCTGAGAGGAAATAAATATAAAGCTATTGCAACTTCATTTTTTCAAGATGGCTTTGATATGCTGTGCTTGATGTCTTTCGGGGGAAAAAAAAAATACTACCTTACTTTCACAGGTCGTGCTAAAAATGTTTTAGAATCCAAAAATCAGGACCCACCATTAGTAGTTAATTCATAATCCCATTTCTCTTTCTTCTCTTAGTCTCAACAAGAGAAGTGCTCTTATTCAACAAGCGGGTGCTCAGTTCAATTTTTACTGATGATTATTGTTCAAGGTACAATTGGAATTTTTTTAGATATTTGCAATCAATGTTTACTCCACAATGGAATTAGACATCATAATGGTGTGGGTTAGGGTACACATTATAGAACCACTGCTAGAGTTGCTTGGTCAAGAAGAAGTTTCATTTNCCAGGCAAGAGTACTGGAGTGGGGCGCCATTGTTTTCTCCGAAACTATGCACTAGATACACTAGATATAAACTATGCACTGTGTATTACTTTCATGGTAGTGCAAATAAGCTGTTATATCAATATAGAGATAGGCAGTATATTTTATGGGCTTCCCTGGTAGCTCAGATGGTAAAGAATCTGCCTGCAACGCAGGAGACCTGGCTTTGATCTCTGGGTCAGGAAGATCCCCTGGAGAAGGAAATGGCAACTCACTCCAGTATTCTTCCCTGGAGAATCCCACGAACAGAGGTGCCTTGTGGGCTACAGTCCATAGGGTAACAGAGTTGGACATGACTGAAATGACGGCATGCGTGCACTCTGTGCCAGGAATTGTGCTAGCTACCAGGGTTACAACAGTGAAAAGGACTGATAGGACTTTTAGACACGGAGCCTAGAATCTGTTTGTCTCTCCCTCTCTAGACTAAAGCCTCCTTGGCTTCCAGCTCCCACAGTAATCCAGTCACCACTGAATAGAATGACATCAAGATTTTTGAAGCTCATAGACGAAAGCAGAGGCCACCCTCATCACATCTGTGTGATCCAACTTGTGCCTGTGGCTGATGGTCAAACACTGTCTTCTTGAAATTAAGTCTGTTTGCGGATTTTCATCTTTTAGCAGTCAAGCCATTATCTATTCCCCTGGGTTTCTGCGTTTGTCACATTTGCAGCAGCTGGTCTAACACCATTGGGGTTTTGCCATATTTTCATCTCTTCTAGCTAATTTCCTTGGGATTTGATTGCTTTTTTGAAAATTCAGGTTCCAAAAGAGGAAGAATTATAGATGGCACAGTGATTCCACAATATGCAGACTTCTGTTCATCCATTCATCCATTTAACAAAAATTTATTTCATGCCTACCTATGCTATAGACACTGTATTGGCTTAAGCCTCGCCCCTACAGGTGCTCAGGTGAAATTGGTATTTTACTGGCAAATACTCTCCATCTCTGGCTCTAGGAGCTTTTCCTCTCTTTAGTAGGCAGCGAATGTGTGGGCGTTGTTGATCCAGTGGTTTCTGTCCTGGGGATGCTGCATTGACCAGCTCTGATGCAGAGCCATCAAACACATTAGAGCTCCATTATCTTCAATGTAACAGGATGTGTTATGCAAGACCAAAACACTGATGTGCCAAAACAGAAAGAAAGGAATATGGACTTTTTACATTTGCAATGAAACTCCCATCAATCACACCACTGAGACTCAGAGCAACTGAACTAATATCTGAGCTGTAAGATGGCACTGTCTCTGACTTTCCTGTCAATCAGAAATGTTTTTGCATGGCAGTTCACCATTTGAAACAAACACTGAAAGACTGGGGAGTAGGAATATAAACAAGGACACAGAAACATCCTGTCAGTGTGCCCAAAGTGTACTAATTACATTGAAGGCTGTCTCAGGTACCAGATATATATTGGGTCCAAATCCATACCTCATCCTGTTTGGTATGTTTCCCAACCAGTTAACACTCTCCAAGAATGAAAGAGGCATAGTGTCATTGATGATGTCATCAACAATGTGATCATTATCATTGTCACCAAAGTAAACACTCATGTGGGTCTACCATGTGCCTCAAAGACTGTATGTATATATTCTCTCTAATTCCTCACTACCACTCTATTGCAGAGGTACTACTTACCATATCCATGTTGTAGATAAACTGAGACACAAAGAGGATAAGTAACTATCCCAAGTAAGTGACAGGGTTGGGATTGGAGCCCAGTTCTTGGAGACCTAAGGTAAGTGAACTGTCAGTTGTATCATTTGGTCTCCAGAAAAATCACAGACTGATAGACTCAAGGGTCATTTGCTTTAAGTCAGTTGAATTGGTGAGACCAAAGCTGGTAATTGGTTGATCTAGGGACCTCAGCCTGAGCCAAACTGATGGTCAGATCCTCTCTTGATGTTTAGCTCTATGGCTGCTGAAAGAATACTGAACTGACTCATAGGTTAGCATTCCTGTAAGTTCTGAGAACCAGGCAACATTTCTGTGAATAAAACATAGTCTGTGTCCTCAAGGAGCTTATAATCTGGCAGTGAGGAGAGGGGATGGGAACAGACTCTGGGAGGGGTTCTGTCTGTGTCCTCCACAAGATCTGTGAGGACTAAAGAAGGAGTCCCAAACCTATTCTTGGAAGGATTAGTAACAGTTCTAATTTTGGGGTAATCTTACTCAGAGAATAGGGTATCCAACCTCTCTTCCTGCCAGTAGTGTGTGTGTTAATTGCTTCTCTTTATAAAGCAGTTGGGGAAAGGCTTAGAACTCCAAGGAACAGAAATCCATCAGTTCAGGAGGTTTTTTGTTTTTGTTTTTTCAATGAACTCCTTTATTTTCTACTCAAGCAAGGTACCATTAAGAAATAATCAGATATTACCTCCTTGGTTTCTTAACTCCCTGCTCTCTAGTCTCTCTCCTGAAATGATTTCAAGGGGCTAACTGAAATGAAAGCACCTCTAGCTCCCTTCGCTTGCCTTGGTCTTGGGATACTACGACAGAACAAAATTTGTCCAGGTCAAACTTCTTGACTACAACCTGGTCACTACTGTACTATTTCCCTAAAGGAATGATTGGCAGTAATGACACCTAATTGCAATTTCTTATTTATATTTGGCATGGAGATCAGTCTCCATATACCATGAGAGAAATAACTAGCAAGCACACAAGAAAGTTTTATGACCTAAAGCAAGATGAATTTAAAGACTCATACTTTTGTTTCTTCCCTTGTTGTAACTCCAAGAAATTATCTCATGGGCATGAAATGGCCCAAGCTTGATGGTGCTATGAGCCCCAAGTGACAACTTGTCCAGTTCTGTATCTTAAAGAGAAGGAAGCAATGGCACATAGAAAATGCCGAGGGGTTCTTCGTCAGCTGAAACAGGACTGTCCAAACGTCTCCTAACACAGATTGTAGGAGAACAAGACCTCAAAGCAGAGACCTGAAAGATGAGTAGGAGTTCTCTGGGAAGAGAGAAGGGATGTGAATGTCCCATATCGAGACAATGTATCTGTAAAAACAGAGAGAAAGAGGAGTTAACCAAGTGTTTCTTAATGTATGTCCATGACTAAAAGGTAAAAATCTAAGAAGGAGGGTGTAAGGAAGTGGGATTAGTGGGGGTAGGCTGCTGCTGCTGCTAAGTCACTTCAGTCGTGTCCAACTCTGTGCGACCCCATAGACGGCAGCCCACTAGGCTCCTCTGTCCCTGGGGTTCTCCAGGCAAGAACACTGGAGTGGGTTGCCATTTCCTTCTCCAATGCATGAAAGTGAAAAGTGAAAGTGAAGTCACTCAGTCATGCCTGACTCTTAACGACCCCAGGGATTGCAGCCTACCAGGCTCCTCCATCCATGGAATTTTCCAGGCAAGAGTACTGGAGTGGGTTGCCATTGCCTTCTCTGGAAAAAATGGCTTTGTAATAAAAATTCTGATAATGTTAAGAATTGCAGAGTGGAGATGGGCTTGAAGAGGAATGGTTTCTGCTTTAGGGAAATACTTTGAAGAATTTTTTTCCTATGTGTTCAAATTCCCATTTGTGGTCAGTTGATGATGGATACCTCATGTCAAAGAGAGTCCTATTTCAGATATTCTAGTTATTGCAATACATCCTAATATTTCCACATGATGCAATTTTACCTACAACAAGAAGTCTTATACCTTGTCAATGCCATTTCTGTTTTCCTCCTCAGCATTTAAAGTCATGTATTTACATGTGTTTCTTTTGGATCCAATAACTTTCTAGGTACTCCCTCCTTCGTGTTTGTCCTCTGGGAGAGACATTTCCCGAGAAAAGTCTTTGGGTTGGAGTAGATGTGTAAGGGGTACCAGTAAGAGCATATATGCCATTAAGAGAACATATGAATCCTGCTCTCAAACCAGCATTTATACACTCAAATGCTGGAGCGTGTGGGTCACTTCCTTCATTGAGCTTGGAGAAGCAGAGATAGCCTTTCCTCTGGGCCTCACCCAAGTTCTCCCTTAAGTTCCAAAGTGGTGGGAGGGATGCCACTCCCCAAGAGGGAGGAGATAGTACATGGTCTCCAATGTCATTGAAAGGAGAGAGAGGTTGAAAAAGAGAGACTTTGAGAGTCACTCTGGCAGGTTTGCTCCAGTGAAACCATTGCCCCAACCACATGTCCTTGGCTTGGTCAATCCAGATCAATCTCATTAACCTTCCCCCGCCTTTGGTGATCAGATGAGGGAAAGGAAATCTCTATGAATATGGTGACTATGACTAAACAAATATACCTCTATGTTGGTTCTTTCTCCAATTAATTAATATTTCTTACCAACCAAGAATATTACATTCATCATATTCTTGGTGAGGAGAAAGAACCAGTGCGGTAAGTTGTGTCTGGGGAGTAATGATAGAAGCCCTGTTCCTCATGCTCTGGTGTGTTTGGATAAGCATGGGCTTATCTCTCCACTGGTCCTTGAATGATAGAACATGTTGGCATTAATCAAGGGTTTTTACCAGATTCTACAGAGGTGAAGAAAGCCAACAACACCACCAATTTCAATTTCAGGGCATAATAGATTAAAGTTATTTCTAGAAGGAGATGGGCAGTTATTAGTTATAAGGAGGTGATCATGGAAAGTCACACACATGTGGATTGTATATCACTTAATTTCACTGCATAACAAACCACCTCAAAGATCCATGCTTCAAACAATAAACATTTATTATTGTTTACTGGTCTGCAGGTCAGCTGGGCAGCTCTACTGATTTAGGAGATGGGCTGATCTCAGCTGGGTTTACTCATGAACCTGTGATCAGATTGTGATTGGTTGGAGGCTTGTTCGTCTAGGATGGCCTCACTGATGTATCTAGAAGTTAGCTGGTTGCTAGGTGGGGTGATAGGTAGTGAATGAGCCTGGTGTCTTTCATAATCCTGTAGAGTAACCCGAACTTGTTACAATAGAGAGAGTGCAAGTGTTCAATGTCTCTTGAGCCCTAACCTTGGAACCAGACACACTCACTTCTGTTGCATTCAGTTAAACAAAGCAAATCACAAGACCAGCCCACATCAAGGATGGGGGAGACTCTCTGCCTCTTGATAAGAGGGGCTGCAGAGTCACATTGCACAAAGCATGGATTCAGGAAGAGGTGAAGAAGTTAGATGATTTTTCAATTTATCTACCACTGAACAGAAGGTTTTGAATGATGTAAAATCTGTGACTGCTGCTACTGCTAAGTCACTTTAGTCGTGTCCGACTCTGTGTGACCCCATAGATGGCAGCCTACCAGGCTCCCCCATCCCTGGGAATCTCCAGGCAAGAACGTGCCTTTAATAAACTATGTAGCTAACTTCATGGTCAGCTGACCTCAGATCTATCACATTTCCAAAGGTTACAAGAGATTTTTTTTTCACCCTTGGGACTGCAGACTACAAGATATGGGCACCTTCTCCCTCCCCATCCTCTACTATCTCCCCAGCACTATGATGATGCCCATGCCTTGCCCCGGGCACCTTTAATCCTTGTATAGCCATGTTTGATGGAGTCAATGTGATGAAGTCAACCAGATGGAAGGAAGATGCTGAGATGTGCATGAGGCAGCAGAGGAACAAACCCAGACTCTCACTCCACTCCGACTCTGCCAGTTGCTCGACCCGCTTCCAGATGGATGAATCAGAGCCTTCTAGAGAGTTCAGCTCAGGCTTGCCATTGCTACGCAGGCATTTAATATGAGAAAATTTTAATCACGTTTGTTTTCCCATGTTTTGTCCTAACGACAAATCATTTTTAATGGGAGGCTAGGGAGTGGGGGAGAAAAAGATGTAGCAAATCTTGGCTGACAGTTTTATCACCAGTCTCAGATCTCTGGTCCCAAGGCTGAATTTGCCACCAACTGCAAATCATCCTGAGTGAGTGAGACGTACAGGAAATGGGAAGAGGGACCAATGTAAGGTTCTCCAGGAGGGCCCCATGTTGCTCCCTGCCTCCCAGTTGTCCACCAGCCCCCAATAAGAATTTGCAGACATCTGCTGTATTCCAGGTGTTTTCATGTTTGTCCTCCCCTTTCAGCATATATGGAAACTGACACTTGAGGCCCCTGGTGACTTGTCAAGAGTTCACCTAGCTACTGAGTCATGGGGCAGGGGCTTAAATCCAGGTATATCTTACTCAAGAGACTGTGTTCTTCACTGTGGCACCATGCTGCCTGTCTTTATCAATCACAAAACATTTAACATTTCTCAATAGTTATAATTTCTAAAATTTGAGAGATCCAAAATTGATTTCTCATTCAGAAGTTTCTTTTCCTAAAGTATGCTTTAGGAAATGTGATAGAAAATGATAGATAGAAATGTGATAGATCTTCCAACTTCTTTGGTAACATACACACATGGTCCCTGATCTTCCATGTATCAGAACCCTTGCTCTGACTGAGACCTCTCTTAGATCACCTGAAGTGTGTTGGTCTTTGTAGTAGAAACACCATTGGTTTTAGGACTTCAAAGGCTACCTGATTTTACAAGATGGAATCTTGGTGGTGGGTCATGTAACCTTTTATTTTATTTTTAAAAAGTAGGCTTACATTTTTAATTACACGAGTAACTGTCTCTTATACACATCTCTCACTTCTGTTGCATTCAGTTAAACAAAGCAAATCACAAGACCAGCCCACATCAAGGATGGGGGAGACTCTCTGCCTCTTGATAAGAGGGGCTGCAGAGTCACATTGCACAAAGCATGGATTCAGGAAGAGGTGAAGAAGTTAGATGATTTTTCAATTTATCTACCACTGAACAGAAGGTTTTGAATGATGTAAAATCTGTGACTGCTGCTACTGCTAAGTCACTTTAGTCGTGTCCGACTCTGTGTGACCCCATAGATGGCAGCCTACCAGGCTCCCCCATCCCTGGGAATCTCCAGGCAAGAACGTGCCTTTAATAAACTATGTAGCTAACTTCATGGTCAGCTGACCTCAGATCTATCACATTTCCAAAGGTTACAAGAGATTTTTTTTTCACCCTTGGGACTGCAGACTACAAGATATGGGCACCTTCTCCCTCCCCATCCTCTACTATCTCCCCAGCACTATGATGATGCCCATGCCTTGCCCCGGGCACCTTTAATCCTTGTATAGCCATGTTTGATGGAGTCAATGTGATGAAGTCAACCAGATGGAAGGAAGATGCTGAGATGTGCATGAGGCAGCAGAGGAACAAACCCAGACTCTCACTCCACTCCGACTCTGCCAGTTGCTCGACCCGCTTCCAGATGGATGAATCAGAGCCTTCTAGAGAGTTCAGCTCAGGCTTGCCATTGCTACGCAGGCATTTAATATGAGAAAATTTTAATCACGTTTGTTTTCCCATGTTTTGTCCTAACGACAAATCATTTTTAATGGGAGGCTAGGGAGTGGGGGAGAAAAAGATGTAGCAAATCTTGGCTGACAGTTTTATCACCAGTCTCAGATCTCTGGTCCCAAGGCTGAATTTGCCACCAACTGCAAATCATCCTGAGTGAGTGAGACGTACAGGAAATGGGAAGAGGGACCAATGTAAGGTTCTCCAGGAGGGCCCCATGTTGCTCCCTGCCTCCCAGTTGTCCACCAGCCCCCAATAAGAATTTGCAGACATCTGCTGTATTCCAGGTGTTTTCATGTTTGTCCTCCCCTTTCAGCATATATGGAAACTGACACTTGAGGCCCCTGGTGACTTGTCAAGAGTTCACCTAGCTACTGAGTCATGGGGCAGGGGCTTAAATCCAGGTATATCTTACTCAAGAGACTGTGTTCTTCACTGTGGCACCATGCTGCCTGTCTTTATCAATCACAAAACATTTAACATTTCTCAATAGTTATAATTTCTAAAATTTGAGAGATCCAAAATTGATTTCTCATTCAGAAGTTTCTTTTCCTAAAGTATGCTTTAGGAAATGTGATAGAAAATGATAGATAGAAATGTGATAGATCTTCCAACTTCTTTGGTAACATACACACATGGTCCCTGATCTTCCATGTATCAGAACCCTTGCTCTGACTGAGACCTCTCTTAGATCACCTGAAGTGTGTTGGTCTTTGTAGTAGAAACACCATTGGTTTTAGGACTTCAAAGGAGACCTGATTTTACAAGATGGAATCTTGGTGGTGGGTCATGTAACCTTTTATTTTATTTTTAAAAAGTAGGCTTACATTTTTAATTACACGAGTAATGCATGACCACATCTGGAGTATTTCAAGAAGTTATGAGATATGATATATCATTTTATGTAAAAGTACTTTGGTATATTTCTATCAGATGAGGACTTTTGAAGAAACATATTCACCATCATATGGCTTATTGCATCTTTAATTTATTCATCTATGAAACAGCATGAAAAAAAAAACCCAGAACATTTATTAAAGGGTAATAAATGAGAAATTTCAAAGATTTAAGTGGAGAGCCAGGAAATATGACTGTGAAAATCGAACTGTAGAAGAAGGCAGGTGGTCAACATCAGTGAATGTTACTGAAAGGTCAAGTAGAATGAAGGCTGAAAAGTGACCATTGAATCTGACATTGAGAGGTCCTTGGGGCTCTCGAGAGTATTGCAGTGGAACTGTGTGAATGGGAAACTAAATGGTGAAGGAAGCAAGGTATGAGGAAGTAGAGTATATGGCTTGTGTTTTCTAGAAGTTTGAGCAGAAGCTTAGGGGAAGCGTCTACTCTTGGGGGTAAGCCAGGATTGAATGAAAGTGCTCTTAGAAGAAGCATGCCTTTCTTGTTGTGAGGGAAGATCTAGTTGAGAAATGAATTAGAGCATATAAGACAGAAGGGAAAATTGTTGCAACAAGGTCTCAGTGAAGTGAGAAGAGTTGGTGTCAATAGCATAAGGGAAGGAGTTGACTTCAGAGAGAAGGAAGAGTTCTTCAGTCTTCATAAACATGTATTTATTGATCCTGCTCCATATGCCACTATCCAAGGGCCTGGAGGATATAATGAGAAACAAAGCCTGGCCATCCTTTCAGTGTTTTCAGTCTACCTATTGCTTCAAGCCAACTAAGCAGGCTGTTATTGTATGCTGATACATAGTCTCTAACTCAGGTTGTTAGGATCAGAGAGGACTTCTGAAAGAAAGGCTCTGAGCTGAGACTTGAGGGGCCTTCTTGCAGAAGGAACAATGTGTGTGAAGATCTGGAGGTCAAAGCAAAGGTGGTTTACCTTTTATCCTCAGGAGGAACAGATATAAGAAGGATGGGTAAAGACGTTTGAAGCAGAAGCCAGAGTTGCTAAAGTGCAGGTTGTGTGGCCTGTTTTCTTGGAGAACAGGAAGTGGGGGCAATTAATGGAAGCAATACAGATATTTTGAGTAAGTATTGTGAGACTGGAGATGAGATGAGTCCATTTATTGTGTATTTGAAGGGAAGGCATTGACTCCCACCCTTTAGAAAATGTGTCTACTTCTCACTTTCACTGCCATCAGTGAGTCCAAATTATCTTCACCTTCCCCCTGGACCACAGAAATAGCCTGCACATCATTCCCTGCCCATCCATTCCTTCTTCCTCCATTACTTTCTTTATGCAGCATCCTCTTAAGTAGACCACATAGCTGCCCTGCTTAAAACCCTCTGATAGCTTCCCCTTGCACTTAGGGGGGGAAAAGATCTAGACCCTTTGTCACATCCTACTAAGTCCTGTGTGGTTTCTCTCTACAATCTCCAAACTCATCTTGAGCCTCTTCCTCTCTAGTCCAGCCACTCTGCCTTCTTTCAACCCTTCCTCAGATTTGCAATGCTTCCTCTTGCCCCTAGCCTTTGCATATAAAGTGTCCTGTAGCTGGGTCACTCTTGTGTCTGTACCATCTCCCAAACTCTGTCCCTACCCCCACCTCCAGTTAACTTCACACAACTTACTGTTTGGACTTTAGCTCAATCTTTACCATCTCCAGGAAGCTCTCCCTAATCTTACAGAATAGGTCACATCTCCTTCTTTATTTTTTTTTTTTCACATCTCCTTCTTGACAGCACTCAGAGCATTATAAACCTCTTTATTGTGGGCACTTCATACAGGAGCAGTTTTACATTTAATTGCTTAATTATTTGACTGACATCCCTCTCAACCATTACTATAAGCTCCCTGAGAGCAGAAATGGTATCTGTTTTTCCCCTTCACAGTTATGACCCCACGACCCAGCATAGGGTCAGACACATAGTAGGCACTCAATGAATACTTTACAAATGACATGAATATTAATTAGCAATCCTTGAAAAACCATCGCACCCTTAGCAAATCCTCATTGAGCTGTTGATTGAATCCAGTTTCATCTGAGCATGAGCAACCTTTTCCTCCCAAACTTGTCCATATGATGATTTTCATCTCTTTGTATAAATATATCAACTCCCGCAGCCCATGCACATATGTTGTGTGTGCAGCCCCCACCCTCATAAACACATCGTTTAGACAAGAGACAGCAGACACGCTCTCATCAAATCCATGCCTGCGACCAGGAGGTGAAGCAGCCCTCGTTGCTTTAGCACACATGTTTATTGATGATGCAGATTAAACTTTAATCATATTGCACCGTTTCAATTTCCAATTGAAATTGAAAGTCTAAGCCACGTATGGGTTTTTATTACCTTCCACTTACACTGCTGATGGAAGCAATCGGAGGGGAGCCATCTTCTCGGGCCTCAGGTGGGGCGGCTGGGCCATAAATCAAATTAATACTGCAATGTAGTGGAGGTGGTAATGCACAATATGAGATGAGAAGGGTTAGGAGCAATTTAGTGGGTGTGGGCTCATCATCAGGATGGGATGGTGTGTGAGGTAAAGGGGCTCCAAAGTGGAGAGAGGGGCTTCTGCCTCCAGTTTTCTGCCTGGCATATGCCAATAGCTGGCATCTTTATAAAGAAAGGAAAATGCTATTCGATCATGCTTTCAAAAACAACTATGACAGCAAGTTCTGCCTGAAAAAGAGTATGGCTTTTCCATGTGAGTGTTTTATCTTGTGAATCCCCAAAGACAGCAGACACTGCTAAAAGGGATGACAATTGGTGTTTATCTCACATTAGACCGAAAGGCATTTTTGCAAATGTATTTAGTATTATTGCAATAACACCTGTTGCTAACAATGTGGATATCAGTAGTCACACAAATGCAAAACATCAATATCTGTGATTTTTGGCTGAGCTTTTATTCTCTGCTAAAAATAACCATCTATTTGGGTAGAGGGAAGTTGTCTTAGGTATCATGCTAGTTTTGGACCATAAAATAGAAGTTAATCAAGCCTTCATGCCCCAATGGGAGAATAATAATAGCAACAAGTTCCATTTATTGAGTGCTTACTGTATGCAAGTCTCTGTGCTCAGCATTTACCTAGTTTGCATAGCACCTGTATGAAGTGTGCCATTAACACTGAATAGATATGAAGCACTCATTCAGTGCATGGCACAGAGGAAGCACCCAATTATATTAGCACTTTGTTGTTGTTGTTCCATTGCACACTTGAAGAAATGAAGATCTAGAGAGATGGAATGACTTGGCCAAGGTCACAGAGCTAGGAACTGGCCCAGCTGTGATTTCACATCCAGATGTCTGACTTTAGTGCCTGGACCTTTAACCACTAGTCACTGCTGCCTCCTCATCCAGAAGCCTCGCTCAGAAGAATAGATCTGTAAATAAACCCACCTGTGTTTGGGGTGGGGTGGGGTGCAAAGTTGAGTCTATAACTGGGAAATTCAATGTGGGTGAATCAGTTGAAGAATTCCAAGGTTCATGAAAAATTGGAGAGTTGGATGGATCAGTGACCTAATTATTCTTTCTAAGTTGTCTGCTTCATGGTAACTTTAGGGATGCAAGAATGAAAAAAAAAAAAAAAGCCATGTCCTCAGATATCTTAATCTATAGGGCAATCCACTGTTTCATGTGGGTTTTGCCCAGTGTCTCAGCCACTCCACTAGTTTGCTCAAATCCCTTTCCCAATATGAGAACTTATACAAGGATGAGGACGCAGCCGGGCTAATGGCCATAAGCACTTTCCTTATATGGCTTCATTTTTGCTCAGTTCCATCAAAATCATAGTTGCGGAGGTTGCCTGAGTTCCGTCTTGAACACTTTTCAAGACCCTGGCTTTTTTCCGTCACCTAAGACAAATATGCTCAGCATCTCAGCACTGGAAAATCTCTATGCCACTGGCAGGTAGAGGGAAGAAAGGAAGAGGGAAAATCTAAGCTAAACCATCTAAAACTCCAGCAAGATAGCTGAAGATAATAGCACCATTGGCGTTGCATTATAAGATCATGGTTCCCACTGTGTTCTGGGTGCTTTACTTGTTTTACCAGGTGTAACATCACAGCTCTTCCAGGGAGGTGGGACAATCTCCATTTTATGGAAGAAGAAGCAGGCTCAGAGAGATTAAGACACTTGCCCAGAATCATTGGGCACCGATACACATGTCCCACCCCAAAGTGCATGCTCTTTCAACTAATGCAACATCGCCTCCCATTTTTATTATTAATTTTAATCTCTTACCTTTTGGAATAAGTTATAACTGCAAATGTTACAAAATCCAAAGGTGCATCAGTGTATAGTGGAAAATTTCCTTCCATACCTCTGTCTCCTGGTCCCAGTCTGACAGTGAACATCCAACACAGAGGAAGAGGTGTGAGGTCTGCGGAGTGTCCTCCAGGAGTTTCCAGGTCAACCATGAAGCCAGTAAAAGCACCACAGAGGCAAATTTACTGGGCAAGGCAGATCAGAGCGAAAAGCGTCTTCTAAGCTGGATACAAATGCTTTGAGAGAACAGCCAGTGTATTTCCAGATATTGGGGAGAGACCATCATGGATATCTGCATGGATGAGGTAGTGTTTGACCTGTCACTGATGTATGAGGAGTGTATACAAGACTAGAAAGGAATATTTGAAAGAAAAATGTCATTGTTCATGCATTTTCTGCCCCAGGGTCTTCCCAGAGGCTGGTCCCCAGTTCCTGGAGCACATTTCCTTCCCCTTCAACCTGACCAATTTCTATTTACTTTCTTTTAGTCCCAGTTGGAATGTCCTATCCTTAAGGAAACATACTTAGACAATGCTATTATCTGGATTTTATGAGCTTTCATGGCACCTGGTACATCTTTATTTGTAGCACTTCCAATTATTTGAATAATTCCCTGACGGATGTCTGTTCTTCTCTGAACTATAAGACCCACTTTATCAAGGACTATGTCTGCCTTTAGATACTGCTGTCCCTCTAAGCACACAGTTGAGACTCAGTTAATAAAACCTGAGTTGGAGCCTCACTCTGGTGCTCACTAGCTGAATGACACTGGGCAATTGACTTGAATTTTCATTGCTGCATTTTATGAAAATAATAATAGCAAACACTTCTATAACACTTTCTATATATGCCAGGCCTCAATCTAAATGCTTGTGCATGTAGTAACTCACCTAATATACATAACAATCTTATGAGATAGGCACTACTATCTCCATTTTACTCATGAGGATACTGAGACCCCGATAAGGAAGCAACCTTCTAAGATAGTCTCCAATGATCCCCTAGTCCTAGAATCCATGCCTTTGTGTTATTTCCTTCTCTTGAGAGTAGAATGGACCAGTGACTTGCTTTTAATCAGTGGGATATGGCAAAGATGATAGGATGTCTCTTCCCTGATTAGGTTACAGAAGTTGGTGACTTACATTTGCTAGAAGACCATTTTATTTGCCTTCTCAACTTGCAGGCTGTGATGAAGCAAGCTTCCATGTAGGAACTGAGGCCAACAGGCCAACTACACTCAAGGAATTGAATCCTGATAGGTTTGAATGAATGTGGTAGCAGATACTCCCCTTGACTAAAGCCCTGGCTGACACCTTGACTATCCTCTGGTAAGAGACCCTGAATAAGAGGACCCAGCTAGGCCATGCTCCAAACTGTGAGATCATAAATGAGGGGTGTTTTAAGCTACTAGATTGTGGGGTTGTTACACAGCAATCAATGACTAATACATCCAGGAAGCTTAAGTCATTTGCCCAAGTTTACACACCTAGTGCACAGAGCACTTGGATTTAAACTCAAGGAGTCAGATTATGGAGTTCATGCTCTGAGCACCACACTCTACTGCCTTACTGGAATGCAGAGACACTTCTTATACCTACTTGAAAGTTTTCATACAAATTAAAGGATACCATGAATGGAAAATGCTTAGCAGAGCACATGACACCTAGTAACGGCTTAATAAATGTCAACTCTAGTGATTATTACCTTTCTTGTTACTTGACACCTTCAAGACATGAGCACGGAAAAGAATCAGTCCCATAAACATGAAGGCTGAAAAGATGCTCACAGTTGTCTTCAAGAGAGTAGCTTTTTGCCTTCATTAAGAACTACCCCGAGGAAAGTCTTTAATAAAACATTCACGAGCCACCACTGCTGGGGAGGCTGAAATGGCAGCCCCCAGGTGGCCTCCAACCACAGGCAGATGCGCTTGCTAGTTTTCCCTCTTCCTCTGCAGTGTCTCTATTGAAACCCTCGAGGGCAAGGGGGAAACATTTGTCTGAAAATAAGCAGACATTGTAGTTGGGCAGGAATGGATTTGAGAATTCTAAACAACACTCCCAGGATATTGTTTTCCTCAAGTCAGGGTATCAAGAACAGAACAGATCTGGGCTTTTTAAAGCTGCTTCCCTCCCCATTTTTTTTAGGGAGTCACAGGGAAGAAGATATTTCTGGAGGCTGTATCCTGGCAAACGGCCACCATCATTCATTCGTTTAACCCTTCCCAGTGGACAGGATGAGGAATTTTATGGCTTTGTGTAGAGGATGAAGATACCTTGTGTTGATATCCATGACGTGGGCATGTGTGCATGTTCAGCTGCTCAGTCATGTCCAACTCTTTGTGACCCTATGAACTGTAGTCTATCAGTCTCCTCTGCCCATGGGATTCTCTAAGCAAAAATACTGAAGTGCCATTTCCTCCTCCAGGGGATCTTCCTGACCCAGGGTTCAAACCCGTATCTCCTGCATCTCCTGCAGTGGCAGGTGGGTTCTTTACCACTGAGCTACCTGGGAAGCACTATGAGTTGGGCCCCATGTTGGAAAAGCTTTGTCTTTTCCACCTATATGTCTCCTTACTCCTCATTCAGAACACTTCATTTATGACACTTCTGGTCAGCAAATATGTGGAGGTTTTTCCCCATTAGCAAAAGGTTATCCTCCATGACTGAGAATTTCAAGTAAAACGTTCAGCTGAGTGCCTCACTGTTTAATTCCGTTTTGACACTGTCAGCCCAGGGATAGTGTCAGACCCAACAGGGTAAGGGCTCAGTCCCAGAAGGCTTTCCCACCACGCCGCCCCTTAGGTGTCCATTGAAAGTAGTATTTCCCGAGGTTAGCTACAAACTCTAACTTGGCCGTATATCAGAAGTTCAGTTTATTTGCTAGAGCATCTCACAGAACTCAGGGAAACACTTCTATTTACCAGCTTATTAAAGGATAAAGGATATAAGTGAATAGACAGATGGAGAGATTCGTAGGGTGAGTCTGGGAGCATCCCAAGCACAGGAAATCCTGTCGCTGTGAAGTTGGAGTGCATCACCCTCCTAGCATGTGAATGTGTTCACCAACCTGGAAGATCC
>SJYV01014961.1:0-11121 GCA_006410875.1 Neotragus pygmaeus
CAAGATATTGAATATAGTTCCCTGTGTTACACAGTACGATTTTGCATCCATCCTATATGTAGTACTTTATTTCTGCTAAACCCAAACCCCCACTCTATCCCTTCTGCACACCCTCTACTCCTTGGCAAGTGCAAGTCTGTTCTCTATGTCTGTGAGTCTGTTTCTCTTTTGTAGATAAGTTTCTTTTTGTTAGATTCCACATATAAGTGATATTTGGTATTTTTCCTTCTCTGTCTGACTTACTTTACTTAGTGTGACAGTCTCTAGGTCCATCCACGTTCCTGCAAATGGCTATAGTGCTGCTATGAATATAGGGGTGCATGTATCTTTTGAATTANCTTTGTGTTAGATTCCACATATAAGTGATATTTGGTATTTTTCCTTCTCTGTCTGACTTACTTTACTTAGTGTGACAGTCTCTAGGTCCATCCACGTTCCTGCAAATGGCTATAGTGCTGCTATGAATATAGGGGTGCATGTATCTTTTGAATTATACTTTCAACAGACATTTATTCTTACTTCCCTTGGAATATTTTATTGGACACTGAGTGGGTCTAGACTTAAGTATGTCAATGCTTTTTCTTAGTTATTCATCTAAGTGGTGGATATTATTATGATTCCAGTTTACAGTAAGAAATCCGAGGCTCAGCAAGCCCAGGATCACAGCCAGCGAGTGAGTGGACCTGTCATCAGAACTTGCCAGCCCCAAAGCCCACACTCCCTACTGCACCACCTCAATCAACCTGGAGGAAGATCTCATCATCTCCTGCACATTAAAAACAAAATGGAAGTACAGTGATTTATAATATTGTGTTAGTTTCAGGTGTATAGCAAAGTGATTTGGTTACACATATATATGTATGTATCTATACATTTTTTTCGATTCTTCTCCATTTTAGTTTCTTAAGCATAACTACGAACAAAGCTAGTGGAAGTGATGGAANAAGACCTTCAAGGAAGTTAACTGGAGAAAATGCAAATCATGACAAGTTAGAATTAATTGTCCTTTCAGAATGTGCGTGGAAATAAGTGATGCTGGTGAGAAGGATGGCATTTTTAAAACAGGGCAAGTATGGTTTTAGGAAATAACCATCATGGAGCAGTTTCTCAAAATAAAATTTGGTTGTGAATTAATTCTATCAAACCTTAGCCCTGTTTTGTTTTGTTTTTTTTAAATTTTATTTTAATGAAGGAAAAATGAGTTCCATAACAATGTAACTTGAACTTTAAAAACAGAGATTATGTTTTTTAAGACTTTGTGCTAGTCAGTGTATACATATCAACAAATTAAACGTATGGAAAAAGAAATCTTCGAGGACGTTTTCTTAGTTTGGAAGCCATCAAACAAAGGATGTAGTCCCAGCTCAGTGAGGACAGTCATCAGGGAATGAAGATGTAGACTGTGAGAAGGGTTTTTAAGGCTGGCAATTTTTAAAATGTCAGTCTACAAAGCATCTTTCTATACATGTGAAAGGCTGTTATGGGAGTGGGGTGAAAGATGGCCTCCATATCTGTCAAAAACAGATCTTGAAGAAGTAATTTGTATATATTAAGTTTAAGCAAAGCCCAGGAATGAACTTGTCATTGAAGTTAATTAAACATGAAAATACAGTAGGAGGTGGTGTTCTTTTAGTTTATATATAGAAATAGATAATCCTCTACCTTGGATATTTTAGGAAGTACCAGATGGTTTTAAGTACCTTTTTCTCAAGGGATTCTGTGGCTTCTTTAAAAAAAAAAAAAAAAAAAAAGATCACAACAAACTACTAGAGGAACTGAAAGTTCTTACCGTTTTCATGCATCAGGGTATTAATTGTATAGAGTTACTTCAAGGATCCTATGTTTATCATCACCTCATCTCTCTTGTACCTCCATTTTATAGTTACTTTCATATAACTTTCATACACGCATTCATTTCATGTATTTAGCTGTAGACCTTCTGTGGTGTAATATNGGTATTTAATTGTATAGAGTTACTTCAAGGATCCTATGTTTATCATCACCTCATCTCTCTTGTACCTCCATTTTATAGTTACTTTCATATAACTTTCATACACGCATTCATTTCATGTATTTAGCTGTAGACCTTCTGTGGTGTAATATATGGTAATTTTATGACTGTATTGTGAACGTGTGAAAAGAAGATATATTCTTGTTTTCAGGGTCCAGAGTTATATGTGGGTTTGCACATTACGTCTATTTTACATTATGTCTATACTCTTTGTCCATTTATTCTGCTGTGGACCGAGAGATGAATAAAGGCTCATACAATTAGAGAGTTCCTGTTTCTCCTACCATCTTCTTAAGTATCCGCTTTACAAATGTGGGTGCAGTGCTTTTGATTCATAAATATTCATAGCTGCTCTGTTTCATTTTAGATCACTCCCCTTGAAGGTATTAGTTTTTTATAGATACTTCCAGAAAGTTTCTTTGAGTATCAGTGACATTTTTTGAAAATAAAAGATGTATGTTTATTTACATTTTTCATTCCTGTGTATTTTATTTTGGTTTAAGGAGTGGGAGGGGTGGTCCAGCCTACTCCCCCTCCACCTTCCTGCCCTCAGACTAAACGTTTTGTTCTCTGTTCAAGAACCACCATCAACTCAATGACTGTACCTTTATAATGTGTTTTGATATGTGATGGAGCTGGTCTCCTTTCTTTACCTGTTCATGCTTTCAGAATTTTCATGAATATTTTCTCACGTGTATTTTTCAAGATCAACTCGAGTAGTTTGTCAAAAACTGGTGGTGTTTAATAGGAAGACTTCCTAGCAAACTTATAAAGCCTCATCCTGTTTTTCAGAAGGATTAAAGTTTTAAACAGGATTTCTGTGTTCTTGGTAGATTTTCACGGAATGGAAAAAAAAAGGTAGGTTTGAGTGCCAGGGACTCGTGAATCACCAGCCAGACACCACTCATTCATCTGGGAGACATTTGGGAAATCCTGAAAGCCTCAGTTTCTCCAGAAGTGAAAATATGCGTTTGTTTCTGTCAGGAATGAATGTATTACTAGTGTAACTCTCAGAGGAATCTTATTTCTGTAGGTGATTTACATCTGGCTCTGGGCAGAAGGAGTATTCTGCCATCTCTGTTTTGCTGTGGATAGCATCTCACTTTCTAGCAGAGTTTTTGGTCTTTCCCTTTTCCTTGTCCATAATAGATATAATTTAGACACTTTAAAATCTTTTTGAAGTTCAGTAAAGTAAAAGCAACATTTTTTTTTTAAGTTAACTATAATTAAGATGAGAGAAATATCTTTCTTAAATCTCAAGAGCTTGACCAAATATCTTTTTTGTGTTCCTTTTCAGCTTTTTCTTTACACCTTAAATGTTTTCACATAATCAAATTATTCTTTGTATACATCTGATAAGTGATTTATTCAACATACAGTGGGAAAGAAGATGAAATCGAGGTTACTTTAGGCTGTTGCGATTTTTGAGATTGTCATTTTTCTCTTAAATTTGAGAAGGAACAGATAAAGACTTTCAGATCTTCTATGCTTAGAAATGCCATGCTAAGAATACATTTTTAAAAGCCGAAGATAGCCCAGTTAACATTGACTACAACAAGGTTTTATTTTATACACTGTGCTAGGAGCCGAGGTAGGAATGGAGGTATTAACACACTGCCACTTTGGTTTAATGGCTGTTACAGCCTATTCATGGTTCTGGTTATGAAAATTACCCTGAACACCATGTTTCTGAACTTCACTCATTTGTGTTTGCTTACCAGACTGTCATAGTTGAAGAGCTAGTATAGCCCACAAACTTGTAATAATTGATGATCCCTTGTGGTTTTTGTTTTTTTTTTTTCTGTTCACATTTGCAGATACTGTTCATGCATGCTCACACAGAATCCAAATATCACCTCAGTAGAAGTTGGAATCATACATGCAGGCTGAAATCATTAGTTCTAGGCATGCTTTTAAATATTAGTTTGAAAAACTGTCTTTTTTGTTTTTTTCTTATCAATCTCATTTTAAAATCAATAAGAAAAACAGATTTTTGACAATTGTCTTTAACTTTGTAAGTCTTAAACAAATTCATTTAAATATATAGGAATGGAAAATTCAGATATATTTTCATGGAGTTCCTTTTAAAACTGTGCCCAAACCACAGGACAGTAAGAGTCACTGTAATTACTCATTTGCTTGAGGAAAACATTTCTGATTTATTTCAGAAATGACTTTTTTCCACTGTATTTTCATAGTTGAACTGATAAGAGAAGGTGGTTATTTCAGTAGGTATTGGGTTTTTTTTTTTTTAAAGCATAGATAGTTTCCTCATTATTAACTGCTTTTCTCCCCCAAAATGGATTTGGAACAGAAAAAGCAGCAGGAACAGCGATGAAACTCATGTGATGAAGGTTAAGCCCCCAGGCTGAACCCAGTGTTTCTTCATTCATGCTGCCAAAATGTCAAACATTTGGAACAATCATGGAAAACAGTGCAGCTGATGAAACATACAAACCATGCTTGAATAGGGTGGTTTATCCTCGACTCCCATTAGGTTTTTGTTTGTCTGTTCTGGCAGGAGGGAGGAGCGGTATAAGGGATCTTTGAGTTTAATGTCCGAGGCAGGAGGAGAATGTGGAAACAAATTATTTATCTTGGGAGCATTCCTGTCAGTAAACTTGGACACTTTGAAGGATAGAGGCTTTATGTATAGTTTTGGTGTATGATAATAACAGTCATTTATTCTGTTATGTTCTGGGGCTTCCTAGGTTATGCTAGTGGTTAAGAACCCACCTGCCAATGCAGGAGATGTAAAAGATGCAGGTTCAATCCCCTGGAGGAGGGCAGGGCAACCCACTCCAGTATTTCTTGCCTGGATAATCCCATGGACAGAGGAGCTTGGTGGGCTACAGTCTATAAGGTTGTGAAGAATTCGACATGACTGAGCGACTAACACATGTATCTATGTACATGATCTGAGCCAGGAATTTTGCATATTTGAGATCATTGCATCTGTACGGCAGAGATGATCACTCCTGTTGCACAGATGAAAAGAAAAACTGAGGCTAGTGGAAATTCATTCATTGACTGACCCTGGTTACCCAGCAAGTGACTGCCTCTACAGAGCTCCTCCAGACTTCCAGGATAACTGTCACACACTTATCCACATGGCCAGTGTTCCTTGGTTTACTTATGGAACAAAGGATGGATGGAAAACGATTGTATGTGTCTTTTTTTTTTTTTTTTAATGAACTGTGACTCTGAAACAGGAAAAGGGAGGGAGAATAGGGAAACAAGGTATTTGTAAAATTCCTATCAGAGTGATGAAACGTGCAAAAGAAATTTGAGGTCAGTCTGCCCTAATACCCAGCACCGTTTTCCCCACAGCTTGGTCTTGCCCCATGGGGGATTTAGGCAGAGACGATGCAACCATTTGAAGTTGTGGGGTATTTCTAACTCAGGGAACTCCTGTAGGATTTGGGAGGGGAGATACATGTGGGTGGAACCTTCATGGATAAAATGTGAAGCCTTATGAGAAACTCACTGTGAGTGAAACAGACACCCTTCTGCCTCTTTTTAGTATGAAATGTGTGGACCTGCTTGCTCCTGCTTCTCATGCCATCCTCGGGTTGTTCTTGTTTTCTCCTGTTTCTCCCTGTTCTGGGGGATGTTTTCAGCTCTAGGGACCTTTGTATCATGTTTAATTGAATGATTTTACTTTCTTCTTGGGGATGAGAGGAGTGGGAGGGGCATAGGAAGAATGGGAACGGGTCGGGGGGCACCAGTGTTCATGTTGTTGGACTCCAAATGTATTTATTATTAACAGCTCAAAATTATTGAATACTTAGCTATGTGCCAGGCACTGGGCTAAGCATTAGGCATGCGTTGTTGTTTAGTCACTAAGTCATGTCCAACTCTTTGGCACCCCATGAACTGTAGCCTGCCAGATTCCCCTGTCCCAGGAATTTTCCAGACAAGAATACTGGAGTGGTTTGCCATTTCTTTCTCCAGGGGGATCTTTCCGACCCAGGGATTGAACGACCCAGGGATTGAACGCGACTGGCCTGGTTGGGAGGCTGATTCTTTAACAATGGGCCACCTTGCTCTTTATGTACGCGTTAGGTAATCGCATGCCTAAAACAGTCCTAAACCTTTTTATAGTTATCTCCATCTTAAGAGGAACCAGAGCTTAGCGATTGTGACTTTCTCTGCTTGACAGTAGCTAGTCATGACAGTCTCGAAGGTGCCAGTCATAAACGTAGCTGTTAGGAAAGATCTGTCTGTTTTCGGTGTGCTTTCTCAGTAGAAAAGTAAGACAGTAACTTGGGGTCTCTTTTCATTCTCTCGAGCAGTGGGTCTCAATGTAAGGGAGAAAGGGAAAGAAGGGTATTGAGGGTCTTTTACCACCCCTCGCTGCCCCAGGGCAGTTGGCAGTTTCTGAGACATATTTGATCCTTGAAGCAGGAAGGAGGGAGTGCTACCTCGTTCTAGCAGGTTAGAGGACCCTGCTAACCTTCCTACAACGCACAGGGCAGCCACCACGACAAAGAATAACTCGGCTCAGAATGTCGATAGCGCCGTGGTGGAGGATCCCTCCTCTGCAGGGCCCCCTTAGTGCATAGATCTGGGGGTACTTGTGCTTCAGAGAGCACCTTACACTATAATCAGACTCCAGCTCATTCGATGCTGGCTCCAAATGGGAGTTATTTGGCCTGTTTGGGACGCAGTGCATAAGACCCTGCTGAGTACTGTGTGGATTACACCATCCTGTGGAAAAGGGAGAAATGGTCAGGCTTCTTACAGAAATTCAGAAAATGGAAGAAACGCTTGTGAGTGTGGTAAGGAGAAGATTTGTTGAAACGGGCTATGGTGCCAGCAGGGGCTTGGGTGGCTCCAGGTTGCGAATTAGGGAAGTGTCCACCCCGAGTGGATGAAGAACACAGTCTTCTTAGGCTGGAGTACACCTGGGAGATGTTTTCAGGCTTCTTCCTTACCCACTCAAGTGCTCTGTGTACTCTGCAGTTTAGCGGTCATTAGTCCACTGAATCCTCATATTAATCTTAGGGAACAGGCGCTATCACTAGCACCATCCCTTTTAACAACCGATGGAGCTGAGACTCAGAGAGGTTAAATGACCTCCCCAAAGGAGCACAGCTAGGAAGTGGCAGAGCCCAAACTGAACCCCCATGAACTCCAGAGACCATGCTCTTAATCAGCTTACTATGCCAGTCACCAGAATATTCCATCTGGTCCTATATTGCTCAGCCTCCTCTTTGCCTTCCCTCAGCAAAGCCGTGGTCCCTGTTTGGAGTCCTTGAGTGGCCAGACTTTGAGTTGCTCCATAGTTGGAGGTGGTAGAGAGGTCAGAGGTGCCCAGGGCCCATTAGCAGAGAGCTAAGGTGAGCCTTTTAAAGGAGCACGGAAAAAGTTCCCAGTGACTTGAGCCTCAGTATACCTGGCAGAGACGTGGTTGATTGCAGCAGCGTTTTGAATTAGTTCACGGGGGAAAAATATACAGAAAGGGAGATTGGTTAGGTATAAGGTAACCAACCACCTATTGTATTACAGATTCAATTGTGTAAAATGCATTTCTAAAATCTGGGCCTTTTGTACCTTAGATTATCAAACATAACTCAAACTAGGTAAAATAGAACCATAGAATCAACTCAAACTGGGTAAAATGGAACCATAGAGTCAAGACCTCTTTAAAATCCAAAACTTTCTGGCTTGTTAATTTTGTAGGGAAGGACTTGCAAGAGAAACACTTTGAAATATGAAAATGGAAATGTGATTCTGGGGTTTCTTTTAAAAGGCACTACATCAGTACATGAAGAAATAGGACAAGAATCAAAGATGAACTTTCCAAAACCTCCAAACAACCTAGTTCTCAAGTCAGGAAAATCAACGTGTTTTTTTTTTTTTTAAGTTGAAGATGGGAGGAGGGAGGCGGGAAAGGGGATTGTCTATACCCTGGTTCCTGGGAGACTCTGAAAGCTTTGCAGATGGGAGCCAAAACTTACTCCTGCAAATGGTGTGTGTATCTCTGCTGGATCGCTTGTAGTTTCTCAGTAGAGGCAGAGGCCAGGGCTTGCCTCCGAAGGAGAGAAGGAAGGCCGCGCTCAGTGTGCTTGCGAAGACAGCAGCATGCGCACAGACGCCCAAGCTGTTGCAGCTCCATTCACAGCAGAGAGAGCCCTGTGTCTCACTCTGCTTTAGTTCTTTTCCTTCCAAAGTTCACAGTGCTGTTTTTTAGATGAACGTTATGCTCCCCAGGTATTCCTTTCCGATAAAACTTCAGATTACCCCATAAGTCTCTGAATGTGTCTGATGAAACATGTGGCATGTGGCTGGTCTTTCAGATCCTTACCATGTTTACTCACTCTTGGGGTGGTTTTTCTTAATATTATAACAGGGGCATCTTCAAACATTCAGAAAAGTTTAAAGAATTCTACAGTAAAAAGCCTTATTCCCAGGTTATGTTATTAACAGTTCTACTTGCATTCAGTTCAGTAGCACAGTCGTGTCTGCCTCTTTGCCCACCCCATGGACTACAGCACTCCAGGCTTCCCTATCCATCACCAACTCCCAGAGTTTGCTTAGACTCATGTCCATTGAGTAGGTGATGCCATCCAACCATCTCATCCACTGTTGTCCCCTTTTCCTCCTGCTTTCAATCTTTCCCAGCATGAGGGTCTTTTCCAGTGAGTCAGTTCTTCACATCAGGTGGCCAAAGTATTGGAGCTTCAGCATCAGTCCTTCCAGTGAATAATCAGGGTTGATTTCCTTTAGGATTGACTGGTTTGATCTTGCAGTCCAAGGGACTCCCTGGTGTCTCAGCTGATAAAGAATCCCCCTGCAATGCAGGAGACCTGAGTTCGATCTCTAGGTTGGGAAGATCTCCTGGAGAAGGGAACAGCTACCCACTCCAGTATTCTGGCCTGAAGAATTCCGTGGACTGTATAGTCTATGGGATCATGAAGAGTCAGACACGACTGAGTGACTTTCACTTTACTTGCACTACCATATGTCTATTCATTTCTTCATTGCTGTATCCATCCAGTCATCTGTCTTTTGTGCTTTTTATATTAATTGCAGATATCAACATACTTTCCCCTAAATACTTCGGCTGTTATATCATTAACTCAAGTATTTATTTACAGTCGTTTTTTTTCCCTTCTGCTGCAAAACTTACGTGCCACAAGATGGACAGATCTTTACTGTCCTGGTGTGTTTTGACAGCGTGTGTGTCTGTGTAACTCAGACCCCTATTAAGTTACAGAACTAATCTTAGGGTTACTTTTGGTGTGGATGTGGGAAAATGATGGGAAGATGTGTAAATAGACACACTTCTGTTTTATCTTTTCCTTCTTTCAGGGTGTCATTCCTGTTTTTGTTTTGTTTTGTTTTTAATTTTAAGGTGAGCTATATGTACTTGATAATACCTCATTTTGAGATTATTTAGGTAGCTTCTTGAGATCTCAGACCAAAACCTTACAATAGGTTTTTCATTACCTAGATTTTCTCTAACAATTCTCCTGGATTGTTTTATTGAGTTTCTGGGATTTTGATCCTTCTAAGATATGTTGCATATTGTTTTGAAAATGACTTCTCCCATGACTCTTACAAACTAAAATTTATTCTGTGTCCGTGGTTGGGGATATGGTGGACTGCTTTCCTGAAAATAAGCAAATCCTTCTTTACAGAGTTCTTTGAGCTTTTAAATCTGACTCCAAAATTATTAAAGACACTATTTTTTGGTATCAGCCCTCCAACCAGTGAAGACACTTTGTGAGACCCTGTCCATTCTTTTAAATTTTCCTACTTCTGAGTAACAGTAAAATGCCTATGAAAGAATGTAAGTAAACATTGCGCCCCCCCCCCCCGCCCNCCATTGAGTAGGTGATGCCATCCAACCATCTCATCCACTGTTGTCCCCTTTTCCTCCTGCTTTCAATCTTTCCCAGCATGAGGGTCTTTTCCAGTGAGTCAGTTCTTCACATCAGGTGGCCAAAGTATTGGAGCTTCAGCATCAGTCCTTCCAGTGAATAATCAGGGTTGATTTCCTTTAGGATTGACTGGTTTGATCTTGCAGTCCAAGGGACTCCCTGGTGTCTCAGCTGATAAAGAATCCCCCTGCAATGCAGGAGACCTGAGTTCGATCTCTAGGTTGGGAAGATCTCCTGGAGAAGGGAACAGCTACCCACTCCAGTATTCTGGCCTGAAGAATTCCGTGGACTGTATAGTCTATGGGATCATGAAGAGTCAGACACGACTGAGTGACTTTCACTTTACTTGCACTACCATATGTCTATTCATTTCTTCATTGCTGTATCCATCCAGTCATCTGTCTTTTGTGCTTTTTATATTAATTGCAGATATCAACATACTTTCCCCTAAATACTTCGGCTGTTATATCATTAACTCAAGTATTTATTTACAGTCGTTTTTTTTCCCTTCTGCTGCAAAACTTATGTGCCACAAGATGGACAGATCTTTACTGTCCTGGTGTGTTTTGACAGCGTGTGTGTCTGTGTAACTCAGACCCCTATTAAGTTACAGAACTAATCTTAGGGTTACTTTTGGTGTGGATGTGGGAAAATGATGGGAAGATGTGTAAATAGACACACTTCTGTTTTATCTTTTCCTTCTTTCAGGGTGTCATTCCTGTTTTTGTTTTGTTTTGTTTTTAATTTTAAGGTGAGCTATATGTACTTGATAATACCTCATTTTGAGATTATTTAGGTAGCTTCTTGAGATCTCAGACCAAAACCTTACAATAGGTTTTTCATTACCTAGATTTTCTCTAACAATTCTCCTGGATTGTTTTATTGAGTTTCTGGGATTTTGATCCTTCTAAGATATGTTGCATATTGTTTTGAAAATGACTTCTCCCATGACTCTTACAAACTAAAATTTATTCTGTGTCCGTGGTTGGGGATATGGTGGACTGCTTTCCTGAAAATAAGCAAATCCTTCTTTACAGAGTTCTTTGAGCTTTTAAATCTGACTCCAAAATTATTAAAGACACTATTTTTTGGTATCAGCCCTCCAATCAGTGAAGACACTTTGTGAGACCCTGTCCATTCTTTTAAATTTTCCTACTTCTGAGTAACAGTAAAATGCCTATGAAAGAATGTAAGTAAACATTGCGCCCCCCCCCCCCGCCC
>SJYV01014965.1:5365-32073 GCA_006410875.1 Neotragus pygmaeus
GGGCCCCACCCTTACGACTTCACTTAACCTTAGTAACCTCCCTAACCCACTCCAGAAATCTTTCCTGGAGAATCCCGTGGACAGAGGAGCCTGGTGGGCTACAGTCCACAGGGTTGCAAAGAGTCAGATGTGAATGAGCCGCTTAGCCCAGCACAGTAGAGCACACCCACCTCAAGCCCTTCTCTTGAATACAGTCACATTGTGGTCTTAGAGCTTCACCTTATGAACTTTGGGAGGGCATATTTCAGTCCAAAGTGGGAAGGATGAAGGAGCTAGTGTGTCAGAGTCAGTTGTCTTCAGACATTTCCAGGATCAAGACAGGGCAGTGGTGGAGCCTGTGATGTCTGGAGTAAAGGACCCACAAATGGACAAATTAAAGAAATAAACCCCCCACTGGCCAAACACAACACAACTGTTTTCAATCTCTGCTGTAGAATTTCTGGAAACTTTCGACATTAATTGAAAACTGCTTGGGCAAGCATCAGTGGCCCAGCTAGTGTTCACTTGTTCCACCTTTGCTTTCTGTTGGGTGATGAGAATTCTATTTGCTTTGGGATGAGGGGCAGAGAGAGAGAGCTGCACATCTTTAGTTCCCTCAGATGGACACAGTTTCAGAAGGTAAGGTATGTGTGTCAGTTTCCTTCAACATGTACTTCTGGCCTTTAATTTCCACATATAGAGTAGAAAGAACTCATTTCTACAGCCTGAACTAAAAACTCAGTTAGTAGATGTTTGCATCTATAAGAAATCAGACACATGGCTAATATGCCAGATTTGTTGTTGTTGCTGTTTAGTAGCTAAGTTGTGCTCGACTCTTTGTGACCCCATGGATTGTAGCCCCCCAGGGTCCTCTGTCCATGGGATTTCCCGGCAAGAATACTGAAGTGGGTTGCCATTTCCTCCTTACCCAGGGATCGAACCCTTGTCTCCTGCATTTACAGGTGGATTCTTTACCAATGAGCCACCTGGGAAGCCCCAGTATGCCAGATAGATGTTACCAAATTCTTAATTCCTCAGATCCCCAGTCAGAGGACAAGTAGGTTTCATGCCACATGGCTATTCTGGTCCACTAGCCATGACTGCCTGGAGTCCTGTACTGAGAAGGACTCTGAAGTTTCAGATCAAACTAATAAATACAGTGCTCTCATCAATCAACGGCATCTATCAGGGATGACAGACAGAAGGAGGACTTTGAGGAACCAGAATATGAAAGGCTAGGGAATTAGCAGCTTGTCTAGGAGACTCTTGTCTTGGATAAGATCCGGCGTGGCACCAGCCAGACAAACAAATCCCTCACTTTGTAGGTGCAACACAGGGGTGAGTGCTCTGCGGTGCTTAATGGGGCCAATAAGCACACAGAGACACAGGAAAAAAATCCAAATTATTTCTTTGGGATTGGAAGAAAAATCAAGATCATGTGAAATAAAAGTAGCATACATACTCTATGATTTTAATATGAAATCCAAAGAAACAAATGTGTATCGAGTGTTTGTTTGTTTGTTGTTGTTTTTTGGTTTGTTCAGGAAGTTGGTGGTTAGTTTTATGGTTTTGATTTAAAAAGAAAATCTCTGTAATAATCTTACTGATTTTCTCCTCTTATAATAAGCAATATTCTGTGGGAAAAGGCCAAGCTTTCTCGGCACTACCTCTTTCTTCTGGAGATTATTAATTTCTTTTTAATAGACCTCATACTGCAAAATCAAATTTTTATATCACAAAGGGATTTACATTTATCTCAGACTGCATACTCTTCATCGTCTATCAAACTGAATTTAAGTTTCTAATTGAAATAATTTTTCAAGTGTTGAGCAATAAAAAGGCAATAAGTGATAGGTTTAAATTATTTATTCATCTTATTTATAATTAATTCGGTTTTGTTCCTTGCTGCACAGTGAGGCTAACTCAATGTGTTTGATTTTCAAATCTTTCCTATCATTAGGCAACAACAGAAATGGCTGTTTTTTAATGCCCTTCTTGTGTTTCATTGGTCCCAGGGGACTGAGGCTACATCAATTTAAATCAGTTAAATTTAACACATTAACTTTGTTTTATAACACAGTGCTCCAAAAAGAGATTCATAAATAGATCATGCCTATTTTTAGTCAAATTTTAAAAAAAATTACCCACCTGGTAAGATGAATTATTGCATTAACAAAGATCTCATTCTTCATCATTTAAGGACTGTGTATGCTTTGGTCTGTATTCTTACTTGAGTTAAGACTGATAAGATTAATATACTTTTCACATGTATTACATAGTAGATCCTCAATTAGTTGACACCACTAGCAGGTGGCACTAGTGGTAAAGAGCCCACTTGCCAATGCAGGAGACCTAAGAGACGTGGGTTCAGTCCCTGCGTTGGGAAGATCCCCTGGGATAAACGGCAACCCACTCTACGCTTCTTGCCTGAAAGATCCCATGGACAAAGGAGCCTGGCGGGCTACAGTCCATAGTGTCACACAGAGTAGGACATGACTGAAGTGACTGAACATGTAACTAATTGATCTGGTTAACTGGTCTAAATATTATCTAAAACTTTTTTTCCAACATCTCTATCTGGATATCTCTCCTGCAGCACAAACTCAGGACCAAACTGAATGCATCATTTCCTCCCACCTAACCGTCTGCCTGCTCGTGTTTCCTCTCTCTGATTACAGCATCATGATCACCTTCAGCATTCTAAGGTTGCTGGTTACTCTCTGCTCCCGAATACACATCCTGTCCCAGCCTTGTTCATTCCACCACTGCTCCATATAACACCCTGATAATCTCTTCCTCCACCAAGTTCCCAGCCACTGGACAACCCTACAGCCAATACATGTACATACTACCCACTCTTTCCCCCTAATGCCCAAGTAATGCACCTGCTCTGCTCACAAACCTATAAAGTTACCCTTTGACTCAATGGATATGCTGAAGCTTCCCAGATTCCCATTTATTCAGGCTGGGTCCTATCTCTGCAGCTTCATCCACTGCTGCTGCTGCTAAGTCACTTCAGTCGTGTCCGACTCTGTGCAACCCCATAGACGGCAGCCCACAAGGCTCTGCCATCCCTGGGATACACTGGAGTGGGTTGCCATTTCCTTCTCCAATGCATGAAAGAGAAAAGTGAAAGTGAAGTAGCTCAGTCGTGTCCAACTCTTATCGAACCCATGGACTGCAGCCTACCAGGCTCCTCCGCCCAAGGGATTTTCCAGGCAAGAGTACTAGAGTGGGTTGCCATTGCCTTCTCTGAGCTTCATCCACTAGTACTTGGTAATTGGATAGTGATGAACCAGGGCTTACATGTAAGACCTTATTCAAGAGGTAAGCCCCTTGATATACACCAAGTATATCTTTACTGCTCACACAATGTCTGATATACTTGGATACTCAACAAATATCCGTAGAATACATGATCAAAGAGTGGGTCAAAAACAAAATACAGAGAATAGAATAATCAAGTAATGTGAAACTCCGGCCAAAAACACAGACAGTATGATGGGCAGGAAGATTCAGCCACTGCCTAGAATGATTCAGAAATAACTGACTGCATTGATAACTTAGAACTGCATACACGCAAGTGCCTAATTGACAACACTTCAAGTGATCTGATTGCTTGGTCCACAGTGGGCCTCCACAAGTTCCAGATGTCCCAGCAGGAAAGGATAGGGACTTCCTTGGCCTGGAAGATACAGTAACTTGACCATGAGGATCAGGGTGAGGTATAAGAACAAAAGCAATATCAAGTACAATTACAAACATTTACTGAGTTTCTCTTATGAGAGTTCCCATGTCCTATCCACCTTAGCTTATTCAATCGTGAAAACAACGCTCTGAAGATAACAAGAGCACACAGCTGCTGAGGGGCTTCTAAGAGACTGTTCTTATCCTAACACTTCAGCTCCTCTCCTGTAGGGGATGATACTTCCCCGTCTGCCACCTTGTGGGAGGAGTCAGCTGCCCTGTCTACTGACATCAGGCTTGGAGAGGTGACATGCTATGGCCGATAATGGCAAGTGAGCAGGCATGAAGTATGCAAATCCAAGCAGAAGTTTCAGAAGCTTCCCAAAAGGTCTGGGGGAAATGGCTTGCCCCAAGTAACACTGCCTTTAGGTGGGCCCTCGGGGAGCAGAGCTGTAGCTGCTGACACACCATGCAAGACTTTGGGGTTCATGGTTACTACTCAGAACTTAGCAAAGGCCGAGCCAGGATTCACAGCCAGAGCCTACATGTTTATCCATCTCAATCTTCTGTCCTCTTAAGCACATGCCCTATTATTAGAAGATACCCCAAGTCTATTCTGTTGGGCTTTGTCCCCTCCTTCCTGCAAGTTTGGTCCTGCAAGTTCTGGAAGTTGGTTAGATGTGCAGAATCTCAGCCCACCACTCCAGGATTTGTATTTTAACAGAATCACTACATATGTGATGTGCTGGTTTAACCCATCCACATGACTATCTAGCTTCATGACAGGACAAGGTCAAGGGCCATGAACTGGAAATGCACACGCATCTACTTGTTTTTCTAGATATCAGAGGGGGAGGACCTATGTGTTGTACTATCATTATTGTAAGACTTTTGAGGACTTGCTCTAGACATTAAATAATGCCCTTTGATGGAGCAGCTCACACTCACTGCTGGCTATACTGACCTCTTGTTCACAACTCAGTGGTTTTTTTATTGAACAAATAAACATTAGATCCTATCGGTCCTCATTAGTGGCTGTCAGCATGTGAAAAAATGACATATTACACTTTTCTTTTCTATCCTGTTCCAAGATCCCATTACTGGTTTATCACCCTTTTGATGAATGACAGTGATCATTACCATAACAGTAAACACCACAGCTTCCCAAACACAAAGCTATCATCACAATTAGTAGAGGAATATAGCCCATACCCCAGAGAAGGCAATGGCACCCCACTCCAGCACTCCTGCCTGGAAAATCCCATGGACGGAGGAGCCTGGTGGGCTGCAGTCCATGGGGTCGCGAAGAGTCCGACATGACTGAGCAACTTCACTTTCACTTTTCACTTTCATGCATTGGAGAAGGAAATGGCAAACCACTCCAGTGTTCTTGCCTGGAGAATCCCAGGGACGGTGGAGCCTAGTGGGCTGCCATCTATGGGGTCGCACAGAGTCAGACATGACTCAAGCGACTTAGCAGCAGCAGCAGCATAGCCCATACCCAAGTGCTGCAGAACTCAGTATCACGGTCTCCTCTCCACATGGCCCTAAAACCAGTCACAGTGAGCAAGAGTATCCAAGCAGACATGGAAATGAGTAATGACCTTTCAAGATGGTGGATAATTCAGGTGGAACAACTACATCTGAGACAGTTTGTCCCCTGTGAAAGCGAAGGTTTTTGACAGGCTGGTTTATGAATAAATTCATGACATGAGACATTTCCAAAATGTCTGTTAAGAACCGTTTCAAAATGAAGTCATCAAAATTACTGCAAAATGTATACTTTAAATTCAAACAGCCGGGGGAAAGAGTGTGCTTGTTATGTAGAATTCATTAACAGTATTTCAGAGTGCAGCCTCTATAAACATTTGTTTAGGATTGCTTTTATGCAATTGTTTGGAACATAAGCAGAGAAAGAGCTGAATGGGAAATTCCGGAAGCCCAGAGCTTGTTCAACTTGTTTTTCTTTCCTGCCTTGTTAGAAAGAAATCATTTCTTTTTCTTCAAATTTTAGCGCAATTGGAAGAATCCGATTTTTTTCTAATTTATCAGTTTATGTTCTTGAGAGTACAGAACATCACTTTAATGTGGGAAATGAGAGTCATACACTGAGATTTTCTCTCTCATTATCGTGCAGGGGAAAAAAAAGACCCTTTATTATATGCGAATGACTCTTCATAGGTATCTAATTCACTTATAAATATGTGCACATTCACAAACTCACATTATACTGATCCTTATGCATTTATCAGCCTGGAGCTGCTAAAGGATGAGATTATATGGTCAAACAATCAAATTAGCCAATTGAGGAGTTTTAGGTCAAAAATATGCTAAGGGGGAAAAGAAACTATTCTTAACATAGGAATGAACTGAGTGGCTGGTTAAGGATTAGAAATATTATGGCTGCACCACAAAGAAGATATGCTCTATTTGATCAAAAAGGAGAAGATGATTAAAATCTAAATAAATTTATATTTTTAAAAAATCTAGTATAACATCAGAATTGAAAAAAACCAATTTCTAAATAATAGAGAAAAGAAATCACCATAGATGCACCCAAAAAGGAAAGGCAAATACTTTAGAGTACATAAAATTTAGTAATATTTATATTCCAAAGAGGTGTCCCATAAACAAAATTAAAATGCAATGAGTTTCAAAATTTTACATCCTGTTAAAAAATTAATAACTCTAATATAAAACAGCAACAAAAAGATCGTAAATTTATTTTTCAAATAAAACAGCAAAAAAAAAGAAATGGGCAAAGCTCATGAATAGGCAGCAATAAAATTCCAAAAATAACCTAAATGCACAACAGGGGGATTGACTAATAAATTGTGGACATATATTTACATATAATAAAACAGAATGCTATGTGAGAGCTGGACTATAAAGAAAGCTCAGCGCCGAAGAATTGATGCTTTTGAACTGTGGTGTTGGAGAAGGCTCTTGAGAGTCCCTTGGACAGCAAGGAGATCCAACCAGTCCTTCCTAAAGGAAATCAGTTCTGAATATTCATTGGAAGGACTGATGCTGAAGCTGAAACTCCAATACTTTGGCTACCTGATGTGAAGAACTGACTCATTTGAAAAGACTCTGATGCTGGGAAAGATTGAAGGTGGGAGGAGAAGGGGATGACAGAGGATAAGATGGTAGGATGGCATCACCGACTCAATGAACATGAGTTTGAGCATACCTGGCGTGCTGCAGTCCATGGAGTTGCAAAGAGTCAGACACAACTGAGTGACTGAACTAAACTGAACCATTAAAAAATTTTAGAAGAATACATATTGATGTCGGAAATGTTCAGAAAATAGTAAAAAAATCAGATAAGATGAATATTTAAAAGAGATATCCCAAAATATTAATGGTATACATCTCTACATTGTAGAACTACAAGTGTTTTCTTGTCTTTTTGACTTATGCACAAATATTTAACAAAATTTACATTCATTTTATGTTGTTTTTCAATTTGAAAAATGATGACAAACATGAAAAATTTTAAAGGGTTTAAAACTGGAACTGTTTAGAGAAAAGATTCTAGCTAAGTGTGAAAGATATTCTTATAAAGTTATAGCCTAAGCCATTGAGGTATGTTGCTTTCAAGAGTAAAGTGAGATAGTATCTTAGAAGAGTGTCTTTACACGAGGCTGACATTTATCAGGAGCTGTGTTTGTAGACAAAGGACAAAGTTGATTTATAAATATAAGGAGAAAGCTGGACCAGTAGGAGGCTCCTGGTGCTTCATTCAAGTCTGTGTTTACCACATCAGTGACAGTCTTGCCAGAAAACCTGCTCTGTTCTGGACTGAGCTTCTTGACAGGACTAGATTGCTGGGTTTTAGATTGGGTGGTACCTCCTCACTGATTCTACACTGTCAATAGGTTGAGATGGGAGCTAACACGTCAACTCATTTACTGCATGCGTCATCCCCCCATCCTCTCACATGAAAACCAACCATTAGGGTGAAGAAGTGAAGTCATTCAGTCGTGTCCGACTCTTTGCGACCCCATGGACTGTAGCCCGCCAGGCTCCTCTGTCCATGAGATTCTCCAGGCAAGAATACTGGAGTGGGTTGCCATTTCCCTCTCCAGGGGATCTTCCCAACCCAGGGATCGAACCCATGTCTCCTGCATTGCAGGCAGACACTTTAACCTCTGAGACACCAGGGAAGCCATCAGGGTAACTGATTAGTAAAACACAAGGAAAACAATCTCAAAATAAACTACCCTACAATATCAGTGTCTTATTACTATCATGACCTAACACAAATTTGGTGACTTAAAACAATTCAAATGTATTATCTTATAGTTCTAGAGACCAGAAGTCTAAGACTCCTTTCACAGGACTAATGTCAAGGTGTCAGCAGATCCAAGCTTTCTCTGGAGGCTCCATGGGGTGGGGGTGGGAGGCAGGTGGCAATCTATCTCCTTGAACTTTTCAGTTTCTTGGGGCTGCTAACATTCCTTGGCTTGTGATCCCTTCCTTGCACCACTCCAATCTTTTGCTTTGTCATTAGATCTCCTACTGCCCCACTGGTTTGATGTATCAAACCTAATAGACAGTCCAGTAGAATTTCTCCATGTCCAGAGCCTTCATTTAAATACATTTGCAAAGGGTAGTTCTATTCCTGGGCTTCCTCCGTGGCTAAGCAGTAAGAATCTGCCTGCAGGAGCCACAGGAGACTCAGGTTAGATTCCCTAGGTTAGAAAAATCCCCTGGAAGAGGGCAAGGCAACCCACTCCAGTATTCTTGCCTGGAGAATCCCATGGACAGAGGAGCCTGGCAGGCTACAGTCCATAGGGGTCGCAAAGAGTCAGACATGACTCAAGTGACTTAGCACAGTACAGTTCTATTCCTAGTTTTTTAAGGAATCTCTATACTCAAAATCCCATGGACAGAGGAGTCTGGTAGGCTGCAGTCCATGGGGTCGCTAGGAGTCAGACACGACTGAGCGATTTCACTTTCACCTTTCACTTTCATGCATTTGAGAAGGAAATGGCAACCCACTCCAGTGTTCTTGCCTGGAGAATCCCAGGGACAGGGGAGCCTGGTGGGCTGCCGTCTAGGGGTCGCACAGAGTCAGATACGACTGAAGCGACTTAGCAGCAGCAGCAGCATGCTGTTCTTCATTGTGGCTGTACCAATTTACATTCCCATCAACAGTGCAAAAGGTTCCCTTTTCTGCACATCCTCTCCAGCATTTATTGTTTGTAGACTTTTTCATGATGGCCATTCTGACCAGTGTAAGGTGATCCGTCATTGCAGTTTAGATTTGCATTTCTCTAATAATGAGCCATGTTGAGCATCTTTGCATGTGTTTATTAGAAATCTGTACCTTGAGGAAACCATAATTGAAAGAGACACATGTACCCCAATGTTCATTACAGCACTATTTATAATATCTAGAACATGGAAGTAACCTAAGTATCCATCGAGAGATGAACTGATAAAGAAGGGGTGGTATGTATACATAATGGAATATTAGCCATAAAAGGGAACATATTTGAGTCAATTACAATTAGCTGGATGAACCTAGCACCTATTGTAAACAGTGAATTAAGTCAGAAAGAGAAAAACAAATATTGCATATTAACACACATATATATGTGTGTGTGGAATCTAGAAGGATGGATGAAACTATTTGCAGGGCAGTATGGATGTGAGAATTGGACTGTGAAGAAAGCTGAGCACTGAACAATTGATGCTTTTGAACTGTGGTGTTGGAGAAGACTCTTGAGAGTCCCTTGGACTGTAAGGAGATCCAACCAATCCATCCTAAAGGAGATCAGTCCTGGATGTTCTTTGGAAGGACTGATGCTGAAGCTGAAACTCCAATACTTTGGCCACCTCATAAGAAGAGTTGACTCATTGGAAAAGACTCTGATGTTGGGAGGGATTGGGGGCAGGAGGAGAAGGGGACAACAGAGGATGAGATGGCTGGATGGCATCACCGACTCGACGGACATGAGTTTGAATGAACTCCGGGAGTTGGTGATGGACAGGGAGGCCTGGTGTGCTGTGATTCATGGGGTCACAAAGAGTCGGATACGACTGAGTGACTGAACTGAACCGAACTGAATAGAGATACAGATTAGTGGACATAGTGGAGGAAGGAGAGGTTGGGATGAATTGAGAGAGTGACATGGAAATAAATATATCATCATATGTAAAATAGATAACCAGTGGGAAATTGCTGTATGATGCAGACAGCTTAAACCTGGTGCTCCATGACATCCTAGAGGGGTAGGATGGGGTGCGGTGTGGGAGGAAGTTTCAGGAGGGAGGGGACATATGTATGCCTATGGTTGATTCATGTTGATATATGGCAGAAACCATTACAATATTGTAAAGACATCATCCCCCAATTAAAAATGAATAACAAATAAATACATGCATTTGCAAAATCTCTTTGGCCACATAAGAAAATATTCAGAGGCTCTGGGCATGAAGAAGTTCCAGCCCACAGAATTCCTCTTCTTAGAGCAGCAACTCAGTACATTTTTATTGATGTTTTAAAGTCCTGACACACTATGATTATCTTCAGAAGCACTAAATTGAAAGTCAGATAAGTGGGCTTTTGAGAGGAAAAGAAATACTCATTCTTGAACTTCCTGTTGTTTCCCCAAGTCTCCAAGAAGGGATGCACAGCTGAAAACACGTATGTTTTTAAGAACAATTACAGCACAACTGCCATCTGGCAGATACAGATGTGATCAGTGGCTCCTGCTTAAAAAATGCAAATGATGCCTCTGCCTCCATGTGGCCCATGTCTGCCAAGAAGGCAGTGAAAGGAAGAGAATGCCCCTCTGCCGAGTGTGCCACCCCGCTCACCCACACCAGGCCCAAGAAAGCAACAGAGGGTGACTACAGCCGTCAGCGGAGGTGACTGAAAATCTGTAAAGGCAAACGTGGGGCCTTTCAGGTTCCTTAATGCAGCAGGGTCATGCGACAAGGCTGATCACCCCCAAGATGGAGATGTCCCTACCACTGCCACACCCACAAGTGACCCATGGCGGGCCTCCAGGCTGCCCCTTCTCTTTCTCCTCATCATCTGGAAAGGTGACACATTTGCGTGTCTGCGATCATGAAACCACTGAGTTGTTTAAAGAGTTGGTAATTACTAGTGTAACTACTTACTGAAATGAAAAATAAGACAAAAACACTGAACTCCGACTTGGAGAGATTGGGAAGGAAGGGAGAGAGGAAAAGGAGAATGGAAGCCCGTATCCGGACCCTTCAGTTTCACTGGAGAAAATCACATACCTGGGAGGATCTGTGTCACTGTAAACACGGGGTCTGGGCTTCCCTGTGGCTCAGTGATAAAGAATCTGCCTGAAATGCAAGAGACCCAGGTTCAGGCCCTGGGTTGGGAAGATTCCCTGGAGAAGGAAATGGCACCCCACTCCAGTATTCATGCCTGGGAAATGCCATGGACAGAGAAGCCTGGTGGGCTACAGTCCATGGGGTCACAAGAGTTGGACACGACTTAGTGACTAAATCACCACCACAAACACACAGGCACTTACCTACCCAGGCTCCATCCCAGTAAAGGTCATGGTCTTTTCACCTTTTCTAACCTCTCAAGCCTCAGGCCCCTCACTCTCAGGAGCAGATCTGCCCTCCCTCTTTAGAAAAAGGAGGAGGAAAGAGTGAAAAAATGCCTTTACTCATGTCACCACCATCACCAAGTCTCCAAACACTCCAGGATCAGGTCCCTCCTTCCCTCACTTGGGTTGGGATGGAGACAATGATGTGTTCCACTAGGCTCTCCTCCGGCTCTGTCCACAGTGACACAGGGTGTGAAGATCAGAGTGTGGAGATGGCCTTGCTGATGCTGAGTCTGGTTCAGAGTCAGAAAAACCCAAAATGTGCCAACTTCCTGTAAACGGAAGCACAGAGGCTCTTCTTCCCAAGGATGAGAAAGCCTGGGGACGAGGTTCTGCAGTGGAGTGAGGCTTCTTCCACTCCAGCCTTTCTCCTGCTCCTGGGTCCCTGTCTACTCAGTGGTCACCGACTCTCACCATTTCCATATCCTCTGGCCCCTCACTGAGCAGGGTTCCCCCTGGATCCCATCACCTCCTGCTACTGACCCATTTCTCCACATTTGCAGTAACCTTCACTGAGGAGACACCAGCATCCAGACTGGTCTCTTCTTCCCCAGTCGCGCACCTCTCACCCCAAGGTACTTCCTGCCCCCATCCTCTTGACATTTTGCCACTGATGGCCATTGCTTCTCACTTTCCTTTTCTGAGTCATATTTCTGGGCTGGATCCCAAAACGTTGGTGTTCTCTGGGATTCTCACTCAGGCTCTTCTCTCATCTTACTGTACACTTGCTCTTAGAGGTGCCGGGACACCCTGGCTCAGATGACAGTATATCAGGTATATCAACCAGCTCTCCACCAGCCTGACCCAAGCCTGCGCTCTGAGCTCCACATCTACTCTTCCACTCAGATGCACTGACAGCATCTCAAACTGACCAGGGCCACACCTGAGCCTATGCTTTCTCCTCGCTCACCCCGAAACTGCTCCAACTCCAGTGGCCCCTGCATCAGGGAAAGGCACATCCACCCAGCCTTCCACACTAGACTCCCTCAAACACACTTCAAACTGGCTCCCTTTCCCCAGCTGCACTGCTTGGCAGTCCAAACTCCCATCCTTTCTCCTAGGAGTGGTAATGACCTCCTAATGGCCTTCGAGAACCCCATCTCGCTCCCCGCAAATCCATCTTCTACTCTGACACCTCCTTATCTTCCGAAAATAACATGATCACATGACTCCTTTGCTTAAATACTTTAATAACTGCCCAAAGGCTTTTGAACAAAACTTAACCTTAATTTGAGCCAGCCATCTCTTTCTAAAGGGTCCCCATCTACTGCTCCAGTCCTGTCTGTATCATTCTCCTTTCTCTGGGATGATCCCTTCTGTTTGCTCGTCCACCTCCCTCCCCTGTTCACCCTGTTTCCTGGCCCATGGGGCTGACCAGTCCTGAGGGCATCACCAAGCTGCCCACACCCTTTGACTTTTGTGGGCTCAGGGCAGTGGGAGCCCCCGCAGAAGATCAGAGGAAGGGAGGAGAGTCGAGACAGTCACTAACCCCTGGCTCATTTCCTGATGGGTTTCCTTCAGTTCAGTTCAGTCACTCAGTCATGTCTGACTCTGCAACCCCATGAACTGCAGCATGCCAGGCCTCCCTGTCCATCACCAACTCCCAGAGTTCACTCAGACTCACGTCCATCGAGTCCGTGATGCCATCCAGCCATCTCATCCTCAGTCGTCCCCTTCTCCTCCTGTCCCCAATCCCTCCCAGCATCAGAGTCTTTACCAATGAGTCGAATCTTTGCATGAGGTGGCCAGAGTATTGGAGTTTCAGCTTTAGCATCATTCCTTCCAAAGAAATCCCAGGGTTGATCTCCTTCAGAATGGACTGGTTGGATCTCCTTGCAGTCCAAGGGACTCTCAAGAGTCTTCTCCAACACCACAGTTCAAAAGCATNGAGTCAACTCTTCGCATGTGGTGGCCAAAGTACTGGAGTTCAGCTTTAACATCATTCCTTCCAAAGAAATCTCAGGGCTGATCTCCTTCAGAATGGACTGGTTGGCTCTCCTTGCAGTCCAAGGGACTCTCAAGAGTCTTCTCTAACACCACAGTTCAAAAGCATCAATTCTTCGGTGCTCAGCCTTCTTCACAGTCCAACTCTCACATCCATACATGACCACAGGAAAAACCATAGCCTTGACTAGACGGACCTTAGTCAGCAAAGTAATGTCTCTGCTTTTGAATATACTATCTAGGTTGGTCATAACTTTTCTTCCAAGGAGTAAGTGTCTTTTAATTTAATGGCTGCAGTCACCATCTGCAGTGATTTTGGAACCCCAAAGTCTGACACTGTTTCCCCATCTATTTCCCATGAAGTGATGGGACCAGATACCATGGTCTTCGTTTTCTGAATGTTGAGCCTTAAGCCAACTTTTTCGCTTTCCTCTTAAGGGTTATCAAATCGTAATGTTCATTTTTTAAATCTATATTTTTAATTTAACTCATTTTGTGAGAAAAGACAAAAAAAATGTAAGTGAATACTTGATTGGTTTACAGCAAAGACATTAAGCCTAGGACAAATTAATATCATAAAATATATTGCTTTGTAATATTAAGAAAATACTACTACTAATTGTCATGATTAGACACACTTGAACTCTGATTAAAATAAGTTCACACTGAATAATTTCTTACAGAATCAAACAATCAGAAGCTATGTTAATATTTGAAATCTACAGATTTTCCCAAGAATGTTGTTTTAGTCCAATTTTAAAAATGATTTGTAATTTTAAAACATTAGTCAATGCACTAGTGCTAATTTCAAATTGCTTTAGGATTATTTTCTCTCTTCTTAAATGAGTCCATAGTGTTATAAGGTTAAATTTAACCTGTCACAAAAACATGTTATAAGTGCAAAGAACATTAGACATGTAGATATCATGGAAGCTATACAATTCTATAATCTGAGGTAAAACTATTGATTTTCTTTTTTTCCATGTATGAAATTATTGCCCTGTGAACAGTCCTGAATGCTTTTGAAAGTTTTCATATTAATAATGATCAAAGGATAGACTTATAACACTACAGGGAAATTACTTTTAAATACTAGATGATTATATTTGACCATATATTTAAAGTAATTTGGAACTATTGATCAGTTGCTTGCATTTTAGCTACAATGTTTTCTTTCATTATGTTTTTGGTATTTTCTTCACAATTGAAAATATTAATAAACAGACTATATATATGTATTATATATATACATACATATAAATACACACACACATGTATGTGTATACACACACACACGACTGCTTTCCTCAAATTTGTTCATTTATTTTCCTTAAGTACTAATTATATTATGAGAAAATTAAAGAAAAAATGCAGTTAGATAATCTTAACAGTGGTTCCAGGCTGTTCTCAAACTAGACTAGAATATTTCTAATTTCTTATTGATTCTAAGAGTGGGAACTAAACTTTGTTTTTTAAATACTCTTATTTTATCCTGGTGGAGGCTGATTTATTAGGCCTAAAAATATATACCATTTCATTACTCTTACTTGAAGAATACCTGGGTAAATAAAATAATCCAAGTATGGCTTTTTCAGATTAGTAAAAAATCATTGTTCTCCATGATGATGTTGATAGTTCAATTCACTGGTCTGGCTGCAGGACTCAGGGGACCCAAAGCTGGTATCTGACTTTTCGTGAGGGGAACTGGGACCCAGCCAGTCCTAGGGCTGGTGCTGGTCTGCTGGTGGGTGAACTAAGTTCTGCCATGGCAGGCTGCAGGGGTACTGTTGTCCTGGGGGCTGGTGTCTGCCTGCTAGTGGGTGACACTGGTCTCAAGGCTACAGTAGGCTTGCTGATGAGAAGAGTTGTGTCTCAGGGTCTCTGGCTGCAGGGCCTTGAGTAAGGTTTAGGACATGTGCACTGGTGTGTGAGGCCAAGTGCTGGACCCTCTGGTCAACCAGACTATGTCCAAGGGGCAGCCGTGGGCTCAGATTCTTAAGGCAGCTACTCTGCTGGTGGGTAGAGCTATATCCCTTCTCAGTTAGTGGTTTGGCCTGAGGCATTCCAGTACTGGTGCTTATAGACTGGTGGGTAGGGGCAAAGCTGGGTCCTGAGGATAATACTGTAGAAGAAAGATTCCAAAGTGGCATTTTCTAGCATGCGTGTTCATGCGGTAGACCGAGTTTCTCAAAATGGCTTCTGCCAGTGTTATGTCCCCAGGTCAAGCTCCAGTTGCCTCCTGCCTCTCTGGGGGACTCTCTAAGATGAGCCAATAGGTCTGATCGAGGCTCCTTTCAAATTATGATTTCTGTCCAGGGTCTCAGAATATGTGAGACTTTTCTGTGTGCCCCATAAGACAGGAGTCCCTTTTTCTCTTAACTTTCTGCAGCTCCCAAAGCCAGATGTCCTGGGGGTTCATCTTTCAGGTGAAGAACTCCCAGGTGGGGAGCACTTTGTGGAGTTCAGACCCCTCGTTTCTTGGGGGAGCCTCTGCAATTGCAATTCTTCTCCCATTTGTGGGCCATCCCCCTGGGAGGAAGGATCTTGAATATACAGCTCGTCTACACCATCTGGTAGCTCAGATGGTAAAGCGTCTGTCTACAATGTTCGATCCCTGGGTCAGGAAGATACCCTGGAGAAGGAAATGGCACCCCACTCCAGGACTATTGCCTGGAAAATCCCATGGACAGAGGATCCTGGTAGGCTACAGTCCATGGGGTCACAAAGAGGCGGACACGACTGAGCGACTTCACTTTCACTAAACCATCTCATTGTGGCTCCTTCTTTATACCTTTAGTTGTAGAAGATCTTTTCTGGTTGTTTCCAGTCTTTTTTATCAACCGTTGTTCTGTAATTAGTTCTAATTTTGCTGTAGCCTCGAGAAGAGATGAACTCAGTCTTTCTACTTTGCCATCTTGGGAACTCCTGTCTAACACTCGCTTTAATTTCTGTTGTTCAAAATGTACCCAGGTTGTTACTTGATCTTACTGGAACACTTTGTAAACACTAAAGGTTGTATTAAGTTTACCCACTAAGAATCTCATCACCTTATCCAGTCCTAGTTTTTGATACTATGCAATAAAAACCTATGTATTCAATAGAGACATCATGTTCTTTCTTTCTAATCATGTCAGTTTCTTCCTCTAATTTTTGTTTCTGAACAATATATTGATCCTAGAGGTTGTCATTCACTAATTCATTGAGCTGAAGGTATATAGGTAATACTACAGAGAATCTGATACATACAAGACATTTTAACATATTCTGGAGTTTACCATTAGAAAAAGTATGGTTCTTCCCACTATTTTTGTTTAAAGATATTAGGCTCATAAACAAACCACTGAAATTACATTTTATTGCTATATTTGTAATATATAGAGAATTGCTATGAGAGCTCAAAGGAAGAACTTATTTAGCTAAGGTCAATTTTGTCTATTTAGTCATCTAGTCCAAATTAAAAGTAGTAGGTAAAGTCCTTCTTACATCTTACTTCATTTTTTACCTCCATGTGAGCATAGAACAATGGACATACATTCCATGGTTATTCTATGATACAAGAGGAGCTAAAACCTATCTAGCATGCTTTATGTCATGAAAGAAAGGACATGTATTCAATTTTCTCTTCTAAAAAATTGATAGAAATGTGAAGTTGGCAGAGTTGTGAGCATTAAATAACAGAACTGAAATATGGAGTACAGTCTTTAACCAGAAAACATTGCTTGCAAAACCTGGATAGCACTGTGAGTAACCTTCCAGGCTCTAGAACCAGGTACCCCCAGTTCAAATTCCTGTTCTACCACTTACTGTCTATGCAATTTTCAACAGGTGGTTTAATTTCAGTCTTAAATTTCCTTTTGTGTGAAATTAGTATAATAATAGCAACCAATGCATAGGGATTTTTGAATTTTAAGTGTGGTGAAAAGTGAGTCACTCAGTCCTATCTTTGCAACCCAATGGACTATACAGTCGATGGAATTTTCTAGGCCAGAATACTAGAGTAGCCTTTTCCTTCTCCAGTGGATCTTCCCAACCCAGGGGTCAAACCCAGGTCTTCCGCATTGTGGGTGGATTCTTTACCAGCTGAGTCACAAGGGACGCCAAGAAAATCACAAAGAAAAGTGTTTGACACATATTAACTAAAATAATGTCACCTTTTATTATTCATCTTTTTCTTACTTATTTTAAGGAGTATTATGAAAATAATGATCAAAAACAATGCCACCTAAAGACACAGTGTACTGACTGCTACTATGTACAAGCATTCTGTTCTTAATAAGCTTTTTGCTTATAAACACCTTAACTCTGACTAATGCTTTATCTTCCCACCTCATCCATATGTGTTTGCCTTTTTATTTTCATTTCACTTCCTGCCATGTAATTTAACTCAGTGTTAAACTCATTCTTCTGAAATTTATGCTTTCTTGTCTACTTATTGGGCTGTTGGTTAGTAAACATCAATTAGCACTTTCTAATAAAATTTTATAAAAATGTACAGAAAATATCTTCACAACCCAGATAATCATGATGGTGTGATCACTCATCTAGAGCCAGACATCCTGGAATGTGAAGTCAAGTATTGCTACGAACAAAGCTGGTGGAGGTGATGGAATTCCAGTGGAGCTGTTTCAAATCCTGAAAGATGATGCTGTGAAAGTGCTGCACTCAATATGCCAGCACATTTGGAAAACTCAGCAGTGACCACAGGACTGGAAAAGGTCAGTTTTCATTCCAATCCCAAAGAAAGGCAATGCCAAAGAATGTTCAAACTACTGCACAATTGCACTCATCTCACATGCTAGCAAAGTAATTCGCAAAAGTCTCCAAGCCAGGCTTCAGCAGTACATGAACTGTGAAATTCCAGATGTTCAAGTTGGTTTTAGAAAAGGCAGAGGAACCAGAGATTAAAATCCAACATCCGCTGGATCATGGAAAAAGCAAGAGAGTTCCAGAAAAACATCTATTTCTGCTTTATTGCCTATGCCAAAGCCTTTGACTGTGTGGATCACAATAAACTGTGGAAAATTCTGAAAGAGATGGGAATACCAGACCACNTTTTTTTTTTCATTTTTATTGCGATATAGTTGACTTACAGTTCTGTGCTATGTCCTTGGCTTTTTGATTACCCTTAACTACTGTCAACCTAATCGCAGGTTCTTGGTCCTCCCACCCTCACACTTTCTGGGGGACAGTTCTCCTGTGCCCACCCCTTGGAAAGTTTCAGTCCTTCCCCTAGACCAGAGAAGTGGGATGGAGGAGGTGGGAGGAAGACTCAGGAAGGAGAGAGATATGTATACATATAGCTATTCACTTCATTGTACAGCAGAAACTAACACAACATTGTAAAGCAACTAAATCCAATTTTTAAAAATAGGAAAAAATAAGCAAAAGATTTGAAGGGACATCTACCTAAAAATATATATATAAATAGCTAGTAAGCACATGAAAAGATATTCAACAGTACGTCTTTAAGGAAATGCAAATTAAAACCATCCTGAGATACCGTTTCACACCCAGTAGAATGGCCGTAATAGATAAGATAAACAGTATCAGTTTTGACTAGGATGTGGAGACATTGAAATCCTTACAACACAGCTGGTGGGAATGTAAAATGGTGCATCTATTTTGGAAACAGTTTGATGGCTTCTTAAAAAGGTGCACATAAGCTAACCACATGACGCAGCATGTCTGCTCCTTGGTACAGACCCAAGAGAAATGAAAATACATCTCCACACAAAAACTTGTACACAGATTTTCATAGCAGCATTATTCATAGCCAAAAGCGGAAACCATCCAAATGTCCATCAACTGGAGAGTGAGTAAACAACGTGTGGTTCATCCGTATAATAGAATATATTTGGCAATAGAAAGGAATGAAGGATTGATGTGTGCTACAGCATGGAGGAACTTTAGAAACACTATCATTTGTGAGAGAAACCAGTCAGTAGACCATACATTGTGTGAAATACACAGAAAAGACCTCTCTATAACAGCAGGAATGTAGAATTCACAAACATAGAAAACAAACTTATGGTTACCAAAGTGAAGGAGGAGAGAGATAAATTAGGAGTTGAGGATCAACAGATACACACGATGATATATAAAACAGATTAACAACAAGGACCTACTGTATAGCACATGGAAGTGTATTCAATATCCTGTAATAACCTGTAATGAAAGAGGCAACAGAGAACGAGATGGTTGGATGGCATCACCAACTCAATGGGCATAAGTCTGAGCAAACTGCAGGAGATAGTGAAGGACAGGGAAGCCTGGGGTGCTGAAGTTCATGGGGGTTGCAAAGAGTCAGACATGATTTAGCAACTGAACAACAACAACCTATAATGGAAAAGAATATATATATTTATTATATATGCGTGATACAGATGTAAATAAGTGAAACACTTTGAAACACAACACCTGAAACTAACACAACATTATAAATCAACTATACTTCAATAAAGAATGTTTTCAATTTAAAAAAAAAAAGTTGAGTGAGGGTGTTGCCCAAGCCTGGGGGCTGAGGGTGGGAATGCAGAGTGAATGCAAATTAACAGGAGAAATACTTTTGGGTGGTGGAGAAATGTTTTGCTGAAATATTTCTAAAGTTGGACTGTGGTGGTATTTGTACAATTCTGTAAACTTACTAAAAATCAGTGAATTGTACTTAAAACGAGAGTTATGTACTATGTAAATTATGCCTCAGAAAAATATGCTAACAATATAATTAAATTAAAATACAATTAAAAAGTAGATTAACAGCCAATAAAATGAGCCTTGTGATTACCCAGTACAGACCCCACCTTTCCCTGGACTGACGTGTGTCTGTGTCCCCATTGAGACTAGTGCTTCTTGCCATCTGGCATTTTCATTTTTGTTATATCCACAGCACAGTCTCTTGACTACAGTGAGCACACAATAATTATTTGTTGAATTGAACTCCAGTGAAAGTTAAAAAAGGCATTTTTCTGGACATCAAAAGAATGGTTTAAAAAAAAAAGTTTTCACAAAATGCTTCCCCTCAGCATCCCCATGTAGGTGATGCAGGAAAGAAAGTGTGATGACGTGGGTGTGAGAAGCAGATATGACATTTAACTGAAGACCCAGCAAGGCTGTCTTTGGGGAAAAAAATACAACAGCAGTGAATGTGTGTTGCTTCCTGATTTCAAGCCAGATGACGGTGGCGCTCCAGAAGGGGCAGCCATCCGTCCCCACTCCACAATGCCAGAGGCTGCTGGCTCCTCTGCTAAAACTGTCAGATTATACCCCACATGGCTGAGCATGTGGACAAAGAAGACAGCTGAAGCTGCTTTTAAGTTTAGTCTAAATGTTACCGTGCTTCTGCTCATGGGACATGGAAGAACAGAGAATCCCACTCAGGAACTTGTGATGGGTCCTGATGAAGCTGGGACTGGACCTATCACAAGTCCCTGAGTGGGATCACACACCCCCAGGACTGCACCCAGGAGGGCTTGCTGTTGTTCAGTCACTAAGTCATGTCTGACTACTTGCGAGCCCATGGACTGTGTAGCCTACCAGGCCCCTCTGCCCATGGAATTCTAAAGAATACTGGAGTGGACTGCCATTTCCTTCTCCAGGGGACTTTACTGACCCAGGGATCAAACCTGTGTCTCTTGCATTCTGGATGGTCTCCTGTATTGCAGGCAGATGCTGTAAGCTGAGCCACAGGGAAGCCCAAGGTTGATCATCTTGACTCCTAAGTACCACCATATTACCTCACCAGTAATTCATCAGAAGAATGTCCACAAGCTGACCAGGCCCCCTACAATGCTCAACCCTATATTGACTAAAAACTCTTCCCTGAAAGCCAGCAGGGAGCTGAGTTCTTCTGAGCATAAACTGCCCATTCTTTTTACTTGACCCTGTAATAAACACCATGTTAGCAGATTGATTTTATTGTAATTTGCACAAGTGGACTCAAGGTCGGTTCCATTACATATCAGCCAGAACCCCAACATCAGTATCTGCAGCTCTGCATTTTAGAGAGCCATCATTTTAAGTGAGCATTTCTTTTTAAAACTTTTACCCTTCATAAATAAATCCTGGCTTCATGCACTAAAGTATCTGATACCTACCAAGAGCTTAATAATGCTTGTTGGGTTTTAATTCACTTAGTTGTTCCCACAAATTCACCAAGAAGAAAAAAAACATAACAAGACTTCAATTTCACCCCAAAATGAGCCTAAACAAGGACAGAATCTTTTCTATAGGAACTGGGAAGGGGGCTTGAAATTGCAGCAGAGCTGGTGGGTCAAGAAGTAGAGGGAGGAGGGTCCAGGAAAGAAAAGAGAAGAAGGAGGTCAAGAGTAGACAGGGAGGATGAAGTCAGTGCACCTGAGAGAGACTGAGAGCCTGTGGACCAGAGGGCAACCAGCTCAGCTGTGGGTCACTCCTCAAGCCTGCCTTACTTTCTCACCTTGAGAAATCTGTATCTCCCACCTAGCTCTTCAGGCTGAGCCACACAGAGTAGGTTTCCTGATCACTCATATAGTGTCTCACACAGGAGAGGCCTCTGGGTCCCTACAAGTCCACTTGGTCTTGGATATGACTCACTATTTTCTCCACTTGAAGCATCAGCACTCCAGTGAAAACAGAGCATCCCTTCTCTGTTCCCCATTTCCTAGTACTGGAGAATAGAAGAGACGGCTTATAGGGAGAAGAACCATAGATTAAGAAAAGGTTTTAAGGTGTCTATGGAAAATGTCATACACTAAATAGGGAGTGAAGCTTTATTTATTTATTTATTTTATTTAACTGCAGCATCACTGACATGAATTTGAGCAAACTCGAGATAGTGAAGGACAGGGAGGCCTAGTGTGCTGCAGTCGATGGGGTTGCAAAGAGTTGGACACTACCTGAGTGACTGAACAATAATTAGCTTGAGAAGAGACTTTGAGAGTTCCAAGCGGATACATCTAGTCAACTGAAACTCGGTTAGAGCTAAATGCAGTAAGCAATATGCATGCATGTTACTATCCATGAAAAGAGCAGAGAATAAAGAAAGATGAGAGGCTGGGCCTGAGCATTAAGAAATTCTAACACTGAAAGGCTGTACATGAGCTGGCAAAGCAGAGTGAGATAGAGACCAGAAAAAAACATGAGAAAGCAGAAGAGTAAGAAAAGCTGGAAGCCAAAGGAAGAGACTGTTGCAATGAGGAGAGAGAGGTCACTGGTGTTGAACATGACTGTGAGGAAGGAGAACGGCCCACTACATGTAGCAGGAAGCCACTGGTGACTTTGCAATAGACTGACTGAAGGGAAAGGGCTGATTGGTGTAGGCAGACTGGGTGTTGAGTGAATACAAGGTAAGAACATGGGGCCAATTAGTGTTGACATATTTTTAGAGAAATCCGACTTTGAAGTACAAAAAGAGGGAAAAGAGGATAACAGAAAGTGAAGTAATAAACAAAGAGCAAATCTGTATGAAAATGTAGCCAAATATACACTAAATGTATAATAAAGATGATGGTCAAACCAGCAGAAATGAAATACTATTTCATTCCATAGAACAGTAGAGAATGAAATAATCGAATCTGAAGCCAGATCTCTTTGACCTAAACACTATGGTTGGTCAATAGAACAGAAGTCTAGGAGATTGAACATACAGGCATCAATCTAAATAACTGGCACATGAAGACAGGGTGGAGGGGCAGGTCTGATTCATCAAATCTTTCAGTTCAGTTCAGTTCAGTTGCTCAGTTGTGTCCGACACATTGCGACCCCATGAATCGCAGCATGCCAGGCCTCCCTGTCCATCACCAACTCCCAGAGTTCACTCAGACTCATGTCCATCGAGTCCGTGATGCCATCCAGCCATCTCATCCTCGGTCGTCCCCTTCTCCTCCTGCCCCCAATCCCTCCCAGCATCAGAGTCTTTACCAATGAGTCGAATCTTTGCATGAGGTGGCCAAAATACTGGAGTTTCAGCTTCAGCATCATTCCTTCCAAAGAAATCCCAGGGTTGATCTCCTTCAGAATGGACTGGTTGGATCTCCTTGCAGTCAAAGGGACTCTCAAGAGTCTTTTCCAACACCACAGTTCAAAAGCATCAATTCTTCAGTGCTCAGCTTTCTTCATAGTCCAACTCTCACATCCATACATGACCACAGGAAAAACCATAGCCTTGACTAGACAGACCTTTGTTGGCAAAGTAATGTCTCTGCTTTTGAATATGCTATCTAGGTTGGTCATAACTTTCTTCCAAGGAGAAAGAGTCTTTTAATTTCATGGCTGCAATCACTATCTGCAATAATTCATAGGCACTCCAAAATCTGAAAAAGATGCTCTGACATCTCAAAGCAGCCATCAGTATCACACTGAACTGATGAAAAGGTTTTCATTGATTCTTGGCTGGTATTTTTTTCTCTCCTCAGTTTTTTACAGATACTCAGCAAATTTCATAGTGCCTGGAACAGAGGCCAACTTTCATTGTAAACTGACTCAAATTTATATATTTGTCTATTGTCTGACTTCTTCATTAGGATTATGTCCACAGAGACACACCCCAGGCCTTTTTTCCCCATTTATTCCCCATACCTGGAACAGAGCCTGATTCACTACAGGAACTCAAGGACTATTTGTTGAGTGACGACATTAAAATTNTGAGGTGGCCAAAATACTGGAGTTTCAGCTTCAGCATCATTCCTTCCAAAGAAATCCCAGGGTTGATCTCCTTCAGAATGGACTGGTTGGATCTCCTTGCAGTCAAAGGGACTCTCAAGAGTCTTTTCCAACACCACAGTTCAAAAGCATCAATTCTTCAGTGCTCAGCTTTCTTCATAGTCCAACTCTCACATCCATACATGACCACAGGAAAAACCATAGCCTTGACTAGACAGACCTTTGTTGGCAAAGTAATGTCTCTGCTTTTGAATATGCTATCTAGGTTGGTCATAACTTTCTTCCAAGGAGAAAGAGTCTTTTAATTTCATGGCTGCAATCACTATCTGCAATAATTCATAGGCACTCCAAAATCTGAAAAAGATGCTCTGACATCTCAAAGCAGCCATCAGTATCACACTGAACTGATGAAAAGGTTTTCATTGATTCTTGGCTGGTATTTTTTTCTCTCCTCAGTTTTTTACAGATACTCAGCAAATTTCATAGTGCCTGGAACAGAGGCCAACTTTCATTGTAAACTGACTCAAATTTATATATTTGTCTATTGTCTGACTTCTTCATTAGGATTATGTCCACAGAGACACACCCCAGGCCTTTTTTCCCCATTTATTCCCCATACCTGGAACAGAGCCTGATTCACTACAGGAACTCAAGGACTATTTGTTGAGTGACGACATTAAAATTGACCCAAGAGCTGTACAGCAAACTTAATGCCACAGAAGGATTTCCCCACTTCCACAGTGTTTGCTGATTTATAGAAACAGAGTTGTCAGGGTTTACAAATGCACTCAACACTTTTGCCTGCATGCATGCTAAGTTGCTTCAGTTGTGTCCAACTCTTTGTGACTCTATGGACTGTAGCCCGCCAGGCTCCTCTGTCCATGGAATTCTCCAGGCAAGAATACTAGAGTTTCCATGTTCTTCTCCAGGGGATCTTCCCAACACAGGGATCAAAATCACATCTTCTGCATTTCCTATATTGCCATATGAGTTCTTTACCTGAGAAGATGAGATGGTTGGATGGCATCACTGACTCGATGAATATGAGTTTGAGCAAGCCCTGGAAGATGGTGATGGACAGGGAAGCCTGGTGTGCTACAGTCCATGGGGTCACAAAGAGTCAGACACGACTGAGACTGAACTGAACTGATATCCCCTCTCTTTTAGATTTCCTCCTCATTTAGGTCAAGCATTGAGTAGAGTTCACTGTGTTATACAGTAGGTTCTCATCAGTTATAAATGTGTATTTTTAAATAAATGGAAGCCGAAGGCCTATAGAGAGTGGTAGTGTGGCTTGAAGTGAAAAAAAAAAAAAAAGACTATGGTTTGTCCTTAACACTGCACCCAAATTGTGTGATGATGAATTCAGGATATCAAGATGTTAGAAGTTTTTACTGCCTCTGAAATTAAAAAAAATTTTTTTTTTTTGTAAAGAGGGGGTGGTGATATCATGACAGGAGAACCAGGCGGAGGTGACAGAATCATCTATATCAGAGACCCTCAGCACCATCCTGGATACCAAAGTGCTAAGCCAGCAGATAGCACCATGTTTCTCTGAAAGCAGCATGACAGGGTTGCCTGCAGAGCAAACTTCTTTCCTAAGAATAGATACCTTGAGGCTTGAGAATATACANGAATCATCTATATCAGAGACCCTCAGCACCATCCTGGATACCAAAGTGCTAAGCCAGCAGATAGCACCATGTTTCTCTGAAAGCAGCATGACAGGGTTGCCTGCAGAGCAAACTTCTTTCCTAAGAATAGATACCTTGAGGCTTGAGAATATACACTTGTATTCATTTTACTTTTCCAATGCTATACTTCCAAGGGCTCAATCATACCAAAACTTTTCCAAGATATAATGAGAATACATCTAGGAGAAGGAAATACAAACCCCCAAATCTATAAATATTTTCCGGCACTACTGCTTTCTGAGGTTCTCTATTATATGTCACGCTGAACACTGAAGGTGAATTTCATAGCACTGAAAGTCACTACACTCACTTCTGCAAGAGGTAAAGATTGAAATCTCATAAGCCAAATAATGGGTTATCTTTATTTAAAGATATGCAGTAAATTAGATTTTTTTTTCTTGGTGCCAACAATTAGGAATACATACTTCCTATTTCTAAGCAATTTCAGGTTTAATTAGGATTCTCTAAGCCCCATTTGTCTTAACAATTTGACAGCTCTGGCTTCCCCTTCCACACCCACACTTTTCCTCCTTTACTCTCTTCCCCACTTGCAGTATCTTATTCCATATAAATGCCAGGAGGAAAGGGAAGCAAGCATAGATGCAAATGAGATCACTTGTTTCGTCTGTGAACACGCCACTTTCAAGGCACCTTTGATAAAAGGTTATTTTCCCTCGACTGACAATTATCTCGAAGCTAATTATTAAAGTGTCTTATTAAAATGTGCATGTTTGAGGGGTTTCTATGGGAGTTGGAGATGAAAACCCCCTGGAAGAAAAATATGACATCACAGGGAAAATGTGCAGGAGTGTGCCCTGTTTGTCCATTTAAATTAGTTTCATCATCCATAACAAGTGTTTAAAGAGCAGAAAAGCAAGCATGATGCATAATGCATTGTGTCATGATGCATAATAATTAGGCCTGCTCCCTGCCACCCTGTCTCCCAAGACTTAAAAATCTCTCTGAGTAAGCATTTTGTTCTAAAGGCTTTGACAAAAATGCCATTTAGGGACTTTCAAATTTACAGCCAGGCAATTTGTCATCATTTATATGAGAGGGAAGAAGGTAAAAGGAGTATAATGCCGCACAGTTCATCACTTCACAAACCTCCTGGTGACGAATGCTCCCAGGCCTCCACTGCAATAAAGCAGCAGTCAGT
>SJYV01014965.1:33615-49047 GCA_006410875.1 Neotragus pygmaeus
GGGGGGGGGAGCTGCATGCATGCAGACCCTCCCCAAGCCAAGCACTGCTTTTCCTTTTAAAAAAAGAAAGAAAGATAGAAAGCCAAGTAACATGTTCGTTCCATGCTCCAACAGGAGCAGAATGATTTACTCTGAGAATAGCCCAGGTTAACTGAAGATCTAGAAACAAATTTCCAGCTTCATACATGTTTCTCCAATTCACCAGGACTGCAGTTAGTTAACTGTGGCAAGGCATTTGAAACATTCTTCATTCTAAAACATCACTTTTAGAAGAAATGATAAAGCCTAAGATAGCACTAAATTTATGTAACAACAACAACAAAAAAAACCACACACAGCTGAACCAAAAATGAAAATAGACCTTCTTTGGAATGAGACATTGTTATTTTTAAATGACCAATTATTTTAAAAGAAAATGCTTTTTTCTGGATGTAGAATAAAATTTAGAACTGAAGTACAGATGCGACTTTTCCCATTGAAGCAGGAAAGGAAATCAGGGGCTTGCAATTGAATAAGCCTTATACCATCCTTCTCCTTCCATCCCCACTTCATTTAACACTGAGCACCTTCTGTGTGTGGATTCTTTACCACTGACCAGGGCTACCTATCCAAGAAAACCTAAATGAGGAATAGCAGAGGGCAGATAGGTGTCTGAAAGCTGATGATCAGGACTAGTAGAAAGGGGCTAATGTAAACAATTTAATGAGTGAACAATTAATGGAGTCCAAAAGGCAGACTCAAGTAACCAGAAAAATTGTCTTTCAGCTAATTTAACATTTTATCATAATTGAACACAGATCGCCTGGAGCCAGGACTGTGTGTTGGCTGCACCCAGGGACGAGCAATTTCCAGCTCTGTGCTAATCACTCCCAAACAGAGAAGTAAAATCTGGTCACCAGGATAGCTTCTTGGACCTTCACAAAACCCAGGAGAAAAGTGCAAGGACCAAACGAGGTAATAACTGTATATGTGTATCCAGTTTGCAGTCTTATTTAGCATTCATTAAGCCAAGAATTTATATATGCTATTGATACTATGTATAAAATAGATAGCTAATGAGAACCTACCAGAGCTTCCCAGGTGGCACTAGTGGTAAAGAATCTGCCAGCCAGTGCAGGAGACCCAACAGACACAGGTTCGATCCCTGGATCAGGAAGATTCCCCTGGAGAAAACAATGGCAACCCACTCCAGTATTCTTGCCTGGGAAATTCCATGGACAGAGAAGCCTGGTGGGCTACAGTCTGTGGGGTTGCAGAGTTGGACATGACTATTACCACTGTTACTATAAAACAGATAGCTAATGAGAACCTACATGATAACAAAGGGAACTCTGGTGTCTGTACATTTGTGTCTCCATTTCTGCTTTGTAAATAAGATCATCTGTAACATTTCACTAGACTCCACATATATGTGTCAGTACACAATATTTATCTTTCTCCTGACTGACTTCACTCTGTATGAGAATCATTCTTTTTAAAAAGAGAAAATATGGAGTAAGAAATGGAGGTTGCTGTTTAGGAAACAAGTCTACTTTAATTGAAGGAAAATAGCAGCAAATCTCCCAGACATTCAGATGTGTGGCTAAGAAAGCTAAAAGATGTTGAGTCGTTAGAAGACAGAGGACTAAAGTGTAAATCCTATTTGCTCACTAAAACAATTGCTGTGAAGATCTCAGGTAACACTAAACTTGACTAGGTTGTGAAAGTGATGAGTATTAGTCGCTAAGTCGTGTCTGACTCTTTTGCGACCCCATGGATTGTAGCCAGCCAGGCTCCTCTGTCCATGGAACTTTATAGTCAAGAATACTAGAGTGGGTAGCCAGTCACTTCTCAAGGGGATCTTCCTGACCCAGGGATCAAACCTGGGTCTTCTGCATTGCAGACAGATTCTTTACTGCCTGAGCCACCTGACTAAAGTTATAATTTAGCTTAATAAAGATCATTTTTTCCCTGACACTCCTCACATAGGTGGATAGGATCCTCTTCTGATCAAATGATCTTAGCACAGATTTTGCCTTTACTTACTGTATCTGCAACGTGAACTCTATGTATACATAGACATCGAGGTCTATGAGACATATTTAAGATAATTATGGAAATCATAAAACATAGCTGGTGTTAGAATACTAAGAGGTCATAAAAGTTACCTCTTGTAAATCTCTTCATCTCATTCATTTGTAACTGACGAGGAACTCGCTTGTCATCTTTTCCTGCCTGAACTAAAACTCTTTACATGTTTCTGAAAGTGAAAGTGAAAGTCACTCAGCTATGTCCGACTCTTGGGCTATATAGTCCACTGAATTCTCTAGGCCAGAATACTGGAGTAGATAGCCTTTCCCTTCTCCAGGGGATCTTCCCAACCCAGGGATTGAACCAGGTCTCCCACATTGCAGGCGGGTCCTTTACCAGCTGAGCCACCAGGGAAGCCCAAGAATACTGGAATGGGTAGCCTATCCCTTCTCCAGTGGATCTTCCCAATCTAGGAATCAAACCGGGGTCTCCTGAATTGCAGGCAGATCCTTTACCAACTGAGCTATCAGGGAAGCCCATGTTTTTGAAATTTAGTGCCAATTCTGGGGCTTAAAATAGCAACAGTCACTGCAGCCTCCAGACCACAGCTGTTTGCCACAAGCATGACTTCTGTAGAAGTGCCTCAGACTATTGCTAAACACCTCACCATAAAGTTAAAAAGTGAATTTTTCCCACTCAGCCTTGCTCTGAGAGTCTGAAAGCTTCTTTCTACAGCCTGAAATTAGCTCCTCAGCCAACTATAGACTCATGAATCAGTCTCCAAATTTATAGTACTGACCTCTGTTTCCAAACCCACAAGCTGCACACATGTGTACACACACACACATTCACACACACACACACACACACACACACACACACAGCACCTACCCCTATTCCTCAAATTGCTGTCCAACAGTGTTTTATGACCTATAGGAGTCTGCTAAAGTTGCTCCTCTTCCAGGAAGTCTTCCTTGGTATCAGCTAACAAAGCTTGCTCCTTCTCTTTTTAAATTAAATGCCTTTTGTGAACCATGAGCAACCCACTTTTTAATTTCACTAAATTAGATTACCTAATTTATCTCCTTATTAGCTCATAATACCTAAAATTTTAAAAGATCTTATTTCCTTGTACTTGTATATGTCATTATTTCCCAAATAAATAGCCAATACTTTAAGTTAAGTCGCTCAGTCATGTCCAACTCTTTGTGACCCCATGGACTGTAGCCCACCAGGCTCCTCCATCCATGGGATTCTCCAGGCAAGAGTACTCGAGTGGGTTGCCATTTCCTTCTTCAGGGGATCTTCCCGACCCAGGGATTGAACCCAGGTCTCCCGTATTAGAGGCAGATGCTTTAACCTCTGAGCCACCAGGGAAGCCCTAGGACATAAATCTTTATTCTTATTCCATATTCCCCAAAGGGCATAAAATAAGCACAATAAATATTTTCAGGTTAATTAAGAAACATTCTCCTTCTCAGAAAGCTCCTTGGTGAGTTTCCGCTGGTTTTATAATCAGTCCTTAGTGATGCTGGTNTAGGACATAAATCTTTATTCTTATTCCATATTCCCCAAAGGGCATAAAATAAGCACAATAAATATTTTCAGGTTAATTAAGAAACATTCTCCTTCTCAGAAAGCTCCTTGGTGAGTTTCCGCTGGTTTTATAATCAGTCCTTAGTGATGCTGGTAACAGTAGCTAATGATCAGCCACTGTAGATAATACCAACCAGTCATGATCACAACCCTTTACTTCTTACTCCTCATCTCAGTCTTCAGTTTTGAAACACAACTCTTCATCAGTAAATACAAGAGCAAAGATATTTTAATAAACATAAAAAATAATGCTTATGTAAAGACCCATAGATTGAGTACGTGTATGAGCCAGCGTGGAGGGTGAGGACAGAAAGGAAGAAATAAAAGGAGATGAGAAGAAGAAGTAAATCATAAAAGAAACCCTATAAGTTGCACACACACTTTAAAGTGAGACTGAGAATATTAATATGAACTGAGTCACAGAATATTTTGAGGTTGAAGTTATACTAACTTGTGCTGTTCTAAGTCACTTCAGTCCCATCTGACTCTTTGCCATCCTATGGACTATAGCCGGCCTGGCTGTTCTGTCCATGGGATTCTCCAGGCAAGAATACTGGAGTGGGTTGCTACTAGGGCATCTTCTCTGGAGGAGCATCTTCCCAACCAAGGGATCGAACCTGTGTCTCTTACATCTTCTGCACTGGCAGGCAGGTTTTATACCACTAACGCTACCAGGGCTACTAATTTGGATTCTGCTAAATCTAAATTTGACTAGTTTAAAAAGGGTGAGATTTTAGAAACTCACAGCATGGAATAGTTTTTAATTCATGTTTTTTAACCCCACCCTATAGTTCTATGGATCATGGTGTATAAATAAGAGAAAATGGATCTTCAGGCGATGACATTTTCAACTGTTGCACGCTAAGGTTAATTTAATTGTATTGTCAACAGAAATTATAAATCTTCATTCTGCCTTTTCTGGTGATTTTAAAACCGAAACATATTTCACACCAGTCAGAATGGCTGCGATCCAAAAGTCTGCAAGCAATAAATGCTGGAGGGGGTGTGGANTTGGTGATGGACAGGGAGGCCTGGTGTGCTGTGATTCATGGGGTTGCAAAGAGTCGGACACGACTGAGCCATTGAACTGATCTGAACTGAACTGTAGTCTCTGACTCAGTACATCTAAAATAAGGGGAGTTAGCATTTGATTCTGAAATAATCTTATATTTGCTGTTTCTGATAGTTCAGAGCCCAGGTTCAGAATAACTATATACTACAGAAGACATTATAAAGATGCTCCATTTTTGATGCATCAGTTATCATTATTAATTATCACAAGTAAACAGAAAGAAGTTTGCCATAGTAAACTTGGAAGCATACCTGAAATGAATTTAAAACATTATAACACACATATGTATGTACTATGCATATAATATATATATAGATAATTACACATGCAATGACATGTATTTTGTTGAATGTGTAATCACTAAGCATTACCATAAAGATATGGTATAACAATGTATGCTTGAATCATTTCACTCTATTTCAACCATCTTAACATTAATTATCCCACCAAAAATAATTGACTATAATTATTAATATTATGGTGTCATATTTGTAACCATTTATTTTTCTAGCTATTTGCAAAAAAATTTTAGCAAGACTAAAAAAAGAATTAACAACAGTTAGTAACTTAGAATGGAAAAGGCAATTGCACCCTACTCCAGCACTCTTGCCTGGAAAATCCCATGGACGAAGGAGCTTGGTGAGCAGTCGGACACGACTGAGCGACTTCACTTTCACTTTTCATTTTCATGCATTGGAGAAAGAAATGGCAATCCACTCCAGTGTTCTTGCCTGGAGAATCCCAGGGATGGGGGAGCCTGGTGGGCTGCCGTCTCTGGTGTTGCACAGAGTCGGACATGACTGAAGCGACTTAGCAGCAGCAGTAACTTAAAAAGCAAGGATATTGGAAATGAAGAGAGAGATAAAATTCTTTTTCAAAGAATGGGTCATGGAATTATTACTACACAAGGATGTTTGTTAATTTTATCAAAAAGGCTTCCCACATCTTGATTAGAGTATTTCTTTCTCTTTTTTTCTTCGTATTACTTTTAAGACAGAGATTACCATAGGAAGTTTATCAATTTTGAATATTTTCTAAAACTTTTAGAAAAATAAGGAATAAAAATTAGCTGTAAATCTACTTAAAGAGTCATTGAAAGAAAATGAGAACTAGAAACATGACGAATCTAAGTAAATACTGATGAAAGGGAAAAATGACCCAAATAAATAACTTAACAATAAGGCATAGACATTCCTTCTTAGAAAAAGTCATGCAAGAGTGTCTTTCACAAAGCTCATATGCAATGCTGATGTGTGGAATTTATTATTATGTAGGCAATTATACATGCATGTATATATATACATTTATATATAAAGACTTTGATTCCTATTTCTTAGTACTAGTGAGGATCTTTTCCAAGGCAAACCATTCAATATCACAGTAATCCAAGTCTACGCCCCAACTAGTAATGCTGAAGAAGCTGATGTTGAACAGTTCCATAAAGAAAAGTTATGATCAACCTAGATAGAATATTCAAAAGCAGAGACATTCCTTTGCCGACTAAGGTCCGTCTAGTCAAGGCTATGGTTTTTCCAGTAGTCATGTATGGATGTGAGAGTTGGACTGTGAAGAAGGCTGAGCCCCGAAGAATTGATGCTTTTGAACTGCGGTGTTGGAGAAGACTCTTGAGAGTGCCTTGGATTGCAAGGAGATCCAACCAGTCCATNATGGTTTTTCCAGTAGTCATGTATGGATGTGAGAGTTGGACTGTGAAGAAGGCTGAGCCCCGAAGAATTGATGCTTTTGAACTGTGGTGTTGGAGAAGACTCTTGAGAGTGCCTTGGATTGCAAGGAGATCCAACCAGTCCATTCTGAAGGAGATCAACCCTGGGATTTCTTTGGAGGGAATGATGCTAAAGCTGAAACTCCAGTACTTTGGCCACCTCATGAGAAGAGTTGACTCATTGGAAAAGACTTTGATGCTGGGAGGCATTGGGGGCAGGAGGAGAAGGGGACGACAGAGGATGAGATGTCTGGATGGCGTCACTGACTCGATGGAAGTGAATCTGAGTGAACTCCGGGAGTTGGTGATGGACAGGGAGGCCTGGTGTGCTGTGATTCATGGGGTCGCAAAGATTCGGACACAACTGAGCGACTGAACCAATCTGAAAATGGCAAATTTTAAGTTTCATGTACCTATGGGAAAACTTGTTATACTAAAGAGACAGAGGGAGAGGGGGGAAAGAAGTACTGGATCTATATCTTTGATTAGATGGGAGGAAATAGTGCATAACTAGAGAGGTGACAGTATCTAGAAGCACAGTCATTCATGTTAATAAGAGAATAGCAAAGGCAAGTGAGAGAAAAGTTATAAAATAATCCTCTGAGGAGGCATCAGACTGAAAGTATTTGCAAAATATAATAGACTTCCTAGGCAACTCAAAGGATCCACTTAAGGTTAATAGTCATGATTATAATGTGACGTCATCAAGCATAAATTTTTTTGCTAGTCAACTATGTTCAGCTGCACAAGTCCTGCTAGAAGTTTGCATTTGTCTTTGAAGTTTTGCCTGCTACATTTGACCATACACTTGATTTGACGGTGCTTGCAAGACTTTGATTAAAATGAGAAATCATGGGTCATCAAGAAGATGAGGATATGATGTATATTATAATGAAATATTTGGTTTAGCCAATGAGCTATATATCATTACAATCATGTCACTAGAAGAAATAAAATAGAAATAAGTTAAGAACTGGAGAATTGGACATTTGAATTTGAGGGGATGGAAAGGATATGCTTACTGGACATAAGATTCAGGGAAGTGCTATCCAATAAAGATTTATGTGATGATAAGACTGTTCAAATAATCACAGTAACCATTAGCAAATATGACTATCGAATCCTTGATATGTGGCTAGTATACTAAGGAACTACTGATAATTTATTTTAATTAACAAATGTAAATCCTACATATAGCTCTTGGCTAATTTATTGAACAATTACTAGTCAATGGGATGAATAGAAGAATGAGTGGCTGAGGAAGAGTGGAATAATGGCACAAGCACAGCTGGAGAAAGGGAAAGTGATCTAGATATGAGGGGCTGTGGTGGACGAGGTGAAAATAGATGGTCAGTCTTTACACTAATAGATAATGGATGATTTAGTCTGAGAATGTGTGGCTCAGATCTGGGACATTTTAGAAAAGAAAGAGAATATTCAGGATTCTAGTACCTAGAGTGACAATGAAGTCCAGTAGAATAAGATGTGTGAGAAAGAAAATATCCATTCCCAGAGTGGTATACATCAGAAGTTGTGATCTTAAAGGAGAGTCACATTTCAGTTGGAGTAATAAGGTGAAGGAAACCTTCAGGCAAGAGACTGAGTATATATAAGATACTTTGCTGAAAATAAGCAGGTTAAAGGTGGCATGGTAGAATGATTCTTTAAATTTATAAGGAGTGTGAGTTAGGTTAAAATATTAATAAGCAGTATTTTATTGGGATGAGAATATAGGGAATGAGGAATGATCTGGGGATCCTAGACATCTTATGAGAACTGCTATAATTAGGGATAAAGAGCATAAAGACATTAATCCTGACTGTTCCAAAACAGATAAATTTTTCTATACAGTCTTGGAAAGTTTAGTAAAACATATTTTCATTCAATAAATGCTAATTAACAAATGATCAAGTGTGAGATATGAAAATATCCTAGAAATAATTGGATAGTGCATAAAATAGACATAGTTCCCACTTGTATTATCTGCAAAAAAATACCTCTTAGAGTAATAAATTCCAAAGATTTATTTTTTGGTCTGTAAGTGAATAATTTTTGTGATGTGTATTCTTTTCTTTTCAGACATGACTGACATGTCAATTGTCAGCCTTCATTAAAAAAGAATTGGTGGATCCTTTAACTCTCTTAAATCATCAGTCTTGATTTTATCCACTGAGATTGCAAATTATTTTAGTTGTCCTTTACAAGCCATTCTCTAGCTGTGCTATGATTTTTAAAACTCCTCTCGATTTCCATAGCAAATTTAACCTCATGTAAGATAATATTGCATTAACCCCTCTCCTCTATTTACTGAATTTAAACCTTGTAGTGTTTAGGGAAAGAATGTAATTTTCCTTGTTCCATTTTTTTTCCCCTAGTAGGAACATGTGATTTTTAGATGACACTAAACTATTAAAATGAAAAACCTCTGGAAAATTCACTACTTTCTTTTCTTTCCTCCACTTTGGATTGCCAGGTGAAAGTGATTCTGGCTACATGTTTCAACTCTACTGATGTAAGTTTTTGTTTGGGTCTTTCTTAGGTCTAGTATAAGGTAAGGCATGAGAAACAGTAGTGGTAGCCAGCCTTTTGGCCACAGAATAAATCTTTATTCTTTAAGGAGGTTATCAAAATGACAATTGACAGTTTATCATCATTTCTGTGTCCTCCATGTCTTATTTAACATTTGGTTAAAAACACAGAAAGAAGGAAACAATTTGCTGTTGTTGTAGTGGTTCAGTTCCTAAGTGCTATCCAACTCTGCAACCCCATGGACTGTAGCCCACCAGGCTCCTTTGTCCATGGGGATTTGCAGATAAGAATACTGGAGTGGGTTGCCACTTTCTTCTCCAGGGGATCTTCCAGGATCAGGGATCAAATGCACATATCCTGCATTGGTAAGCAGATTCTTATCAAGGAAGCCCAATACTTTGTATTGAATTTCTACAATTATTACAGTATCTTAGTGATATGATGGAATACTGAGAAGAAGAAAAATAAAGAAAAGGAGAACATTCTTCTTGGCTTTCATCCAATGCTCAGGTGCCCACTAAAAAGGATTCAAGATAGCTTTGATGATGACAATTTGCTTTCAAACAAAATCCTCTGTACAAGTTAGACAGTTATTTAAATAAACACAAAATGTAAGCTTTTCTTTGCCCAGTATTTTATACAGCATTTTTTTGGACATTTATAAATTCAAAGTAAATCATGTTTTCCTTCTCTTTCTACAAGTTCAGAGCTCATGTGAGTAAAATGGTTATAATAACAGTTGGCATTTCCCAAATATCTCTCCAAAATTCCTCCATAAACAATTACCATTACATTAAAAGGAAGAAAACATAATTGAACTGAAATAACAATGTTTCATACAACACCAGTCTGTCTTATAAAACTTTTTTTTTAATAAATGCTTTTTCAAGGAAACTTTGTTATTGCACGACCCAAGTAATTCATCCAACATGATAATTATATTGACTATACAATAAAACTAAGCACTCTAGACAGAATAGAAAAGACTTACTGTTAAATTTATTATACTACCATTCATCATTCTTATATCTTGGAATGTACTTGATTACCTGGGGCAGAATAATAAGATAATTAAGAGAAAGGATTTTGAAATAAGCCTGCCTGCATAGCAATCCAATTTCTAAACATATCTAGCTATATAACACTGGTTGACCTGTTTAAACTCCTAAATTCTCAGTTATTTAATCTATAAATTGGAAAGAANCTGGGGCAGAATAATAAGATAATTAAGAGAAAGGATTTTGAAATAAGCCTGCCTGCATAGCAATCCAATTTCTAAACATATCTAGCTATATAACACTGGTTGACCTGTTTAAACTCCTAAATTCTCAGTTATTTAATCTATAAATTGGAAAGAACAACATTACTTATGGAGTTATTGTAAAAAAAAAATCAACTAGACAATTAAGTTGAAGTCAGATACAAAATAAGTACTTAGCAATCTTTGCTATTATTTTAAATATCAGCTTGGAGGATAAGGGATCACAAATTATTCATTTTTCCTGGATTAAAAATGGTTCGCAGAAACTAATCTTGGATTTTCCTGGCAGTCCAGCCATGAAGACACTATGCTTCCACAGCAGGGGGTCCAAGTTTGATCCCTGGTCAGGGAAATAAGGTCTCACATGCCACGTGCTGTGAAAAAATAAATAAATAAATAAGTAATGCTAGAAACACAACAAAATTAGATCACTTGAAAATTAATGTCCACACATTATTTTGACAAACTACAAACTGAATTATCATTTAGTGCTGCCATGCTAAGTCAAATAACTGAATCATTTGGCTTCCAGACAGGGTTACATGTATACAGTTATACCAGGAAAATCAGTTCCTACTTATCCAACTACAGTAGAATTTTAAATTTCAAACTAGTTTCAAAAGTAATGTTCTAATTAATGGAACTGTCATAGACATTTGTAACAGTAGAAAACTGAAATAGTATTTCAGTGTCCTAAAAACACCAAGGAACAAGAATGTCAGAAAAATCGGTATAGATTAGTAGCAAAGATAACTTGATAAGAGTCACAAAATGAATGTTCCTGAGAAGTGCAAGAGAGGCTGCACTGCAAAGAAAAAAAAAAAATNCCACCAGGCTCCTCCGTCCATGGGATTTTCCAGGCAAGAGTACTGGAGTGGGGTGCCATTGCCTTCTTGGAAACCTTACATGAGGTGACCTGAATGGGGAAGAAATCCAAATATATATGTGTGTGTGTGTGTATTGATGATTCACTTTGCTGTACAGCTGAAACTGACACAACATTGTAAAATAACTATCTCCCAATAAAATTAAAAAAAAAAATTAACTCGAATTCAAATGCATTCATGTTCTGCTCCCTACCCCATTCTTAGATGTATCTGCCACTATGAGGTAACATAATTTTAGAAGAGCGACCCACTCCCCTGCCCCACCGAACCACATCCAGGAATCTCTCTGCTCCTCACTTTGACTCTGGCTAGTCTCTTTGCTGTCCACTTGTCCAATCAAATACATACACATTCTTAAAAGTACAGTTTTGAAACCTTCTCTTTGAAGCCTTTTACAAAAAATCAGAAGTTGTATCTGCTTCCATACATGCTCCAGAAATGTATCTGTGTGTCCTGCATGGCAATCACTATCAAGTCCAGCTGTGACATAGTTGTGAGTTTGTCCTGTCTTCCTTGGGACTTTGCCATGGCCTGTGAAACAGGGAATGACCCGTTTCTTGCATAGTCCTCAGTTTAATGATGTTTCATCATGTATTCATTCAGCAAATGTTTATGGAGTAACTTACATGCCAAGCCCTATTCGAGAATCTGGAGATACTGTGATGAATGACACAGAATCTCTGATTTCATGGAGCTTAGAGTTTAGTGCACATAATAGGTGCTCAATAAACACCTAGAAAATTGCTGAACCAGATATTTCATATTTCTCAAAATACACATATTTCTACAATTACATAGTTATTTGATGAAGATTTTTTAGATTTTTTTAAATCAAGGTATTCTTTTTGATATGCCTCTAAGAATGGGTCAGAATTGAAAATTCTAGACCATAGGCTGGTTGACCCTTCAATCAATACACAGGTCCAGATCTTCCACATGAAGAAAACCTGGCATACCAAGATGAACTGTGAGTCCATCAGGAGAAAAATAAAAGCAGAATTACGGAAAGAGCAATGACTTCAGGCCTATAAGAGTCATACCCCTCCAGACAGCATACAATACTTAATTATTTATTCAGTAAATACACACTGGGCACCTGAATTTTTTAGTAACTCTTCCAAGTGACCACAACCCATAAGATGATAAACAAATCAGCATGTTATTCCAATATTTACAGCCACTATGAAGAAACACAAAGCACAACAAGGAAAAATAGAATTAACAAGGAGGCCACTTTATTTTAGACTAAATGGGAGGCCTGTCTTAGCAGGTGATATTTGGGCAGAAACCTGAGTGAAATAAGAAAACAGAGCATAAAAAGCTTAGGGTAGAACTTTCCAGGAAGAAAAAGCACTGAGTGAATTTATAACAGCCAGGACATGGAAGCAACCTAAATGTCCATTGACAAAGGATGTGGTACACACATTCAATGGAATATTACTTAACCATAAAAAGGAACATAACTGGGTCATCTGTAGAGATGTGGATGGACCTAGAGTCTGTCATACAGAGTGAAGTAAGTCAGAAAGAGAAAAAGAGATATAGTATATTAATTCATATATGTGGAATCTAGAAAAATGGTACAGATTAACCTATCTGCAGGGTAGAAATAGTGACACAGATACAGAGAATGGATATGTAGACACAGAGGGGGAAGGGGAAGGTAGGATAAGTTAGGCAATTCGGATTGATATGTATGCACTATTGTGTATAAGACAGATAGCTAGAAGGAAGCTGCTGCATAGCACAGGAAGCTCAGTTTGGTGCTATGTGATGACCTGGATGGGTATGACGGGGAAGGGGAGAGAGAGATCCAGGAGGGAGGGGATATATGTATACATATAGCTGATTCACTCTGCTCTACAACACTGTAAAACACCTAAGCCCCAATTAAAAAACAAAAAGGGTAGTAGTGAAACTTGTTGATATAGGATAAGCTCATAATACTGGAGAGACCCCCAGAAGGCCAATGTGTCTGAAATGGGGTGGGTTGTGGTGTGGCCAGCCACAGTCAAACCACACAGGGCCTTTTAGAGGATAGTAAGGATGAATGCTGACTATTCATTGAAGGACTGAAGCTGAAGCTTCAATACTTTGGCCATCTGATGCAAAGAGCTAACTCATTAGAAAAGACTCTGCTGCTGGGAAAGATTGAAAGCAGGAGGAAAAGGGGTTGACAGAGGATGAGATGGTTGGATGGCATTACCGATTCAATCGACAGGAGTTGGAGCAAGCTCCAGGAGATGGTGAAGGACAGGGGAAGCCTGGAGTGCTGCAGTCCATGGGGTCAGAAAGAGTCGGATACAACTGAGGGATTGAACAGCAACAAGGATGCTGAGTGTATTTTAGGGGTGATGGGATATCCCTACAGGCTTTGAGCAGAGGAATGACAAGACCTGATTTAAAATTCAAAGAGGTCCCTCTGGCTAGTTCGTGGACCTCCAACTGTTGAAAGCAGTGGTGGAAGCAGAGAGAACAGTTGGCAGGTCATTGGAGAGACCAGACCAGGCAAGCACGAAGACTAGCTTGAATTGAAATGGAGGTGGATGAAATGGTCCTATTCTGAGTGTCGAGTCACTAGGACATACTAGGGGATTGGATGTGAGATATAAAGGAAGCAGAGTAATCAAGGATGACTCCAAGGTTTTCATCCTGAGCACTGGTTCTCTAGTGACACTCAACTTGGATGACAAATACTGAGACAGGAGCAGCTATGGGCAGAAGGATCAAGGATCTGTTTTTGACAGGTTAGGGTGTGAAAGACCTCAAAACTCTGTAAGAGGAAATGATGAGTACGCAGTTGGATTTGAAGTGCTGAACCCCTCGAAGAGCTCAGAGGGGACGTCTTTAATAAAGATATGAATATGGATGTCATCAGCATATACATCATCTTTAATATCTTAGCCTAAATTAAATCATATGGAGAGTAAGTGTAGATAGGAAAGCAATGCGGATGGGAGAGATGGGGAGAGGAGAGGGCTGAGGACAGAGACCTGGGGTATTGAATCATTTACCATTCAGCTAGAGGAGAATTTTGAAAAGACAACAAGGAGGGGAAACTAGCGAGGCAGAAGGGAAAGCTAAAGAGCGCGATATCCAGGATTCAAGGAAAGAGTCTGCGGTGTCGAAAGCTGCTCTGTAGTTGAACAAGATGAAGACTAGAAATACAGAGGTCATAGGTGACCTTGTCAAAAGCAGATTCAACAGAGTCATAGAGAGGACACTGATCAGGTGTATTTAAGAGACACCAAGAGATGAAGACATAAAGTGGACTCAGACAGCCCTAGTCCAATTGTGAGCAGACCAGCTGCTCGTCTCCTGTCTGCAATCAGACAAGTATAGAAACTGAGATGCTGCTGCAGCTTCCAAGTGTGTGATCTGTACCCTCTGTTCTCGGTGCTTGGGATGCAGACAGCTCCACTGACTGCTGAACCCCCACGGTGAGCAGCATGCGGAGCAGCCTGTGTCCCCAGCGTGTCCTCTAGAACTTCACATCCATCTGCTACAGACTGGAAGTGGAAACCAGAAGCCCAGACCTCAGTTAACTCATGCAGCTCTCGCCAGTGATTTTGCTGCAAAGAGTGTAAGAGAGTGAGGAAGGGGAAGAAACTGTGACAAGAGTGGGGGGTTTGTATGTTAGTATATTTTACATGCTAGCATATTTACAGGAGAGGTCATCTGGCAGTGGTATGTTATCTGGAAGAGAGGAAAATGGGGAGCTACTTGAGAATGAGATCACAAACATGAAGGCAAAGTCCTTCTATAGATGGGAGATGGTGGGATTCTGGGTATGGGGGGAGGTCTCAGCCTTATATTGAGACAGCCCAGTGCTGCCATCTGGCACAATGAGGGGGGCCTCAAATGACTCACCCATAAGCTCCCCCTTTCCCTCTGCTCTCACAAACTCCTCTCTAAAGGACCTTCCTTGTCAAGGGATCGGGCACAGTGTCTGCGTTTTCCTAAGTATCAGGCTTAGTTTCCTGCCAGCCTGCAGGAACTATTCAAACAAACCAATCACATCCTCCTACAGGAACCAGGGGCACCCCACCCTCCTGATACTACACAGCTCCTCCCGCAGCCCCTGCTGTTCACTCTGTTTCCAAGTCTAACCCTTATGTGGCCCTGTACGGATTAAACCTGACTAAAATAATGCTGTTGATCTCACCTGTCCAGGCCAGGAGTCAATGTTGGGTCATCCCCATAAGTGAATCTCTCCCTCTCCAATGGGATGAAAAGGGAGCCATCGATATAGGCGCAGACACCTGAGTGTGTGGGGTAAGAAAGACATATGCTAAGGAACTCACTTGGGTCTCCTGATATCTTAGTAAGAGACAAGAGGTCATCGACTGAGAGT
>SJYV01014969.1:0-10039 GCA_006410875.1 Neotragus pygmaeus
TCAGCAAAACAGAAGCTGAAAGGGAGAAGCTAATGGCTGGTGCAACAGAGTAGGGGGATATGACTGCTGGGAAAAGCCAGAATAGGGCAGAAAGAATCAGCAACAGGCAATTACAACCAGAGCAATGAATCATGAAAAAAAATGTTCAAGTTCATGCTGTATGTGGATGCAAGAGACAGCAGTTGAGAACTAGACTCCAGTCACCAGCCTGGGCTTGCTGCTAAGTCACTTAAGTTGTGTCCAACTCTGTGCGACCCCATAGACGGGAGCCCATCAGGCTCCCCCGTCCCTGGGATTCTCTGGGCAAGAACACTGGAGTGGGTTGCCATTTCCTTCTCCAATTCATGAAAATGAAAAGTGAAAGTGAAGTTGCTTAGTCGTATCCAACTCTTAGCGACCCCATGGACTGCAGCCTACCAGGCTCCTCCATCCATGGGATTTTCCAGGCAAGAGTACTGGAGTGGGGTACCATTGCCATCCCCAGGCTGGGCTTAATCCTCAGCTTTACTCTTTACCACTTGATTTGTACAAGTTACTGAAACTCTCCAGATCTTAGTTTTCTTATCTGTGAAATGGGGGCAAAAGAACCCCCAATCACAAATGTGCTTGACAGATCTGCGGTCAAGATCAAATGACGGAACAAGTGTAGAGCCTTTTGTTGGTACTCGCTCTCTGTGGGCTAGTTAAGTGGTGTTGTACAAAGTATGCTTGAGAAAGCATTTACAAAATGGGTAGCAAATAATACAAAATTTCACAGGAAACAGGGAATGTGATTTTGTCTCATCGAAGAGACCCTTGTGTGTTCACTGGTAATACACTGGGTGGAACTCTTAGATGCTGCAGGACAAACAATGTTTCTGTGTGTGGCTTTGGTTGCTTTGTACTTTACCACACGGACCTGGGGTTTGTTTGCCCTGTCTTCTGCGGGTTGTCATTGGGGTGGTGATTGACTTCAGGGAATGCTTACCCCCAGAGGGCAGTGTAGAGCAGTGAAGCAGGCTCAGAGTCCCCCCGACTGTGCTGCTGACTCATTGTGTGCCCTTAGCAAGATCCTACCCCTCTCCGAGCTTCTGTTTCCTATTTTGTCAAATTATGTGCTAGACTTTAGGGGCCTCAGGAGACCTCCCTCCTGAAATACAAAATGACTCCATGGCCAAATTGCTTTGGAAAAGACACATTTGGGCAATACAGGGTGAAGATTCACAGGCTGAAACAAGGAGGCACAGCTTAGCAGTGTGTGTGTGTCCCCTTTCAGGGGTATATTCAGGTCACCTTTTGGGATAGCGGTTCATTCCAGGGATGTGCAAGGAAGGGAGGACCCATGGGAAGGTCTTCAGCGTTTAATCAGTGAATTGTTGCTCTGGATACAACAGCAAGGCAAACCAGTGGTTTATCATGCCATGACTTAGTTTCCCCGTCTCTGCTTATCTTTTTACCTTGGCCCTTTCAGTTTCCAGGCCTCTGGTTCTGATATGCAGGCCTTCAGACTCTCCGTGAGGAATGATCTTTTTGTTGGTTTGCCACTCTGGAATTGATGCCCAGCCCTCCTCCTGGGGTGCTGGCCAAGGTTTCACTAGCTGCTCCAGGTCGAGTCATTGTACCCAAGTTCTGAGGGCAGCTTCTCTCTGCTTGCCCACGCCATCTCTGGACCATGACTCAGAGCATCACGCACAAGATAGGGAGGACACTTACTCTTTTCTTGGGTTCAGAGGGCCAACTGCATGATCTCAATGAACTGAAACCCTGGGCGCTCACACTGACTCTATCAATGTCAGCAGTGAGGTGGGCTGAAAAAATAGCACATGAATCTCTTAGTTTTTAAAACATGTATCTAATTCTAAAACTAACACATCATGCTCATTGTATTGAGTTAGGAAAAACAGAAAAATAGAAAGTACAGAAAAAATCAGTCATCGTCTCACAATCTCAAAACAGTCCCTCTTAACACACGATATATTTTAATCCAGACCTTTTCCCATGCATACATTTTGATTGTTCTCACACACATACCAGTTCTTTATGCTGCTCTTTTTTTTTTTTGCTAAAAAGTACAGTATTTTTTTTTGCTAAAAATTACCCATGTTATTAAAAATCCTTGTTAAATACATCTCTTTAATTGTTACTTTGATTGATGTGTAACTTACAAGTAGCAAAAACACACTAGTCCTAGGCGTACATTTTGGAGAAGTTTTGATACACATACATCCCTGTCACCAGATGATAGAGAGCAGCCCTGTCACCCCATAACATGCCTTCACACCCTGCCCCACCTTGCAGGGGCCAGTCTGCTTCAATGCAGGAATGAGATGTACCTCTTCTATGGCTTCACATAAATGGAATCACAAATGCTGTCCTCTTTCTGTCTGGCTCATTTTGTTCAACCGCATGCAGTAACTATATGTGACAGAGCTCTGTTAGGTGAGCCCTTTCCCTGGGTCACTCACTTGGACAGCATGTTGTGGGTGTTGCTGTCCGTGCTCTGATATCTCCACCAAGGAGGAAGCTCCTCGTGTCCTCGAAGCCCCCTTCACCAGCAGAGCCAGAGAATCCCCACAGTTCTCAAAGATACAGGAAGAATCCCCCACCCCCACCAGTGTTACATTTTGCATCTGTGTGCCTCAGCAGTGATGCTGGGGTCCCATGACTCCTCTTCATCTCCTGCTCGAGACAGCGTTCATGGTGAGCGGGGATGGGGGGCCACCATGCTGTTCTCTCCACTCCCACTGTGTCTGTTCATTCAGTTCAGTTCAGTCACTCAGTTGTGTCTGACTCTGCGAACCCATGGACTGCAGCACACCAGGCTTCTCTGTCCATTACCAACTCCCGTAATTTACTCAAACTCATGTCCGTCAAGTCGGTGATGCCATCCAACCATCTCGTCCTCTGTCATCCCCTTCCTCTCCCACCTTCAGTCTTTCCCAGCATCAGGGTCTTTTCCAGTAAGTCAGTTCTTTGCATCAGGTGGCCAAAGTATTGGAGTTTCAGCTTCAACATCAGTCCTTGCAATGAACATCCAGAACTGATCTCCTTTAGGATGGACTGGTTGGATCTCCTTGCAGTCCAAGGGACTCTCAAGAGTCTTTTCCCAACACCACAGTTCAAAAGCATCAATTCTTCAGTGCTCAGCTTTCTTTATAGTCCAACTCTCACATCCACACATGACTACTGGAAAAACCATAGCTTTGACCAGATGGACCTTTGTTAGCAAGGTAATGTCTCTGCTTTTTAATATGCTGGCTAGGTTTGTCATAGTTTTTCCAAGGAGCAAGTGTCTTTTAATTTCATGGCCGCAGTCACCACCTGCAGTGATTTTGGAGTCCAAGAAGATAAAGTCTGGCACTGTTTCCATTGTTTCCCCATCTATTTGCCATGAAGTGATGGGACAAGATGCTATGATTTTAGTTTTCTGAAGAATGTTGAGTTTTAAGGCAACTTTTTTCACTCTCCTCTTTCATTTTCATCATTAAGAGGCTTTTTCATTCTTTGCTTTCTACCATAAGGATGGTGTCATCTGCATATCTGAGGTTATTGATATTTCTCCTGGCAATCTTGATTCCAGCTTGTGCTTCATCCAGCCCAGCATTCCGGATGATATACTCTGCATATAAGTTGAATAAGCAGGGTGACAATATACAGCCTTGATGTACTCCTTTCCCAGTTTGAAACCATTCTGTTGTTCCATGTCCAGTTCTAACTATTGCTTCTTGACCTGCATACAGATTTTTTAGGAGACAGGTAAGGTGGTCGGATATTCCTATCTCTTTCAGAATTTTCCACAGTTTATTGTGATCCACACAGTCAAAGACTTTGGTGTAGTCAATGAAGCAGATATTTTTTCTGGAACTCTCTTGCTTTTTCAATGATCCAACGGATGTTGGCAATCTGATCTCTGGTCCTCTGGCTTTTCTAAATCCAACTTGAACATTTGGAAGTTCATGGTTCACATACTGTTGAAACCTGACTTGGAGAATTTTGAGCATTACTTTACTAGTGTGTGAGATGAGTGCAATTGTGTAGTAGTTTGAGCATTCTTTGGCATTGCCTGTCTTTGGGATTGGAATGAAAACTGACCTTTTCCAGTCCTGTGGCCACTGCTGAGTTTTCCAAATTTGCTCACATATTGAGTGCAGCACTTTCACAGCATCATCTTTCAGGATTTGAGATAGCTCAACTGGAATTCCATCACCTCTACTAGCTTTGTTCATAGTGATGCTTTCTAAGGCCCACTTGACTTCACATTCCAGGATGTCTGGCTCTAGGTGAGTGATCACACCATTATGTTATCTGGGTCATGAAGATCATTTTGGTATAGTTCTTCTGTATAGTTCTTTTGTATATTCTTGCCACCTCTTCTTAATATCTTCTGCTTCTGTTAGATCCATACTATTTCTGTCCTTTATTGTGCCCATCTTTCTTGCATGAAATGTTACCTTGGTATCTCTAATTTTCTTGAAGAGATTGCTAGTCTTTCCCATTCTATTGTTTTCCTCTATTTCTTTGCAGTGATCACTGAGGAAGGCTTTCTTATGTCTCCTTGCTATTCTTTGGAACTCTGCGTTCAAATGGGTATATCTTTCATTTTCTCCTTTGGCATTGCCAAAGCTTCTCTTCTTTTTCAGCTATTTGTAATTCCTCCTCAGACAACCATTTTCCCTTTTTGCATTTCTTTTTCTCGGGGATGGTTTTGATCACTGTCCTTTGGACCTTTCCCAGTTGGACCCCTTTACCCAGCCCATGCACCATGTTCCCCCAGCCCTGTGCAGATCATCAAACTGAGTAGACACTAATAGGCTGTCCACCTCATCACTTTGTTAGATATGTCCAGACTTGGTGGAAACCCCATAACTCTGCTGAGAAGCCTGCTCTGTGCACTTTGGGATTTCTTTCAGATCAGTGTGCAGACATGAAGCTGACGCAACTTTATGTGTGGTAGGGTGTGGTTTAGTTGCTAAGTTGTGTCTGACTCTTGCGACTCCATGGATTGCAACCTGCCAGGCTCCTATGTCCATGGGATTCTCTGGGCAAGAATGCTGGAGTGGGTTGCCATTTCCTTCTCCAGGGGATCTTCCCGACCGGGATCGAACCTGAGTCTCCTGCATTGCAGGCAGATTCTTTACCAACTGAGCTAGGAGGGAAGCCCCTAAGTGTGGTAACAGAAGTCTAATGTACGATTAAGGTGTGTACTAGACCTAGCACAGCCTTCAGTGGGTCAGGTCACACCTTCACCTCTATGTTCTGCTCTCTGTATAACAGGATATTAGGTGGGACTTTTCCTGTTGCTCCAGAACTGGCAACCATGGCCTGAGGCTGAGGGCAACGAGGTGTTAAGTACCCTGAAGTTCTACAAAAAACCACTGACACCTGGGATTGAACACCTCCCCCAGGGCTTTCTAAGTGTGACAGAATCAGCTCTGTGCTCCTAGTCACCATGACAACTCTTCTCACTTCGTCCTGTACAAGGAGGAGACAGGTTTGGGCAGGAAAAGGTTTTAGAAGTGGGTGAGGTTGATGGGAAGGAGGGTGGGGTTCCTCTCCTCAAAGCCAAAGGAGGGACCTCAGAGAGAAACCTGTGAGGAATGGGGGCTTGCCGGAAGGGGAGGCCAGTACCTCGTTCCTGGGTGGGGCATCCACTGGGCAGCAAGCCCCTTGAGCAGGAAAGGGGAGATGGGGAGACAGGTGATGGTGGAGATGGTGTGTGGCAGTGAGCTAGCAAGAGTGCCCCACCGATGTCTAGTGATAAACGTGGTGCTGGACTGTGGCGTCTGAAGAACTGGCCGCTCAGTCCCTCCCCACACCCAGGGCTGGCCCTCCCCGAGCTCAGAGGCTGCCTTGTGGATCTGCTCACCAGCCCAGACACTTCTTCGCTCATGTTGGGTTTCCTCTTGGTGGCCCTTGGTGACCTTTGTCACTGGCTAATCTCACCTGAGGCCGTTTCAATTTGTCAGAGAAATTTTAATAGGGAGAAAAAGTGAAAGCAAAGAGGTAGGGTCTTTTTTGTTTGTTTGTTTGTTTGTTTTGTTTAATGCCTATCTTTTATTTTATTTTTATTTATTTATTTTTACTTTTAGGAAAATCTTTATTTTTTAAATTTTATTTATTTGTGTGTGTGTGTGTGTGTGTGTGTTTTTTTTTTTACTTTATTTTACTTTACAATACTCTATTGGCTCTGCCATACATCGACATGAATCCACCACAGGTGTACATGAGCTCCCAATCCTGAATCCCCCTCCTACCTCCCACCCCACAACGTCTCTCTGGATCATCCCCGTGCACCAGCCTCAAGCATCCTGCACCCTGCATTGAGCAGGGTCTTGATGGCTTACTTCCAGGAGACGGCAGGGCCTCTCTGAAAAACACTCAAACTGTCCCAGTTACCACAGATTGAGGAGGATGGTATGGGGTGGACGGTGCCAAGTGCCAGCTCCACCAAGAGTCTTAAATATGATACTCACCCCTTGGAACGATCATCTTTCCTGACATCTGCTTACCTCAAACAGCCCACTTGAATGCTGTCCCCGGGATAAAGGAGACTTGGGGTTTCCACTTCTAGAAAATGGTTCTAGAGTTGGTTGGCAGCTTTTAAGTGGCAGTTTGGTGGCAATAAATCCTGCTGTAGCTATTATTACTATAATGCAGGACTCTCACTTTCTCCTTGGGGGCTCTCAAAAAATTTCACACACACGTCTGTTTCTGTGCCCTGCATAGTGCATTGTGGTTATGAATACTCGATTGTGATGGTTGTTTCTCCCCTGCCTCTCCCCATCAGTTGTCTCTGGGCTGGGAGGTCTAAGGGCATGAGAATAACACAGCCATCTCTCTGTGCCCTCCCCAGGCTGACACACACTGACTCCTCAGGTGTATTTGCCACATTGAATTCCATCATGGAAAAACAACTTTCCAAATTTTATTTATGGAGGCACTATATAACGTATGTATCAGTTAACTTTTGTGCTTCTTAGTAAACAACCCCCACAACTCAGGAGCTTAAAACAGCTAACGTGGACTGCTTACTCCCGTGACATGTGGCTGCTGGGTAGCTGGGGCCCAATTATGCTGTCTGCGATTTCCCACTCAGGCACCTGGGCCGAAGGACTTGTGGGCTGGGATGGACCTTCCTGCGGCTGAGCAGGGAGAGCCAGAGACTCCACCCAGGCATTTCAACACCCTGCTCGGATGAAGCAGGCGTCAGTTGTGCTGTCTCCTGGCTGAGCCGCCTGTGGTCGGGCTGAGGATGTCCCTCCTGTAGGGTACACTGCAGGTCACAGCAAGGACAGGCACGTGTAATCACACAGGGGATGCAGTGAGAAGTGGTGGACAGTGAGACTGTCACACGCGTAACAAAACTGGCAGTTTAAGATGTTTTTATTGTGGTGGAAATAGAATATGAGATTTACACTTCTAACAGTTTTTAAATATACAATAGGGTATTATTATTTATAAGCACATTATTTAGTACTTACTCATCCTGTATAACAATGCTATGCATGTTGATAAATGGATAAAGAAAACGTCTACACATTCAAGGAATATAATTTAGCCTTAAAAAAGTGGGAAATTCTGCAGTATGCAACAACATGGATGTACTTGGAGGCATGATGCTAATGAAATAAGTCAGACACAGGAGGACAGGAACTCATGTGAGGAATCTAAAATCATCAGCCTCATAGATGAAAAGAATAGAATGGTGAGTATCAGAGTCTGGGAGAAGAAGTACAGAGGAACTGGTAATCAGAAAAGTTTTTAAAAAACAGTATAGTTAAGAGTGTTGATTCATTTTCCAAGTCATAGTTTTTAAAAAATTAATTTGTTTTAATTGGAGGATAATTGCTTTATAATATTGTGGTAGTTTTCAAGACATAGTTTTTAAAAACAATATTTACATTTCATCATCAAAACAAAATTTAATGCATTCATTAGGATAATACAGATATCTGAAGGTGAAGGCCGCCCCCCCTCCCCAACACAACATACACCTCTTTCTGAAGCCTCTAGACGTGAGGCAAGAAAGTAAAACCTTAGTAACTTCCAGTTCCCCAGTTGCCAGGTTCCAGGATCCCTGTGTTTCTTGCCTGCGTCAGATTGGAGATGCTCTAGCACATAGGTGTATTCTTAGCTTAGCTCAAACCAAGACCAAAGTCTTTGCTTGCTTAGTTGAACTTCTCCATCTCCTTATTAGGAGTTCCACTGGCCAAAGAGAGGACCCATCTGAGCATCAGTAAAGATGCAGCAAAACATGAAGCAAATAGGATTAAATCCACGACTTTCTAGACTTCATAATGAGGCAAAAAAGATTTTTGGTACAAAGTCAGAATAAAGACACACAGTTGAGATGACAGTTGTGGCATGCGTGCTGTAATCTGAGATTATTTAGATACTGTATCACCATAAGCTAGTAAACCCATAGCTCACAGGCCTCCAGCTCCCTGACAATATTTATTTATGTTGAATCAGCGGTCTCCCAAACACACCATGTGCTCCACCAATACCAGCATTGTCTCTATGACTAATACAATACTTTTAGGCTTGGCATAATAGTAAGTATCTTAAAAGTGATACTTTACCACAATTTTAGGTTGCAGTTTCCAGCTTTCATTTAATTTTTACTTTACATTGAAATACATGACTGTGTGTGTGGTGTGTGTGTATGTTTGTGTATCTGAACTCTCTGCCTGTGTGCAGAAATGAGTTGCCAGAAGGTAATTTGGAAAACATTTTTTTTCCAGTCTGTCTAGAGTCTTCCTCATCTTGGCCTGCCTTGCCTGGTAATAGACTCTGAAGTCACAGGCTGATGTTTGATCTCCAGAACAGGCTCCTTCTCTGCTTTGAACTCTCACCCCAGTATCCCCACTGATTGTCTTCCCTCTCCCAGGCCCAATAGGAGTTCTTGTTGCACAATTTCCTTCACACTGTCCCCACAACTACTCTCCTGGACCTCTACAAACCGGCTTTTGGGGTGGGGCAATCCCACAGGCAGAACTGTGATAAAGGCTGTGGGGAGACAGGTGTGCAAGGGCAGCAAGAAAGCAGGAAAAGCCACAAAGAAACAAAATACTATCAGATCCCTTTAGGAGTTCTGGCGCATCCTTCCTGACTTTTGCTCTTGACCAATTTGGAAACATTCCTGTGCATCTGGTGTGAGCGTGCCCCTCCACTCCTCATGGAGGGACTCACTAGAGCCCACTCCTTTCTCATAATCGCCACCTCCACCCCTCCCCTTTCCCTTTTTAAACAAAGGCTTTAATTTTTTCATCTCATTAAAGATTATGTGTATTTTATAAACATTTTAATAAATTTTTGTATAGAGGGATGAGGCCTAAGAAGCAAATGTACAGTGGGGCAAGGTATTGAATAGATTTCAAATGTAGGTTGTGTGGTTGTCATAGTTAAACTGTAAAGAAGCAGAAATGTGTCATGTACTTAACAGAAGAAGATCATGGGCCTAGCCAAAGTTCCTAGAGAGTTCTTACAGTTCCCTTGCTCACCACGACCTACGAAAGCCTCCAAAGTTAAATATGGTAGGAGATGGTGCTAAGGACCAGTGCTGCTGCCTGGCTGGGCAAGCAAACGCCTTACTTGCGTCCTTGTAAAGGCTTAAACATGCTTACACTTTCACCTCCTTTCCCTTGGTCTGGACTCTACTCCCTCTTTTTCCATTTACCCTCGCCTGACTCCTCTTCCCAATCTCCAGAGGATTAAAGAGATTGATTAAAGAGGTTGATAGAATCAGAGAGTAAGCGAAGTGGTGGATGGGGAGAAGGTGGAGGGAAGAGCACAAACAAGGCAATGTGGCATTTTCTAGGAATTGCGCTGAGCTCGTTGGAGATTCCAAGTCTCTGCCCACAGTTGTTTTGGAGTATTCCCTGAGCACAGTGACTCTACAAGAATAACATAAGTCTTCATTGATTCACATAATCTTGAAGTTCCTGGATACTTACTCTAGAAACTTTAGACGACTCTGTTCTAAAACAAACCCTGGTGGCTTATTATCATATATAGATTGCTATCACATTTTGAAAATAACAGGTGAACTTCTACTTTT
>SJYV01014974.1:0-10109 GCA_006410875.1 Neotragus pygmaeus
TCCCTCTCCCCATCTCTCCTTCCTTCTCTCCCCTCCCCCACATGCCTGGTAAGTCATGAGCCTCCACAGGAAGCGAGTGGGAGGGGAAAGATATTCACAGGGTGAGGGGACCAGGAGTCCGATTCTATTCTATTCTTTAGGGTTTCTTTGCCTCAGGTTAGCTCCTGGCTTGCCAGGCAGTATGACTACTTACCACATCAAACAAAGTCGTTTGGTTTGTTTTTTTTTTTTTTTTTTTCTTTCTGGATTTCTTGGAAACCACGAGAGAAGTGTGAAAAATTCTGTCCAAGATCAAGCACGGTGGCTGTGGCTATTATCTGAAGCAAGTTCTGAAATGCCAACCTTCTCTGGCTGCTTGGGTGTATGTAGACGTGCAGGCACGCGTGTGTGCTCAGTCGTGTCCAACTCTGTGACCCCCCTGTGGAGCCCACCAGGCTCCTCTGTCCATGGGATTCTCCTGGCAAGAATACTGGACTGGATTGCCATTTTCTTCTCTAGGGGATCTTCCAGACCCAAGGGATCAAACCCTTGTCTCCCGTGACTCCTGCATTGGCAAGGGGACACTTTAAAGTGTTTAAAATTGCATTATTCCTATCGGAATTCTCACTTTAGCTCCCCTTACATGACCATCATTCATGAACCCGAATCATCTTGAGAGCAGGACCCAGCTTGGATTTATCACTGCATCTCGCAGTTGCTCAGCATCATGCCAGGCATAGAATAAGTGCCCATAAATGACTGTGGAACAGACAGGAGAGCCATGGACAATCTTGGCGTGCTAGTCCCTAACTAAGCTCTCCTGCACATGGCATCTCAGTGCAGATACTGGTGTGGATGGAGCACACTGTCCCAGCAGAGGGCAATATCCACAGGACTTCAACGGTGAGGAGACTGAAGGCAGGAGGCCAGAGAGGCCAGAGCAGCCTCCCAAACCAGTCAGGGCAGGATAACTGCAAGGATAAACTGGGACCTGACTGCTTAGATGATCTCAGAAGAAGGTCACTGAAATAAGTGCAGCCCAATCGTTCCAAGGAAGTATGCTAATGGAGAAAGTTCCTGCAGTCAAATCTATTGGAGAGACGATCCACTGAACTAAGCTCAGTTCAGTTCAGTTGTTCAGTCATGTCTGACTCTTTGTGACCCCATGGACTGCAGCATATCAGGCTTCCCTGTCCATCACCAAATCCCAGAGCTTGCTCAGACTCACGTCCATTGAGTCAATGATGCCATCCAACCGTCTCATCCTCTGTAGTCCCCTTCTCCTCCTGCCTTCAATCTTTCCCAGCACCAGAGTCTTTTCCAATGAGTCAGTTTTTCGTATCAGGTGGCCAATGTATTGGAGCTTAAGCTTCATCATCAGTCCTTCCAATGAATATTCAGGACTGATTTCCTTTAGGATTGACTGGTTTGATCTCCTTGCAATCCAAGGGATTCTGAAGAGTCTTCTCCAACACCACAGTTCAAAAGCATCAATTCTTCGGTGCTTTTTATAAAGCTTTCTTTATAGTCCAACTCTCACATCCATACATGACTATTGGAAAAAACCATAGCTTTGACTAGATGGGCCTTTGTTGGCAAAGTAATATCTCTGCTTTTGAATATGCAGTCTAGACAGGTAGGTCATAGCTTTTCTCCCAAGGAGCAAGCATCTTTTAATTTCATGGCTGCAATCACCATCTGCAGTGATTTTAGAGCCCAAAAAAGTAAAGTCTGTCACTGTTTCAACTGTTTCCCCATCTGTTTGCCATGAAGTGGTGGGGCCAGATGCCATGATCTTAGTTTTCCGAATGTTGAGTTTTAAGCCAACTCTTTCACTCTCTTCTTTCACTTTCATCAAGAGGCTCTTTAGTTCCTCGATATCCACTTTCCGCGATAAAGGTGGGTAGTGTCATCTGCATACCTGAGGTTATTGATATTTCTCCCAGCAATCTTGATTCCAGCTTCTGCTTCGTCCAGTCCATCATTTCACATGTTGTACTCTGCATGTAAGTTAAATAAACAGGGTGACAATATACAGCCAGGATGTACTCCTTTTCCTATTTGGAACCAGTCTGTTGTTCCATGTCCAGTTCTAACTGTTGCTTCCTGACCTGCATACAGATTTCTCAAGAGGCAGATTAGGTGGTCTGGTATTCCCATCTCTTTTAGAATTTTCCACAGTTTCTTGTGATCCACACAGTCAAAGGCTTTGGCATAGTCAATAAAGCAGAAATAGATGTTTTTTTGGAACTCCCTTGCTTTTTCCATGATCCAGCGGATGTTGGCAATTTGATCTCTGGTTCCTCTGCCTTTTCTAAAACCAGCTTGAACATCAGGNTTTCTTGTGATCCACACAGTCAAAGGCTTTGGCATAGTCAATAAAGCAGAAATAGATGTGTTTCTGGAACTCTCTTGCTTTTTCGATGTTGGTAGTTTGATCTCTGGTTCCTCTGCCTTTTCTAAATCCCACCTTGAACATCTAGAAGTTCATGGTTCACGTACTGTTGAAGCTTGGCTTGGAGAATCTTAAGTATTAGTATGTGAGACAAGTACAACTGTGCAGTAGTTTGAATATTCTTTGGCATTGCCTTTCTTAGGGATTGGAATGAACACTGACCTTTTCCAGTCCTGTGGCCTAAGTGAACTAAGTTAAAAAGGTCTTTTATTTCGGGACTTTTAACAAGGTCTTTTAACTGTGAACTAAGTTAAACAAGGTCTTTTACTTCAGGACTTTTCACAGGAAGTGCACTGTGAATATTCAAAAGGGGGAAAATGAAGGCAGTGCTCTCCCTACTGATGTAAACAGAGAGGCCACAGTCCCAGAGCAGTGTACAGGGAGGACTGCCATTCCACGGGAAGTGGGGAGGACACCCCGCCCGGGATGTCAGAGGGGGAACAGAAAAGAGACTAGTGAACTTATCTGAATTAGTAAGAATCACTTCTCAAGGAAGCGGGCCCAGGTGAGCCAAGACAAGCAGCCCACCTTCTTTGCTTGCAAAGACTAGCCAGTGTCACAGGGCAGGGGGTGTTCTGGAACCACTCTTGACACCAATCTCTAAACTCCAAGGAGATGTGGACTTCAAGATGGCTCCTGAATCCACACCATTTTGCCCCGCCGCCACTGCCCCCACCCTCGTCCGGGCCACCATCGCCTCCCACCTGGGTTTCTGCAGTATCCTGTCCGTCCTCCTCACCTCCATTCTCCTGCCCCCAGCATGTTCTCAACAAAGCGGGCAGAGCATTTTGAAACTCAGGTTGGCTCATGTTTCTCTTTATTTCTTGGCCCTCCAGTAGCTTCCCATTTCTTTCAGAGTAAAAGTGAAAGCTGTTCCATGACCTGGCCAGTTATTGCTTCTTTGATCTCAACGCTTTCTACTTATCCCACTTCCCTGTTTAGGAACACTGACTTCATTCTTCCAGAACCCCAGATACTCTGTGCCTCAGGACACTTGCACTGGAGGTTCCTTCTCGGAATGCTTTCCCCAGATATATGCATGCTTGTTCTCTCTTTTTATTCTCTTTTTTTTGGTTCAAATGACATATTATTGGGAAAACACCCCTAATTATCTCATTTAAAATTGTTCCTCTTCCTATTGTCCCTCCACATGCCAGCAAAAAAATAAAAAATAAAAACAAACAAACAAAACAACAACCCAGCTAGGGAATTCTCTGGCGGTCCAGGAGTTAGGACTCTGGACTTTCATTGCCAAGGGTCCAGATTCAATCCCTGGTCCCACAAGCTGCATGATGCAGCCAAAAATAAAATTCAATTCAATTAAAAAAAAATTAAAATTGCACCTCTCACTCTACACTCCAGATCCCCTTCTCCTGCTCTTTCTTTAATAGAACTTATCACCTCTAAAATATTACTTTATGTGTTAATCATGTTATTATCTGCCTCCCCCCCCCACAATCCCCCCCCACCCNGCCCAAGTATTGAAGCTTCAGCTTCAGCATCAGTGCTTCCAATGAATATTCAGGACTGATTTTCTTTAGGATTGGCTGGTTTGGTCTCCTGGCAGTCCAAGGGACTCTCAAAAGAAAGAGGTGCCTAGCAAGCAGTAAATATTTGTGATAGACTATATTTTCCAAAGATCGCCACAACTCTATCTCCCGTCCCACATGGGCTTCTCACAGGTGGCCTTGGCACTCCCGTCATTGAGTGTTAGGGTCTCTGTCTCTTTTCCTTGAAAATGGCTGGATGCACACGACTCCTCCCCCCAGAAGAAAACAGTGCAAGTGATGCTCTGTGACTTCCCGGCCATAAAACGCCATCCTGAATGCCTTCCTCTCTTGAAACTGGACGGCCCACAGTGCACAAGAGCCCCGTCAGTTCATGGAGAGGCCCGGCTGAGAAGTTCCCGGGGCTCTCAGCCTGCAGCCCCATCTGAGCTGCCCGCTGGCCACTGGTACCCACTTGAGTGCCATCTTGAAAGTGGACCTTCTGTAGCCCCAGACAAGCCACTCTAGCTGATGTGCACCAAACTGCTGAATCACTCTTGTTGAACCTTGCCCAATTACAGGTTAATCAACAAAACAAGTGATTAGGAGAACGGTGCTGCCCCAGCCAGACCACCAGGACTACAGTGGAACTCGACAGCCAGGGCGTTCCTGGGGCCATTGAAATCACTCCTCGTCGGCAGGTCTGATGCCAGGACACTGGTGCGCGAGATCCAGGCTTGGAAACAGTCCGACCTGCATGCTGAGCCCCTCTCCTCCCCTTTCTGGTCAGGGGGTCAATTCACTGCCTGGGCCTCAGGTTCCTTGTGAGAAGGATTAAGTGAGATGGCACAGTTAAAAAGCTCAGGCCAGGCTGTGGTGTGTGACAGTCACAAGCCCAGTTTGGTCTTCCTTTTCTTCCGTGCAGAGGTCTGGAGCCCAGAGGGAAGAAGTCTGGCAAGTGTCTCTGTTTTCCCTCGGCAGGCACCTCTGTGTCGGTGCTCACAGGGAACTGCCACAGCTGGTGGTCAAGAAAGGACAGGCTCTCACTTGCCTCCAGGTCTCTGCCAGGAACACTGTTCACTACCACCCCACCCTCTGCTTTTGGCTTCACTAATGCTAATTGTGTGAGTCTCAGAAATTAGGTACTACTTGCATCTAGAAGCCCCCTTCAGCCTCCCATGGGTGGGTTTTCCACTGCATGCCCCAAGGCACCGTCCCGGCCAGCATCACATCAGAAGGTGAGTGCCGTCCACCCCTCTCCTTCTCCTGCACGTGGGGAGGACAGGAGCAGGGATTCTCCTGCCTTTGCTGCACCGTGCCTGCTTCAGGACCTGGCATAACACTCATGTGCATTAACAGGGGGAAAGGTGTCTCTCTAGGATCCTTAACATAGAGGGTTAAGGTTGAGAACTTCTCTGGTGGCCCAGGGACCAAGATTCCACTCTCCCAATGAAGGGGGCCTGGGTTCAAGGCCCAGTCAGAGAACTAGATCTCACACGCTGCAACTAAAAATCCCACGTGCCGCAACGAAGACGGAAGACCCCATGCACCACAGCTAAGACCTGGCACAGCCAAATAAGTAAATTAATTAATGTTTAAAAAGGGGGTTAAGGTTGCATGAGGTGCCTGTGTTGTAGGGGCAGATACTCTTAAAAGGCCATGTGATGATTTCTTCTTAGGACCCTGCGAGTTTGGGGTATAACCAAGAGGTGACAGATAGGACTGTAGAACTCCCTTTGACGCCACTCAGAGGGTGAGGCTGCTCATTTCCAAGAGTCCAGACCATCTTGTGGGTAAGACTTTATTCTGGGGCCAGACTGCTTGCCCTCCAATCTCGGCTATGTGACTTCCCAGCTGCAGGACCTCCAACAACTTACTTAGGCCCTCTGGGCCTCAGTTTCCTCATCTGTAAAATGGGAATAATGGCACCAGCTACCCCAGAGGATTGGAATTGCAGAGATGACATCAAGTTATACGCATAGGGCACTCAGAACAGTGTCTGGCATAGCTGAAGTGCTAAGGGCTGTCTGTTATCGGTTCTCCTGGTGAGTAGGATCTATATCTGTTCTCTACAGCAGAAAGGCCTGGGCCTCTTCCATCTCTTCAAAAATTCACATAACAAACAGGATTACAAAAATAAACTCTAGACCCAGGCGTGTGACAAGCATCTCTCAGTCCTCCGGTCCCTTTCTGTGACACGCTCCAGAACTCCATTTGGTGGTAATGTCAGAGCTCTGTGTTTGCAGAGAGTTTGCGAGGCTCCAGACAAATGCCTCCAGCACCGTCTGCAGAATAACTCTCCCCTGAGCCCTCTAAAGGCCCCTCTATGCCCTCTTTTTGCAAAGAATGGGGAGCAAGCCCCCAGATTTCTGAAACCCTCCCCATCTAAGAAGCCTACAAACACTGCTGCCTTCCCTGGAGCCCAGGCTATTTCAGGGGGCTGAAAAGAACACCCAGGGAGCTAATCTTTGGGCTTCACTTCTGGGGGAGGGGGCATGGGTAGGTGGGAGAGGCAGATTGTTCCTGTACAGCAAAGCACGTGTTCTTTTTGAAAAGTCCTAGCGGAAATAAATGTACAACCCATTGTGGGCTGCGAGGAGCCACCAGCAGGAGCCGGCGTGACACAAAAGGGGCATTTGTGATGGCACGCCACACTCAGCACTTTACCCAGACACGCAGAGGATATGAAAGGAGACGGAGGGCTCTGTGAACTCACCCGGCGGGCAACATGTGGAGAATGCAGGCTGGCCCACCACGCCCGCAACACGCAGTCTTTCTCCTCTCCTACACGTGGGTGCTACCACCTCCTCTGGTGTGGAAGGGAGCCCTGCGTGAGCGCAGGTGTGCAAGCCCAGGCCTCCCACTCAGGCGCTTGCCTTGTCTTCCTAAGTAGACCTGCCTGCCCTCACATTCAGGAGAATAACTAGAAACCAGAGGATGGATGATAAGACCAAGCCTTAGAAAGTTATACAATCAAACAGGACACTCGATATACATGTGCTTTAGGACTTTCCCAGTGGTCCAGTGGTTAAGAGACCACCTGCCAGTGCACGGGACACGGGTCCAGTCCCTGGTCTGGGAAGATCTCACAGACCTTGGGGCAACTAAGGCGCATCCCTGGGCTGCAGCTGCTGAAGGCCACGTGCCTAGAGCCCATGGTCTGCTACAAGAGAAACCACCGCAATGAGACGCCTAGAGCACACCCGGTGTACTCCAGCGCACCGCAACTAGAGTAGCCCCCGCTGGCCACAACTCGAGAAAGCCTGTGCACAGCAGTGAAGACCTGCAGCAGCCAAAAATAAGTAAGTAAACAAATGTTTTTAATGTGCTTTATCCTATTCAAATGACAGGTATACAGGTGTGGCCCTCTTTTCCAACATTCACTTCATGCCACTTCGTTTTTACGAAAGACCCACATTAGTATCTGTTTTCAGTAACTATGAGAAATTCGCAAAGGATTTTCATTTTCACAAAAGGCAAAAGGCAAAGTTAGCGTTCAGTGTTTATTTTGCAGGGAGGCTTCTAGAGGCAGCCGGAGCCGTGAGGAGAGAGGCACCGCTGAGCTCCCTTCCCGGCACTGCACGCAGCATCTCCGCGTCGAGACGCCCACGCTCTGAACTGCATCCCTGAGCATCTGTGCTCTCGCTCAGTTAATTTTCAAGATGTGTGCTAAGGTGATGGCGTCTTCNGGGGAGGCTTCTAGAGGCAGCCGGAGCCGTGAGGAGACAGGCACTGCTGAGCTCCCTTCCCGGCACTGCATGCAGCATCTCCGCGTCGAGACGCCCGCGCTCTGAACTGCATCCCTGAGCATCTGTGCTCTCGCTCAGTTAATTTTCAAGATGTGTGCTAAGGTGATGGCGTCTTCACGTTACACCACTGTGGCTTAAGAAAGGTTTCATAGGGCAGCCTGGGAGATCTGTGCCTTCATAACAACCTGGAATGCAAGGCTCAAATCCAGCTTTCCTGGAAGAAGAGTAGGTGGTCCCGCAACACTCACAGGCCCAGAGCACCCAGAGGCATGGGCAAAGGAACATAGGACCCAGTGAGTCCCAGGATGTTTAGCTTTAAAGGTCTAGGAATCACATGCCTTCCTGAGGCGACAGGCAGAAAACACTATCTGCTCTTGAACCTAAATTTGTGTCTCTAGAGTGTTCTTTCATCTGTTTCAGCTTTTTACTCCCTGCCCATCACAGGCACACAGAAAAAAGCAGATCTCTGTTCTCCACTGCCCAGCTCAGTCTCAGATTTCTGCCAACATAAAGGAGAGAACTCCTGTGTGGCTGGCTCTGCTCTGAAGGTTGGAGATAAACAGGGGCAGTGGCAGGGACCCCCCACCCCCCATGGTGCTCAAGGGCTACCCCTTGGGAGACAGCTAGCCAGGACCCCTAGGAGTGCACTCAATAACAAGTGATAAGGATCAAAGCGGATGATGCATGATGCAGACACATCTGGGAGTGAATCCTAGCCTGGCAGCCTGGAAAGGGACCAGAAGAACATATCTGTTCAGTGTTTTACAAAAATAGCAGCAAAACCTTCTATTCAAAGTATGCTTTTTCTGGGATCTGGGCATAGATAACTGAAGAAAACAGGGCTGCTCTCTTGGTTTGAAGCAGGTGGGGCATGGGGACTTTCAGACTCTTCCCTCTTGTCTCCCTCTAGTGAGCTGAGGACCCCCTGCCCCTCCTGGCAGTGTCTGGGCAGCCCCATCCTTCATATTCTTGTTGCTCTAGTCCAGCGTGTTCACTAATGATGATCTGGTTGTCTGATCATCCCCACACCCTAGACTGCAGCTTCTAGAAGATGCAGCTTGGACCCTGTTCATTTTTACACCCCAGAGTCTGGCACGCAGTGGTTTCTCAGGGAGCACGGTTGGGATGGATCAAAGGAGAGGTTGCCAGCCCAGACTGAGAATGGACAGGGTCTTATGTGAGATCATTCAGTTAGTGGGGTGCTTGAGATCATTTTTAGAAAAGCAGGAAAAACAGGGAGAAAAGTCTTGGAAAGACAGAAAGTGGAGAGAGAAAAGGATCAGTAAGATTAAAAATACCTTGAAGTGAGAGTCTTATATTATTACTGCATCAATAAGTATAAAGCATCTATAAACTTAAAAATGTCTCTGCTTCATATTTTTCTGTTTTATTTCTCTATTAGCATTTCTTCTTTAATCTTACTGACTTGTAGTAACAAGTGGGTTTCCCAGGTGGCACAGTGGCAGAGACTCTGCCTGCAATGCAGGAGACACAGGTTCAACCCCTGGGTTAGGAAGATCCCCTGGAGTAGGAAATGGCAACTCACTCCAGTACTCTTGCCTGGAAAATTCCATGGAGAGAGGAGTTTGGCGGGCTACAGTCCATGGGGCCACAAAATGACTGAGCAACTGAGCAGGCATATAGTAACAAGTGTTAACAATTATTGAACAACTTTTCCGTATTCTTCACCAAGAGCATGGCTTGCATTTTCTACTCTAACACTCAGAATAACCCTTTAAGCTGGACTATGATTCCCTTTCCATAAATGAGAAAGTTGAAAACTCAGAGAGGTTAAAAAAAACTTTTCCAAGATCACTCAGCCATGAAGTGGAGAAATGTGAATTGGAATACAGGGTATGCATTTATTGACTGCTTAACAAGAGTAGGTGATGGATTCAGTAATTTGGAAGGACCACTTCCTTTTTCCTTTGGCCTGTGGTCACAGAGCTGGGTAATGAACACGTTGTTCTCGCTATAGCTTACAGCCTAGAGGTTGGGGTTACCTGTGTTCTGGGCTTTCTTTGGGGCCAAGAAGACACCTCAGCCTTTAGTTTGGGTCCTGCATCAGAGAGCAAGCTGCAGCTCCATAGAAAGTCTTTGGGCAGTCTCCACTAAGTGATAGCTCGCCCAAAGCCCAGACCCCAGAAAATCTTTCACCTCTGTTTTGGAAAAACAGGCCTGCCTTCATGGGCTTTCCCACTGGTGTTACACGCGGCTAAATCAGGGCCATATTTCACCCCAGAAGTGGCTGCATTTCAGGAGCAGAGTGTGATTAAGAAAGATGGATGGCGGGTAATATCCTTTATCAACACCTGTACTGTGCGCGGGGATCTATTTGGCAGAAAGGAGCAATGTAAGAGCAAGATCATTACCGTTTGAACTAGAAAACAAAATGTGGTTGAGGAGGTGGGGCATGGGAGGGGCGGGAGGAGGGAGGTG
>SJYV01014977.1:0-13569 GCA_006410875.1 Neotragus pygmaeus
AAGACATAGAAACCAGAAGAACTAAGCACTTTGGAAATTGAGGTGAAGGAAGCAAATAGTAGGATGGCATGACTAAAAACAAGAATATTAGTGAAAGCTGTTTATGAAGCAGTGAAATTTCTAGATGTCCTTCCCACATTCTACTGAATACCTGCTCTCCCCAATCCTAGTAAAGATCTGAAAACATCTAAAGTTTAAAAGGAGTAGTAACTCAACTAGTAAAGAATCTGCCTGCAAAGCAGGAGACCCCAGTTCAACTCCTGGGTCAGGAAGATTCCCTGTAAAAGAGACAGGCTACCCACTCTGGCATTCTTGGGCTTCTCTGGTGGCTCAGACAGTAAAGAATCTGTCCGCAAGGCAGGAGACCTGGGCTCAATCCTTGGGTTTGGAAAATTCCCTGGTAGAGAGCATGGCAACCCACTCTAGTATTCTTACCTGGAGAATCCCCATGGACAGAGGAGCCTGGCAGCTAACGGTACATAGGGTCACAAAGAGTCAAGCATGACTGAGCTTAAGCACAGCACAGCACAGCACAGCCAATGTTATGTGGCAGCCTAGATGGAAGTGGAGTTTGGGTGAGAATGAATACATGTATATATATGGTTGAGTCCCTTTGCTGTCCACCTGAAACTATCACACCATTGTTAATCAGCTATACTCCAACATAAAATAAAAACTTTTTTAAAAAATTGAAAGTAGCATATGAAAAAGAGACGGATTAAGTGCTCACTGAAGACAACCCAATCCTCTTCCTCCATTTATCTTCCAGAATGCTGGCAATAACATCCTTACTCTCCATGTATGAAAATGAAAGACTACTTTCTAAGGGTATTTAACAAGCACAGGACACAAGACCTTAGGTCTCGGGAACTCTCCAAAAACAGCCCACCCAGACCAGCCCATAATGAAGTCTAAAACTGACAAATTTAGATATTCTAGTCAACTTTTTACTTTGCCACAATATATTATACAGTCAGGCAAGGAAGAGAAAGACAACTAAGAAAACTCTAATATGGAAGACAAACAAACAAAAAATAAAACACATAGCCAGAGACTACACAGGGAGAACACTTCAAAAATAAATTAATATCCACATATATTAAAAGATGCTGCATTCATGTGTCAAGAATAGAATACTACAGGCAAGGAATAAACAACAGAAATTAAGAACATGATAAAAAGAAAAAAGAAAAACTCAACAGAAGGACCTCATGATAAAAAAAAATCTACCTGAGCAAAAAGATAAAGTTGTAAACAGAAGAGAAAAAAACTGTGAGTATGTACCTGAAAGTTCACCTTGGAATGACAGAACAGCAGAATATATCACCAGTAAAATCATTTAGGAAAAATTCCAGGACTGAAAGACAACAGCTGCTAAACTGAAAGGGACTGATGAATTCCATGACACAATAATAAACAGATCAATATCAAGGAATTAAAGTGAAATTTCAGAACACCTGGAAAGTAATAACAGATTCTAAATGCTTCCATTGAGGGAAAAAAATCAAAAATAAGAATGGCCTCAGATTTCCCAGTGGTAACAGAAGCAAGAAGATAATGGAGTGCCTTTAGAATTCTAAAGTAAAATGATTTTCAACCTAGCCTTGTATACCTAGCCAAACTATCAATCAAGCATAAAAATATAAAATGACAATTTTCAGACACACATGGTCTCAAAAAACATATTTCCCATATACACTTTCTCAAAAAGCTACTAGAGAATATGGTCCACTCCTCCTAATGACAGAGTAAGTCAATAAAAAGATATAGCACACAGAAAACAAAAAATCTACACAAAAGAGGGGTGAGAGAAATCCCCACAATGGTGAATAAAATTTTAAGGATGAAAGTAGCGTACCAGATATAGAAAGTGAGTAGGCAGCCCAGAGCAATGAGAATTAAGAAACAAAAATGAATCATGATCCTTCCTGCCACTGAAGCTGGATGGGTAGGGGAAGTGGGGTGTCTTCTTAACAAACATCAAGAAGACCTTAGTAAAGAACTGTACCAATTGTACTATCAGGCTTCCTGGGTGATGCTAGTGGTAAAGAACACACCTGCCAATGCAGGAGACACAAGAGAAGTGGGTTTGGTCTCTGGATGGGGAAAATCCCCTGGAGAAGGGAATGGTGACACACTTCAGTATTCTTGCCTGGAGAATCCCATGGACAGAGGAGCCTGGCAGGCTACAGTCTGTAGGATTGCCCAGAGTTAGACTGGACTACATCTCAACTATTATACAGATGAGATTCATGGATACACACATCCTAGTATAAAGTTATCTTCATGATCAACTTCTGTCATAAGTATATCAAGAAAATGGGTCAGGATTTCCACAATTCTATTAGTTCAATGTAGACAACTTTATGTAAGTAGATTACTTAACCCTAGAATGGAGAGTAAGAATTACCTAGGACTAAAGTTTAGTTTACACTGTAGTTAACTAATTGCAGTTAACATTTTATTTTTAATGGTCATATAAGAAAAGCACTATCTTCTTAATCTATCTTTAACTCTTAATTTAAGATATATTTTGTAGAAATGATTATTTAAATAGTCTCGATCCAATACCCTCAGAATTCAGGAGAAAAAAATGTTCTATGAAAGATCTTAATGTAGGTTGTAAGTTAATAAACCATCAGGTTATTTTAAGCACAATTCTATAGAAAAACACTAAATATACTGATTGGCCTTATTTTAAAACTATTTAGAAGAATGATTAAATCTTGTATAAAGTAGCATGACTGAGTCTCTCTACTTTTTATGAACTCACATACATAGTTTCAGTAAGAATTTATTTTCCTTCCTTCCAGGGTAAAACTGGATAAATCAAATTTGTAACCATGACCACAGAGACAGGTGATATTTAAAAACAAATCTCTTTTAATTAGCTATGACAGGGAACAAGGACTGTACCTCAAGCGTAGAAATGATGCCTTGTAGGTGTTCACAGGAAATCATCATAGTATCTCTTTTATAACTTAATGGATTCCCAGCTCAGAGGAATAAAGAATATCACTTGTTTACAGACAAGGAAAAATGTGGGAATCTTAAAGAACCATGACACAGTACAGCTTTAAGTACTCCAGGTGAAAACTCATTGAAATAAATTAGATGGCTCTTAGCTCCTAATCTTGTAATCAAGCAGATAAATAAGTAAATTATTATACTTTATAAAACTAGACAAGTTAATTCATATCAAATATATATAGTTTTGTTAAGCAGATAAAAGGAAGCCCTTCTATACTTAACAGTACTTCATTAGATCAATAAAATAGTTAAATAAAACATCAAAATAAAATAATCAGAAAATCATTAAACAACTTATATGGTCAAGTCTATGCCTTATGGGGTAGAAACTTGGTCACAGGAAGTGTTATGGAAGAAAACCTGACACTTTGTTTTGCCTCAATTTTAAGTTAGCATGTCCAGCAAGGTAAATAAGCAGTGAGGGATCACACTGCACCCTAAAATTACAAAAGAAAACAGGATAATTCTGTATGGACCTAGCCCCCCAAATAAATGACTTCATTTCTAACTTTGACAATGACAAACCTTGAAGATAAATAACTAATGTGAGAAAATGGCTGATTTTTCATCATGAGGCTGGTGAATTCAATATCCCTGAAAGATTTTTATTCTTTAAATATTCTAGTGGTGTTTTCTGTTTTTTGTTTTTGTTTTAATTTAATGAATAAGTCCTAAATCTAGACTCTCTCACAAACCTTTGCAAATAAACTACTTTTCTGAATGCATGTTTTTCCTACTAGGGAGTGGTATTATCAAACTTACTTTTTAAAGTTGTTTTTTAAACACATTTAAAGTTCTAACTCCAGTAATCAAGAATACTGTCATTTTCTATATACCTCCTTGTACTTCAGTTCAGTTCAGTTGCTCAGTCGTGTCTGACTCTTTTCAACCCCATGAATCGCAGCACACCAGTCCTCCCTGTCCATCACCAACTCCCAGAGTTCACTCAGACTCACGTCCATCGAGTCCACAATGCCATCCAGCCATCTCCTCAGTTGTCCCCTTCTCCTCAGTTGTCCCCTTCTCCTCCTGCCCCCAATCCCTCCCAGCATCAGAGTCTTTTCCAATGAGTCAACTCTTCGCATGAGGTGGCCAAAGTACTGGANATCACCAACTCCCGGAGTTCACCCAAACCCATGTCCATTGAGTCGGCGATGCCATCCAACCATCTCACCCTCTGTTGTCCCCTTCTCCCCCTGCCCTCAATCTTTCCCAGCATCAGGGTCTTTTCCAATGAGTCAGCTCTTCGCATCAGGTGGCCTTTTAGGTACATTTTCTGTCTAAATAGCATATATCTTTTTCTAAATCTAACCTTTTAAAGTACTTCTCAGACTGAAAATTTTCTCAGGCGTTCTCAACAAATTTCTAGAATTTCTGCTATACTTCAACAATATAGCTCCCATCTTCCCTACCCTAGCATTATAATGTTGCATATTTAGAACAAGGAAAGATTTAGATAAAAACATATCTACCATTCAAAGTGGCCACTTCTTAAGAAAACTAATAGTTCATTGTAGGCCAATTTATGCTGGTTGTGCCTGCTGCAAATCCCTTCCCATGAAGTCCAGATACTTAACTGGAATTTTTTATTGACGAAATCCATAGCTTTATTGCCTTTGCTACTGCTCATACTGTCTTTATTTTTCTCAGCAATCCTTCCTACTATACAAATTTGTCTTCCTTTCACCTTTTTGTTTTTTAAACATTTGGGCAGCTTGTAGTGGGTGGCATAGAAATTTCAAAAGTAAAGCTTCTCTAAGAGAAATTATAAGACAGAAGACCCAATATCTTCCCTGAAACTCACCCCGTCCACCACGTTATCATACCTGTGACTTCTGGGTGTTTCAGCAGCAGGAGGAGCCCATATCTCAGCGTGGTGCTTGTTGTCTCTGTCCCAGCGGCAAACAAATCAAACACAGATGCTACCAAGTTTTCAGAAGTAAACTCCATCTCTTGATTGTGCTTTTCCTAGAGGTTATTTGATGTAATTATCTGGTAGTTTGCCAGCATAAATAATTAAAATCAATCCAAAATAACACATACTGTTAGAAAGCTAAACAAACCTAGACACTCGAGTGCAGTACTACAACCATTGGAAAAGTGTGTGGACTGGGCTGATGCAGTCTTGATTTCCTGCTCCTCATCCCTAGCTTGCCTAAAAACTTCATTCCAAGCCTTATTTGCAGGTACACTGGTCAAGCAACTTACTTCTTACCAAAGAGCTTGCTGATGCCAGTTTCTCTCTTTCTTTCTTCATAATCAAAACACAGATACAGATGTATAAGTGGTGTAGGTCATCATTTTGAAACATGAGTATCTGAGCATGAAGATGAAACCTACATACTTAAATATGCTGAAGAAAAATGAAAGGCATTTAAGTTCAATGTACTTCATGGCTAGCCCTGGACTTCCCAACATAAGAGTCTCTGTGAATCCATTCTTGTTCTTTGTAATCTAAGGATGTGCTGCTATATTAGCTTTTGCACATTTTCAACTTCTTCGTGCGTCTTTAGGCAGAGTCCAGATTAAATGGTTTAAAAGGAAAAGAGAATTGCAAACTCTTGATTCTGGTTTATAACATTTTTCAAGATATGGCTCTAATTTGCTCATTTCTATCAATTAAGGTTGTGTTTGCCTACCAATAAAAAAAAAAATAAGTTAACAGTGGTATTTAAAGAAATACTGAGTTTATTTATCTCACATACAAAGACAAAGTGGGGCCAGCCACTACTGTATTCCAAGAGGTGAAGCAGCTTGGTCGAGGAAATGAGTGCAGATGCTCAGAATAAGGAATTGACTGAATAAAGCTCTCACAAATTGGAAGCTGGGAGAGTTAAAGCCCTTCACAAAGACAACTAAGGTGGGTTTAGAGGAGGGATATATGTGACACAAAATTGATAATAAGAATGGAAAAATCTGAAATACTGACTACATAGGTCATGAACATACCAAAAATAGTCATTTCTTCCTATCCAGTCCTCTAGACTAGCATTAATTTAATAAGGCTCTTATAATCCCCAAGTGACCTGTGGCATGCCCAATATTACATAATCCAACACCATTAAGATAGACTTCACGCTATCACAGTTGTACCTGATAGATAAAAGTAGTTATCCCCATTGGTAACATCAACTTCACAATTTTTAAGTTTGTCAACTCAAAATTACTCTGAGGCCAAGAAGGAGAGTAGAGTTCTTATAAATCGTTATTGCTATTTCTATCTGTTCAAGTGAATTTGAAGAATCAATGGTTATGTACACATAGCCTATCAAAAGTAAACTAGCTTATACAAAACCTTGCTGAAAGAAATTAAAGAAGACCTAAATAAATGGAAATACATCCCATGTTCATCTATTGAAAGACTTAGCATAGTTAAGATGGCATTACTCCCAAACTGACCTACAGATGCAACACGATCCATGTGAAAATGGATCAGATTCTACTAGGTTGGCTAGAATCAAAAAGACAGATAATTAGAAGCACTGTCAAATATGTGAATAAACTGCAAGCTTCATACACTGCTGGTGGGTATATAAAATGGTGCAGTCAATTTTATGTGTAAGTTTTCTTCTAAGAGTTTTATAGCTTCAGTTCTTACATTAAGACTTTGATCTGCCACACATCCTTCGAAGGTTAAATATAAAGTTATCATCTGTCTATGCTGTGCTCAGTTGTGTTCGACTCTCTGTGACTCCATGGACTACAGCCCACCAGGCTCCTCTGTCCTTGGAACTTCCCAGGCAAGAATACAGGAATGGATTGCCATTTCCTATTCCAGGGGATCTTCCTGACCCAGGGATTGAACTCCCATCTCCTGTTTCTCTCACACTGGCAGGCGGATTCTTTGCCACTGTGCAACCTGGGAAGCCCATCAGCAATTCTATCACTAGGTATATACCCAAGAGAAATTAAAACACATGTGTATACAAAACTTGTGGGGCTTCCCAGGTGGTGCCAGTAGTAAAGAGTCTGCCTGCCATTACTAAGCAGGGGTAAAAGATAAGAGTTCAGTTCCTGGTTTGGGAAGATCCCCTGGAGGAGGCCATGGCAACCAACTCCAGTATTCTTGCCTGGAGAATCCCATGGACAGAGGAGCTGATAGGCTACAGTCCATAGGGTCACAAAGAGTTGGACATGACTGAAGCAACTTAACAAATGCACACATACATAAAACTTGTACATAAATGTCCACAAACTCATAAAAACCAAAATAGAAGGAACCAAAATGTCCATCAACCAACAAACAGATAAACAAAATGTGGTATATCCACACATTTAATCATTAAAAGAAATGAAGTACTGATGTATGCTACATTATCAATGAACCCTGAAAGCATTAACTGAAAGAACCTAGACACTAGAGACACATATTGTATAATTCCATGAATATGAAATGTCCAGAAGAGCAAACTTATAAAGATGGAAGATAGGTTAGTGAAACCTAGAACTGGGGAGATTGGGGAGGAATGAGGGTGACTCCAAAAGCATATAAGATTATATAAGATTATATAAGATTATATAAGATTTCTTTTCAAGGTCGTAAAAATATTCAGAAATTGACTGTGGTGGCAGTTGTTCAACTCTGTGAAAATACTGAATTGTATACTGAATGTGTGCGGGATATGGTATATAAATTATACTGAATAAAGATGCTATAAAAAAAATAAATATGATAGTGAAGTCCAGAGAAACAATAAGGGTTTTAAACATCGCACTGGTGAAACAGCCACTGTTAAATGGAATACCAGACATCTTGCTGCTAAGTCACTTCAGTTGTATCCAACTCTGTGTGACCCCATAGACGGCAGCCCATCAGGCAAGAACACTGGAGTGGGTTGCCATTTCCTTCTCCAATGCATGAAAGTGAAAAGTGAAAGGGAAGTCACTCAGTCGTATCCGACTCTTCATGACCCCATAGACTTCAGCCTACCAGGCTCCTCCGTCCATGGGATTTTCCAGGGAAGAGTACTGGAGTGGGGTGCCATTACCAGACATCTTCAGTTCAGTTCAGTTCAGTCGTTCAGTCGTGTCCGACTCTTTGTGACCCCATGAATTGCAGCACGCCAGGCCNACTTTCTTTCCAAGGAGTAAGCGTCTTTTAATTTCATGGCTGCAATCACCATCTGCAGTGATTTTGGAATCCCCCAAAATAAAGTCAGACACTGTTTCCACAGGCTCTCTAAAGCTGCTCATGGTTGCCTCTTAGTAAATATTCATGTCTTACTATAAAAAGATTCATCAACTGATTTTAGTCAAATCTGAAAAGTATGTCAGGAACAATTGCTAAGCATTTTATATAACTAATCTCATTTAATCCTCAAAATAAGCCTACCTGGTATCACCATTTTATGTGTAAGAAATACTGCTCTGAGACACTAGCTGGCCAGGCTCCAAGACAAAATTACTAGGAAAATTCTTTGCTTTTTCTTCTTTTTCTTCTTAATTTGCTTGATATTTTTAATCTTCCACTATTATATCACTTAAGTTTTATGGGGAAGAAGACAATCACACAACACAAAATTAAGTCATTCCACCTTTTCATCAAACCCTTATTAATTTGCATACATCTATCCTTCAGATTTATATTTTAAGAACTTACTAATAGGTAAGCAAAAGTGTTTTCTTAATTTTTTCTATTTCTTAATGAATGAAACTGAAGTTTGTTTTTTTTTTTCCAAAAGTTATTTCACTATTCATAATTTTCCAGATGCAAAGTGTCTGTCAAATCTTTTGACAAATTCATCCAGTGGGCTTGAAACTTCATGGTTAATTATTCTCTGAAACGTTCTGACATCTATGGATCATGAGTTAAATGAAAAGAGTTAAAACACCTTCTTCAGCCCCCCACCTCCTTTTTATTTGGCACCTAAAACAAAGGGGTTCTGTTCTTTCAATAAGCAAATATTTAGTGAATAATAAGGTAGGTATTGTGGAAAGCAACTTTATAATTTTAATAAAAGTCTTATACCTAATTAAAAGGGGTTTGTCTTTAAAATGTGATACTTGTCAAATACATCAATAAGATAAAATTCCTCACTGCAGGATGCTTATAAAGTTCTACACAAGTAATTATAAACATAAAAGTTGAAAGGAATAAAAGCCTTTAAAAGAGATACAAAGTAGAGCAAAGTAAAAAGAGAAATTAGAGACTCTTAGCTCAGGATAACAATATCCTTTATTAGGCACATTGTGAGTATATTCTCCTAAACATACTACTTTCCCATCTCTGAGATTCTGAATACTCTTTACTAAGAATATCCTTCTAATTCTTCCTTTAAAATACCATTCTTCTAAGGTTTCCTTGACCTCCATCTAACAGAATCCCACTTTTTGTGCCTCACACAAATACCTATTGTGTTATATTTATCATCTGTAGACAACTACTTTTACTTACTTATTGCTGCTGCTGCTGCTAAGTCGCTTCATTCGTGTCCGACTCTGTGCGACCCCATAGCTGGCAGCCCACCAGATTCCCCCGTCCCTGGGATTCTCCAGGCAAGAACACTGGAGTGGGCTGCCATTTCCTTCTCCAATGCATGAAAGTAAAAAGTGAAAGTGAAGTCGCTCAGTCATGTCTGACTTTTCGAGAACCCATGGACTGCAGCCTACCAGGCTCCTCTGTCCATGGGATTTTCCAGGCAAGAGTACTGGAGTGGGGTGCCATTGCCTTCTCCTTACTTACTTATTCCTTATCAGTTAAGTTTTACCTGAAAGCAAAGAATTTATGGCCACAATTTTTTTTTGCCTGTGTACATTACAAAGCCCTCAAAAATGACATTTTCTATCTTGAAAAAAGTATAGTTTACTTATATAAAGGAAGAAAAATAGTATCTGGACAATTCAAACATAAACTCAACTTTGAAGCTAAAAGAAGCAGTTCAAAGAGTCACTCAGAGTTTATCTACAGTCTTTCATCCTTTTAAAGTAAGTTAACTGGCAAGATTCAAAGATATTACATTGAGTTCTTGCAAAACTCATGATTTAATGTTTTCAGAGGCAAGTAGAAAGAGAAAGAATTCTACCTAATAAGATATTCATAGTAACTAGAACTTCAGTCAGGAATCATGACTGTAAAGCTCTCAAAATTTCATTTCAAAGGAAGATGTGTGTGTCTATGCAAGTGTGTTTACACAGTCAGGCACATCTGACTCTGCGAAGCTTTGGACTGCAGTCCACCAGCCTCCTCAGTCCATGGGATTCTCTCGGCAAGAATAATGGCGTGGGTTACCAGGCCCTCCTCCAGGGGATCTTCCCAACCCACGGATCAAACCCATGTTTCTTGTGTCTCCTGCATTACAGGTAGATTCTTTACCCACTGAACAATCAGGGAAGCCCTTCAAAGGAAGCTATAGAGAGTCATAACTGGATTTAAGTCTTAAAACAGAGAGTCAGTTTTCAATATCAAATTATAAATCAGAGACCATTTCTCCAGCTTTCTTTAGTAGCAGAAAATGAGAACTTCTCTAATATCCATTTCTTTCCTTCTTTTATAAAATTTTCTAACTTTAGTTAAATGAATGATTGTCCAGCCAGATACTACATTTCCCAGCCTTCCTCTCCCAGCTATATATGTTCCAATGATTACATACAGATCCATAAAACATGAATCGAACCGATATATGCCACATCCATATAATGCTCTCAAAAGAATGATTGTGCACTCCCATTATTCTTTCTCCCTTGCCCCTGGCTGGTGAAATCCATGTTCAACCTAGAAACCATGTTCGACATGCGAAAACCACAAATATTAAGTCAAAGCCACTTACACACCTGAAAAGTTTTCCTCTGTATTACTTTATAAGAGAAATAAACATTCATTATTCTTAATTCTAACAGTTTCTGAGAAAGTTTAGCCTGTACTGTACTCCAACAGCTCCTGACATTTACTACCTAAAAGAAAACAAAAGTGAAAGTGAAGTCGCTCAGTCAGTGTCCAACTCTTTGCAACCCCGTGGACTGTAGCCCACCAGGTTCCTCTGTCCACGGGATTCTCCAGGCAAGAATACTGGAGTGGGTTGCCATTTCCTTCTCCAGGGGATATTCCCGATCCAGAGATAGAACTCAGGTCTTCTGCATTGCAGGCAGACGCTTTAACCTCTGAGCCACCAGGGAAGTCCCAAAAGAAAACAAAGGACATTCAAAAACAGCCTCTTTTCCATTCGTTTCCCCATTTATTCCTTTTCTNATTCCCGATCCAGAGATAGAACTCAGGTCTTCTGCATTGCAGGCAGACGCTTTAACCTCTGAGCCACCAGGGAAGTCCCAAAAGAAAACAAAGGACATTCAAAAACAGCCTCTTTTCCATTCGTTTCCCCATTTATTCCTTTTCTTGAGACATTTAATCTAATAAGGCTAACAGGGCAGGTACACACCTAAGCTGAAAAGTCTTAACTGAGAAAGAGCTGAAGCAGTAAAGTCATTCATTATTGTTACACCAATCTCTTTTTCTTTTGTCCCTGGTCCTCAAAACAGCAGAATCTTTTCCTAACATCTAAGTTTACCCTTCTACAAAATGGAAGACATCATCTTTGACAATTACTGACTCAAGGAGAGATTCCTTCATAGCTCTTTTCAGTTCCAAGAACCTCCATTTTACATCCCATTCAAGCTCTCTATTAGAATGTAATAGTGCCATACACATAATTCCCGGGTACCCACCAAAACAATGTTTCAAAAAGTAGCATAGGGTTACACAACAAAGAGAGGGAGAAAGGATTATACAGTTCCATATAATGACACTACTACCTCACATCATCATCACAGAAAGGGGCTCTCCGTCCCTCCCAAACTAAAAGGGATAAAGCCAGTTATTCATAGTTATCTGACACAAAATAACACAAAACTTTTAATAATATTCTGAATGAAAAATTGCAGATGCAATAAAGTATTTCTGACAGTAAAGTTAATAGATCATCTTCATTTTCCAGACATTTCTGTTTATATAAGTTCAATTATTATATAAAGACTGTCAAGCAGACACAATCAACTGTACCCTAAGCCAGCCACATTTTTTAGGTGGGGGACCAATGAGATGTCCTAGTCATTCTCTTAAAGATTAAAAAAATCAAAGATCAAAATTCAAACCTGGAAACATTCCATTATAAATCAATACTAATACCCTGGTTTTCTCATTTTGCAGCACTTAAAAACACTGAAAATGCTGCCCAGCACTCATACTGTCTAAAATACAAAATGGATTTTACCATACAACTTGAAGCATAAACAGTTTAACTTTGGAATTCACTTTTCTATTGTGAAAAGAACTATACGAAAGAAAAGACCACTGAGTTACTCCCTAGATGGCATGACAGTCTAAGAAAGAATACTGAGAAGTAATTTCTAGTCTTGCAATCTCTAAAGAACATAACAAGATCAAATGGGCAAGAATTTGAAAAGAGAAGCTCCACTAATGGATAAACAATTTCTGCGTACAATAGGAAACTAAGGACAAAACTCCCCAGAATTACTCAATGATACTTAAAATTTACTGTTAAAACATCACCCAATTTTTCCCTATAATGCCTCACAGCTGTTAGGAACTCGAAACTAAGATCTTTACTCTCAAACTTTCTTTCTGCATGTGACTCCTTTGAACAACTAGGTATGATAATATATGAATTTTCCCTATACCTCAAAACTTAAAAGTAATAGAAGTCTCTTTAAGCCAAATAACATCTAAACCTCTTTGCCTTCTTGAACAAATTTAACATCATTAGACATCCCCTATAATTCAGAATTCTTAATAAGATCCTCAGTTACCATAATGAACATTCTATAAATACTGATTTGCCTCTAGGAGTAACAATTCCCAAGCGAAATAACCTCAAAACTAAACTTTGCAAATTTTTGTTCTCACACTTGATACCTAACCCCAATTCACAATCAAAATGCCAGCCATCACTTCCTGACCCTATCCATATGGATTTTTCTAGTAGCGTTTTCTCTCCTCTCCCTAATTTACTACTGTGCTGGGTGCTTAGTTGCTCAGTTGCACCCAACTCTTTGAGACCTCTTGGCCTGTAGCCCATCAGGCTGCTCTGTCCGTGAGATTTTTCAGGCAAGAATACTGGCATGGATTGCCAGTGCCTTCTCCAGGGGATCTTCCTGACCCAGGGATCAAATCCATGTCTCCTGCATCTCCTGCATTGTAGGCAGACTCTTTAATTTATTGCAACTTATCTATTATAGTCTGGAAACATAAGAATCATAATATTGAGAACTAGGAAAAATTCTCAAGTGAGGGCAAAGGTCATACACAAAAAAAGTAAAAATATGCAAACTTCTATAAGTGGATTTGCTTGAAAAATACCCAAAGACAAAATTTCTCATTAAAAAGAAAATACTGAAGAAAAGTAATTTAGAACCTTAACATGATTTCTAACTAGTCCTAGATTCATTTTTATAAAGCCGATATTTTATCATTTGATTTTTATCTCTATTTTCTTGATTTCTCCTTTACATACATGACACGAATTTTCAAGTTTCACTATATTCAACATAAATATTTTGGTAATTGTTTTATATTCTTTCCTGTACTTA
>SJYV01014978.1:0-12149 GCA_006410875.1 Neotragus pygmaeus
CATCAGACAGTTCATACTGGAGAGAAACCCTACAAATGTGATGAGTGTGGCAAGGCCTTTCGTGTAAAGTCAAGCCTTTTAAGTCATCAGACAGTTCATACTGGAGAGAAACCTTACAAATGTGGTGACTGTGGCAAGGCCTTTACTCACAGCTCACATCTCCGGAGACATCAGAAAATTCATGCAAGAAAGAAATTATTGAAATGTGATATATGTGACAAAATCTTCAGGCGAAATATATACCTTGCTGGTCATCAGAGGGTTCATACTGGAGAGAAAAGTTACAAATGTGATGATTGTGGCAAGACCTTTCGTGTAAAGTCAATCCTTTTAAGGCATCAGACAGTTCATACTGGAGAGAAACCTTACAAATGTGAAGCGTGTGGCATGGCCTTTCGTCTTAAAACCTTCCTTTTGAGTCATCAGACAGTTCACACTGGCGAGAAACCTTACAAATGTGATGAGTGTGGCAAGACCTTTCGTCTAAAGTCAATCCTTTTAAGGCATCAGACAGTTCATACTGGAGAGAAACCCTACAAATGTGATGAGTGTGGCAAGGCCTTTCGTGTAAAGTCAATTCTTTTAAGTCATCAGACAGTTCATACTGGAGAGAAAGGTTACAAATGTGATGAGTGTGGCAAGACCTTTCGTGTAAAGTCAATGCTTTTAAGTCATCAGACAATTCATACTGGAGAGAAACAAGGACAAATGTGATGGTGTGGCACCACCTTTCGTGTAAAGTCAAGGCTTTTAAGGCATCACACATTTCATACTGGAGAGAAACCTTACAAATGTGATGAGTGTGGCAAGGCCTTTTGTGTAAAGTAAATCCTTTAAAGTCATCAGACAGTTCATACTGGAGAGAATCCTTACAATTGTGCTGAGTGTGGAATAGTCTTTGGTCAAAAACCACACCTTCGACTTCATTGGAGAATTCATACTGGAGAGAGACCTTTCAGATGTGATGAGTGTGGCAAGTTCTTCAGTCGAAATTCATATCTTATAAGTCATCTCAGAATACATATAGAGAAATCTTTCAAATGTTTCGAGTGTGGAAAATCCTTTACTTAGGTCTCAGCACTCAGTAAACATCAGAAAATCCATACATGAGAGAAACGTATGTGAATGTGGTATATGGTAGAAGTCTTCAAAATTCAAAGTTCAAAATTCACACCCTACTGTTGGTCAGAGAATTCATCCTACTGAGAAACCATACAAATATCCTGAGTGTGGCAACATCTTAGGCTTCATGAGAAAATTCATACTGGATAGAAGCCAGAAGTATGTGTGTATTTATTAGGTCTTCAGAACATGAATTCATTCTAGAAAGATTCCTCACCAATTTCACAAGTGTAAAAAAAAAAGAAACCCTATCTTCACAGATCACATCTCGCCAGTAGTATCAGAGTATTTCTCCTGGAGAAAACACACAGCAATGTAATGTGTGTGGCAAGGATCTTACCCAAAAGTCACAACATAGGAACATAGTGGAGCCATACTTCCCAGACTCAGTGGTTGTAGCAAATCCTTTTACCTTTTTCACTATATGTGTTCTCTGATGACTTTAGTTCAGGTACTCAGCAACTGCAGTAAGTCCATATTTGAAGAGAACCTATAGAGATCTTTTCATGTAAAAGAAACCCGAATTCTAACTCAACAAAGATGATTCTTTGGGACAGTAGTCCACCATCTCTTTGGTCTCCTGGGTTTCTGAATAAACTCACTATTCCTTGCCCGACAAGTAGTCTCTCAGTTTATTGGGCTGTTGTGTGGTGAGCTCTAAAAGCTTGGCTTTGGTAATACATTGATCAAACGCATTTGCTACATGCGTTTCATGATGGTCTCTGGGAAGGAATCAGTGAGATGAAGGGGCTGACTTCATTAGATATGATTCATTCACTTCCGTGTTTCCTGGAAAAACAGACAGCCTGAATTACTATCTTCAATCGTGTGTGTGAATTAGCAACAGGGAGGGCAAGAAGTAACATAAAACTAGGACATGACTCATGGTCAGTAGGATCAGGAAGCCCTTACATACATAGTCCAGCCTGTTATAAAAAATAATGTTCTATCAATTGACCTTGAACAGTGTAGACAAGATGTTAGAAGGACTTGGCTTTTCGTAGGAGGAGAGGGACAGTTACCAGGGACTGATGGTGTGCTAGGAATGATGCATAGGAAAAGGGTCATGTTCTCCATTGGATCGAAATAACTGTTGTATGTATGATTAAAGAAGAGTTATTCTTATTTGTGGAAATTGAATACAGAGCTGTCATGGTCTTTGCAGACCAGGACCTGGGGACTGGAGTTGATGAGAAGAAGGATGCAGGGGACCCAAGTGTTGAGTGAAACCGGGGTGCTTTATTTGAAGAAACGCATGTTTGTTATATCTTCATACAAGGCAGCTTTAGGCAGTAAAAAATATTGAGCAAAAACAAAGCCAAGCAAATAGCAATCTTCAAAGGGCCAGAAAGCATTCCATATCCTGAGAAAGAGGGACATAACTGAATAGATTACCTTTAAGTAAAAGTCATGGAAGGGAGTCACTGAAAGAAATCCAAACAGGTGCCCTTTCTCGTGACCTCAGTCCTGAGAATTGCCTGCAGGTCTGCTCATTCCTGTTTTCCAAGAACTGGTAATGAAGTAAGTCCTTGAAAAACAGCCCACAAAAGAAGAAACTAACATATTGGATCCCTTAAAGTTGAATGTCCCCTGACAGTTCCCCCTTTTTAATTTTTTCATAATTGGAGATGATGTAGATACTTTTGTGAAAAAGGCCTTGAGCAATTGAGTTTGTTTAGTTTGAACAATGTTAGTTGAAAGGCATCAGTATATTACAAATATAATCACCAGGATAATTATCAGATCCAATACTATGTGTAATGCCTTGAAACCATCTTTGAGGGTCTAGCCCCGATAATTGATCAGCTAGCTGTTCATCTAAGGTTTCCAAATTGTTGGAAGAGGGTAGACTCTTAGAGAAGGTTTCAAGGATTTCCTTTAGTAACAATTGTACATCTAAGGAAGCATTATTATGCATATCTTGCAAACGAAATTTGATTTATTCCCAATTGTAAGCACTATGGTAACCGAAGAGAAGTGATACAAAATTGAGCACAACTCCAATCACAATATAATAATACTTGTTTTTATAAATCTATTAATTGGTCAGCAATCCATTGGATGACTGTTTTAAATTCTTGAATTTTATCTTGAACTTTTGCATCTATCTGAACCTGAGTGACCCATATAATAGTATGAGCATCTTTAGTCCAATTTTGAATAAAGTTTTGTGTTTGAAGTTTGTAAAGCAGTGTCTGCGATAGTGGCAGTGGTGCAAATGGCTATTAACCCCAAAATGCCAAGAATCAACCATCTGATGAATTCCTTACATCATTGGAGTAATTTAATGAGTAACTGGGAGGCAAGTCTTGCCATGGGACCCTCTTTCCAGGGTCGTTGGAAATCTACTGACAACCACAGACTATGTCAAAGTTGAAGAATCAAAAGGGATTCTTTTTTTTTTTTTTTTGGAATTAAGACAAGGATACAGTTTGCAAATATACAAGTCACAGAATGTAAAGTGTTATTAAATTGTAAATTTCCTATGGCTATAACAAAAGGAAGGGGAACACAAGCTTGTATAAAATATGAATGAGTATAATGGAAGGAACAGTTACTATGACTATGTCTGGCCCCTGTGAAATATCCAGTCCAAGTTCCAAGTTTTTCAGTATTTGTAGCAAGTTTCCAGGTGTCCCATTGTTCAGGCCCAATTCATTTATTGAGGACAATTTGAGGGTGAAGAGGTGCCATTCCGCCATTGAGCCAGGCCAGGAGTCCTTTGTCATGGAAGTGTTCCATTGAACTGTTGGTAATCTTCCATGTTACTTGAGTAACATAATCACACATAGTACTATTAATATCATCTGAGATGTTAGATAACCACATACCATGGGCTCCCCAATCAACAATCATGTAATTAGCCTCAAACGTTGATTTCCATGATTTAGCTTGACATCTGTCTCAATAAACAGGAGTATATTTAAAGTCCTTATAAGTAAATCCCTTGCATTCCAACTTTTGTCCTTTTCCTAGAGTTTTGTTAGTATTGACATGGTTCTCATAAAAGGACAGGGCAGTAAACAGTCTAAACAATGTGTGGAAGTTCTTTTTTGGAGGCAGGATGAAAGCCCCTGTTTGTTGACTAACATTAATACATAATTTTGCTGGGCCCATGCATAAAGGAAGGATTTCATAGCCTAGAGAAGCGTTAGTTAATCTTCCTTCTTCCTCAGGATGAGAGGGCCCCTCCAAGCTCCAAGGAGGAGGCATATGTACTGAGTCATTAGTGGATACAACTGGTCCTATATCTTTCCATTCTACAATAAAGTGGGGTTAGATATATAAGGACAATAAGTGTGGTTAATCAAGTCAGCCTGAGCAGGGGAAGGAAAAGCAAGCAAAGCAACATAGCGACAAAAATATTTTCTGGATTCTGAGGCATTCCTTGTTGAGAAACCAGATTTTCAGCTTGACTAGTGAAGGTTTTTATCTGTCCCCAAGTGGTTGGATCATAAGATCGATGACCTTGAGTGTGGCATTTCTTAGAAATTTTTAAAGTTGCCATGGCTTGTACTGGAAACTCCTCGTCCTGGGGATTTCACATACCATGGTCCAGCCCCAGCAGGATCCAAGGATACCCTCAGGATGAATGGTGTCGGCGATGGGGGAGGAGAGAGGGAAGAAAAGATAGAGGCTGATATTCCTTGGTTTACACAGAAAGCCAGTAAAGCCCAAGATAAGGGACTTGCTCTGTTCACGGAGGCCACAGGCACCCTTTCACCAGAGTGAAGACGCAGAGCACCTTTTCAATCGGGTCTTAGAAGCCCAGGCAGAAAAGTTAACTCAGAGAGCCCCTGTGCTCCAAGGGATCAGCCTGAAAAAGAGGGAGGCAGAGGGAGAAAGGGAAAGAGAAAGAAAGAATGACATGGGGAGACCAAGCTTGGTGAGCGAGGCCTGTAACTTTATTTTCAAAAGGAACTTTTATACCCTGACTTGTACATAGAGGGAAATAAAAAATACAAAATCATGCAGAGTTAGCCCAAACATTCCAGCAGTTTTGCCCTTATCGAAACCAGGATTTTTTTCTGCATACCTTTTCCATAAACAATGTTGTGTACAGTATCTTCTGGCCTTGGAGGCCTGTGGACATTTTATGACCCTCTTTTGATAAAGCCTGCTCAACCAGAAAACTTATTTTCCCTTGAAGTGTTTTTTCTGTATATTTCTAATCTATGTGAGCCTCAGAAAGTGCTAAACAGAGTTACATTCTCACTGAGCAAAGGTGCAATAAGTTACAACAAAGAAACAATTAGCTCTAAGGTCTAATGTGGTTAATTCCAAGGCTACTACTTGTTTTTCTTACAGTCCAACTACATTAACTATTGTAGGTGCACAGTGGATAAGGGATATGGGAAGTTGGCAGCAAGCATTGGCTCAACAATGAAATCCTACACCAGCACTATTCTAATAATTTTTAACTCTTTGAAAGGCTCCATATTTTAGAATGTTTTAGGCTTCTTGTGCCTCTCACGATTGGGAGGCTGTGAACAATCAGATGCATATCTGCAATAGTCTGGATAAACCTGTCAGGCAAGCTAGAAAGCCATCAGAGGGGTTTGAATTGAAACACTCCTATCATGCCCAGGAGACTTATTAGCTAGAGCCCTAAGTTGATTTTCTCCAGAGAAAGGTGGTTGGGGATAGCCCCCTGTTTATGTCAGAAGAGTTGATGAAAGGCATAAAATAGACAGATTCTGGTTTTGGGGTAGATGCTTGAGCAGGTCCAGGGGGTCCCTCAAGTCCTGATCTGCCTTGCTCGTCATGTCTCCTCCGCATGACCTTGTCATGGGTGGGATCTCCCATGCTCGCTCCTGGCATTCACCTTATTTATAATAATTGTAAAAAGGGTTCTAGCCATTTGAGTTTGTTTAGTTTTAACAATTTTTGCATGAAGGCAATGGTAAATGACAAATACAATTGTCGGGGCAATCACCAAAATTACAGTTCCAGACCCGATACTGTGAGTCATGTTTTGAAACCATCTGCGTGGGTCTAGCCCAGATAATTGATCAGCTAGTTGTTCAGCTAAAGTTTCCAAATTAGTGGAAGAGTGAAGATTTTTAGAAAAGCTTTCAAAGATTTCTTTTTATAATAATTGTACATTCAGAAAGGCATTATCATGTATGTTTTGTAAATGAAATTTGATTTGTTCCCAGTTGTAGGTACTATTATTGAATTGATCAGGAGTAACACAAAATTGAGTAGAATTTGAATCACATTTTAGCATCACCTGTTTGTGTACATCGATTAATTGGTCTCCAACCCATTTGATGGCAGTTGTTAGTTCCTGTATTTCATCTTGAATATTCTCATCTATCTGAGCCTGAGTGGCCAACATAATATAAGCATTTTAAGTCCAATTTTGAATAACATTATGTGTTTGAATTGAGGTTTGTAAAGCAATGCCAGTGATGGCAGCAATGGTGCAAATAGCTATTAATCCCCAAATGCGAAGAATCAGCCATCCAATGAATCATTCAGATCGCCAGAGCAGTTTAGTAAGTAACCAGGAAGCAAGTCCAGCCATAGGACCTTCTTCCCAGGGCTGCCGGAGATTTATTGGTTACCACAGACTACGTTGAGATCAAAGAATCAAAAGGTATTCATTTCTTACGGAAACAGAAGAGTTAAGTATATAATTTGCAATGTATACAAGTTATAGAACATAAAGTCTTAATTGTAAACTTCCTATAGCTAGAACAAAAGGAAGGGGAACACAAGCTTGTATGAAATATGATTGATTATAACGAAAGAAATAGTTTCTATGACTACACTTGGTCCCTGTGAAATGTCCAGTCCAAATCCCAAGTTCTTGGGTGCATGCAGCAAGTTTCTAGATGTCCCATTGTTCAGGCCCAATGTGTTTATTAAGGACGATTTGAGGACGACGGGGTGCCATTCCACCGTCAAGCCACCCAAGGAGTCCTTTGTCATTGTAATGTTCCATTGTAGTGTTAGTAACCTCCTATGCTACTGGAGTAGCATAATCACACACAGTACTGTTAATATCATCTGAGCAGTTAGATAACCACATACCATGGTGTCCCCAATCGACAATTGTATGATTAGCCACAAACATTAATTTTTCTGATTTGCCCTGACATTTGTCCCAACGAACTGGAGTATATATAAAGTTCTTATTAGTAAACGCTTTGCATAGTGTTCTTTGTTCTTTCCCTAACGTTTCAGTAGTATAAACATGGTTCATGGACAAAGAAAGGGCAGTAAATAATCTAAGCAATGTCCAAAAGTCCTCTTTTGGAGGCAAGGCAAAGGCCCAAGTTTGTCAGCTAATGTTTATGCATAATTTTGCTGGGCCCATAGACAAAGGAAGGACTTCATAACCTGCTGGTGCTGCTGCTAAGTCACTTCAGTCGTTCCAACTCTGTGCGACCCTATAGACAGCAGCCCACCAGGCTCCCCTGTCCCTAGGATTCTCCAGGCAAGAAGACTAGAGTGGGTTGCCATTTCCTTCTCCAATGCATGAAAGTGAAAGTGAAGTTCCTCAGTCGTGTCGGACCCTCAGTGACCCCATGGACTGCAGCTTTCCACGCTCCTCCACCCATGGGATTTTCCAAGCAAGAGTACTGGAGTGGTGTGCCATTGCCTTTTCCGCTTCATAACCTAGAGAGATATTAATTAGTTTCCCTTCTTCTTCAGGGTATGAGGCCCCTTTAAGGCTCCAGCGAGAAGGCATATGCACGGAGTCATTGGTTAATACAATTGGTCCTTTCTCCGTCTATTCTACAACCTGAAGTAAAGGGAGGTTGGGTATGTAAGCCCAGTAAGTGTGATTAATTAGTTCAGCTTTAGCGGGCAGGGAGGCGCAAGCAAGCAAAGCAAGCAGGGCAACAAAAATATTTTCAGGACTCCGAGGCATTCTCTGTTGAGAAACCAGATTTTTCAGCTTGATTATTGTAAGGGTTCTTATTTGTCCCCAAGAGGGGAGATCATAAGGTTGATGCTGCCTAGGGCGGTGCTTTCTGGAGATCTTTAGAGCCGCCATGGCCCGTATTGGAATTTCTTCCTCCTGGGGCTTTTGTTTTCTTGTGTCTATCTTGAAGGCTGGAAGCCCCACTGGGTCAGATCTTCTGAAGAGGAAGCCATGTGAGTTCATTGGATTCATCTGGGGACATACAAGCATATCCCTTTCCCTGTAAGATTAATTTCCCAGATTTCTATTGTTTATTCAACCTGTCTTGGTACCAAATGGGCAGAGGAGAAGAAGAGTCCTTCAATTCCTCGAAATGTTTTTCTGCTCTTGTCAAGATATCTCCTTGCAGTAAGTTTAAAAAATTTAAAACAAATAAAGCTATATTAACAGTAGTTATAGGCTTAAAGAATATATTGCATTGGAATCTAGTAAAGTCTGCTCTGGGTAAGGAAGATAAAAGTGTTCCTGTGTATTCCCCCTTATTTGATTTTTTATTTGTAATTTCAGCATGTAATGTGTTTAACTATGTCTTGTGTTTGTGGATTATAAGGAATGTCTGTAATCTGTTTAATAGAGAATGAATGTAAAAATTGTTTGAACTGCTTAGAAATATAGGCAGGGCCATTGTCTGTTTTTATAGATTTAGGTGTTTTCATTATTGCAAAGAAAGCTAACAGGTGGGTTATAACATGTTGTGTAGTTTCACCTCGGAGAAGTGTGGCCCATATAAAAGAAGAATTTGTATCGATCAAGACATGTAAGAAGGAAGAGTAAGAAAGTTCAAGGCAATGAGTTACATCCATTTGTCATAAAATTCTCTTTCATTTGTTGTAAACCTTTTGTATATGTTTGTATTCATCATTTTATTAGCCATTTCTTATATCTTTTAAAAGCATACATCTTACTTTTCTTTAGCAACTATGAAGTATCTTGTATATTAGCATTTTATAGATTGGTGAATATATTTATTATATTATTTATTATAATATATTTATTATATATACATTTATATGTATTTATTAATAGTCTAAAATCTCTTTAGTTTTTATGTAAGAAAAACTTTTTGTAAGAGGAAGTTAGTGTTCAATAGTTAATGTTTTAAAATCTTACTTTATTTGGAAATGACCTAGGTATTTAATAAACTTTTGTTATTTACTTTAGTCGAATTTTATGAATTTAAGTTACCCCAATCCTAAGAGATTATTTTAGATAGACATTTAAAAAATATAATTATTTTCAGTAAAGTTTATCTAAAAGTTTTCATCTCATTTATATATTTATATATATATAAAATGAGTTATTTTTTTGTTGAGGATACAAATTCTTCTTAGTTTACCTTAAATCTAGGCATAATAAAAGTATTATATAATGTTGATTTGAGACACTTCTTAATTAGATTAGCAAGGAATTATATTTAAATCATATTTATATTTAAATAAACATATATAATATTGAATATTTTTCAGTTCACGTGAACTTGAATTTAAATAAAGCTCATTAATTTCATACTATCCAAAAAAAGATATACATTGAGACATAGATAATTTTAGATAGTCAGATACAGTTTTCTGCTTGAAATTTAAAATATATTTTTGATATATATATATATATNACGTGAACTTGAATTTAAATAAAGCTCATTAATTTCATACTATCCAAAAAAAGATATACATTGAGACATAGATAATTTTAGATAGTCAGATACAGTTTTCTGCTTGAAATTTAAAATATATTTTTGATATATATATATATATATATATATTTTTTTTTTTTTCTGAGTTCCACAAATTTTTTTATGGCTGAAGTCCCAGATAGAGTGGACTGTGTATCCAAAGTACATGATAAGAGTTAACTTTAGGTTTTTTCTTAGGCCTGTTTTTGTTTCCCTGGCAGAATTGGAGCTCCAAAAGTGTATTTTAACAAGTTAACCTTTTCCTAACTGCATGTGTAAGAAGAACTGGTTTTGCAATTTCAAAAAAGATTTTATTTTAATCAGTTTTTTTTTTCTGGAGTCTAAAGAATATCATGGCCATTCAGTGTCAAATATATCATTTCTCCTTTTTGTAGTTACTGTATATTATTAATGATATATGCATGAGGGAATTGCTGTCATATTGGATGTAAAGCCTTGGCTACAAAATTTTGACAAATAGTAGGACTGTTAAGCATATACTGAGGTAACACAGTTTATTGAAATCTTTTATGAGGCCTGATGTGATTAGGAAAAGGGAGAGAGAAAGTGAATCTTCCTCGGTCTAAATGGTATAAAGGTATATTAAAAAATCAGTCTTGTAAAGCAGTAATAATAATGGNTAAGCATATACTGAGGTAACACAGTTTATTGAAATCTTTTATGAGGCCTGATGTGATTAGGAAAAGGGAGAGAGAAAGTGAATCTTCCTCGGTCTAAATGGTATAAAGGTATATTAAAAAATCAGTCTTGTAAAGCAGTAATAATAATGGCCAATTTTGAGGAATAGTAGTAGGTGATGGGATCCCTGGTTGTAGTGCACCCATGGGTTTCATAGATGCATTAACTTTTCTAAGGTCTGTTAAGAGATGTCATTTGCCAGATTTCTTTTTTATTATGAAAATAGAGTTCCAAGAAGAGTAAGATTCCTCAATATGTCTTAATTCTATTTGTGTATCTATAAGTTCTTTAGTCGCCTGTAATTTTTCCTTCGTAAGGGGCCACTGCTCTGTCTAAATAGGCTCATCATTCTTCCAAGTTATTTTAAGAATTGCTTTGTTTGTTAAATGAGCAGTGGCCCCTAGGAAAAATGTGGAATGTATATTTGAGTTTGTCATTGCATAAGTAAGTCCCTTCCTATTAAATTAAGGGGTGCATCTATCACATAAGGTCATAATGTTGCAGGCTGGCCTTTTGGTCCTTTATATAGGTAGATTTGAACATTTTGATAAATTTCTTGTACTTTGGTTTGAGAGATTCCTGCAATTGACAAGAGATTTTTTGTATAGGCCAGGACTTGGGCCATAAGTGTTTGGAAATAATAGTAATATCAGATCCAGTGTCAAGGAGACCGGAAAATATTTTACCATTTTTTTGATATTTATATTTGGTCAGGCATATTGAAATACCAATGATGTCCATAAGGATTGTGTTTGATCTGTACTGCTGAATCCACCTGTCTGTACATTATTAGAGGAGTTAATAGAAATGTAAAATAAGTAATTGGGCAATTTTGCCCCCCTTTTTGAATTGCCATAGAATCTGAGATGACATCATAATTTGAATTTTTTTCTTATACTCAGAATCAATTATTTCAGGGTGAATAATAATTTCTTAAGAAGTCAGACTAGATTGGCCAAATATAAGGCCAAAGGTTTGTTGGGGGTAGGCGTCCATAAAGTCTGGTAGGTATCCTAGAAGGGACTTCCTGAGGAAAAAGCAGAAAATCATTTAGCTCTGGTATATTGATGGGCAGCACTGCTGAATGTTGAAGATTTGAGGGCAAAGATGGAGTTTGCCCCTGGTTTTTGTTGATGGCGACACGCCTGGGGAGTCCCCATCTTTGAGTTTCCTGAAACAAGGTGCCCTTAAACATCACTGAATTGGAGCAATGGCTCTTTGACACTCCTGATTCGCATTCTCATATGCAAGCAGTTTTTCTAATTGCATTCTTGTCTCTTCTCCGACAACATTATGGGAGATAGCAACTCCCAGTCTAGTTAAAAGATCAGCATAGGCTTCATTAGGCCCTTGTAATATCTTTGTGTAGTTACTTTTAGGTTCCCCAACACAAGCTGGAGTCAAGATTGCCGGGAGAAATATCAATAACCCCAGATATGCAGATGACACCACCCTTATGGAAGAAAGTGAAGAGGAGCTAAAAAGCCTCTTGATGAAAGTGAAAGAGGAGAGTGAAAAAGTTGGCTTAAAGCTCAACATTCAGAAAACGAAGATCATGGCATCCGGTCCCATCACTTAATGGGAAATAGATGGGGAAACAATGGAAACAGTGTCAGACTTTATTTTTTTGGGCTCCAAAATCACTGCAGATGGTGACTTCAGCCATGAAATTAGAAGACGCTTACTCCTTTGAAGAAAAGTTATGACCAACCTAGATAG
>SJYV01014979.1:0-15545 GCA_006410875.1 Neotragus pygmaeus
GCACCAGCCCCAAGCATCCAGTATCATGCATCAAACCTGGACTGGTGACTTTGGTATGCCCTATTACTGGCATGAATTGCTTTGGAATAAGTGAGTGGGTCTTATCAATAGAATCACATTTAGACTCAGTAATACAAATGTAAATCTGAGATGAAAACCACAGCCTATGATATCCATTCAGCTAATTATGTACTGAGTAGCTACTATATGTCAGCCAAGCCTGTCTCTAACTTATGTGGGGCCCAGGGCAAATGTACAAAGGGAGTCCCACGTACTATATGGCTAGAGACTTTCAAGTTAAGCTAACAGTGTTTTATAAAATGTGTTCGGTCCTCCTACTTTGACAAATAAAGTAGATCATTGTAATGATCTGGAAGTTCAGGTTCAAATTTAAAATTCTTAGGGGACTTGCCTGGAGGTCCAGTGGTTGAGACTCTGCTTCCAATGCAGGAGTCACGGGTTTGATCCCTGGTTGGGGAACTAAGATACTATATGCTGAGGGCAGTATGGCCAATAAAATAAAATAAAATTCTTGGATTCTTCAGCATTTCATGCCAAACATGACACCACAGATGGATCAGTTGCAGGTCCCCAGTCCCCAGCTTGATCCTCTGATTCCCTTTCTTCCATCACATCTCTGTGATGAATTTTCTCATTCGTGTTTTTTGGCGATCATTTATATAATTCTTTAAAATGCTTTTAATTTTGAAATGAGTTCAGACTTAAATGCAAAAATCTTTCAAAGAGTTCCTGTATATTCTTCACTTGCATTTCATTCTTTTAAAAATAGCTATATAGTATTCCACTATAAAGACTTTAAAAAGCATTTACTTCTAATTTCCCCATAACACTTAAAGCTTTTACATTTCTTTTCTGTTTTCTGTTATGGAAATTTAAGCAAAATATATACTTTGTCTGTGATCTATATTATTCTTTGAGTGAAAAAATACAGTCATACTTCAGATTTACATTTTATCAGTGCCTTTTCAATCTGTGGTCCATAATTTTCAATTGCCTGACTTTCAGAAACAGCTATCACTCCTTACATTTCAAATCAATTTTTCTTATTGAAATTCCTTTCATTCCTCCCAGATTCCTGAAGCCAGTCTGTTTTCTGCCCCTTTGCAATGTAGGAGAAAATATCTGACTTCTCTCAAGCCTGCTTCTGCTCAGCTGGGGCCTTTAGAGGCAGTCTAGATTCAGAGCTTCACAAGCGTCTGTCCAACTGAGCTGACAGCAGGACTGAAAGTTTAGCTAAAACGACCTACAACTTGTGAATCGGTAACGGGCTGTGTTTATAAGCATCCATTGATAAGTGATCCACCGACACGCACATAAACACACACACACACACTCAGGGAGACAGAACATGAGCTAATAAGGCCTCCAGGGCACATCGTTGCTTCAGGTAGCTTTAATGCAAAAATGGATTGGCCACAGGTGCTTAATCAGAAGATGCAATGAATGGTAAGCCATTTAACTGAGGGGTTTCTGTCTGTGTTTTGAGCATGTACCACACTTGCCTTTCCCACCCCAACTCTACACTGTGATACTCAGTGTGCACCATGGAAGTTTGCTCCATTTCCCAGAAGACCATGGGGTTCACAGTTAATGCTTTGGCCCTTTGACACTGCTCATAGCTGCATGTCACCAGAACAGGGTTAACCCATAGGATACTTTCTTCTTCAGGACCACATGCCTATCTCGCTGAAAATTTACTCATTTCTGGCCTGTTTTTTTCGTTAACTGGCACCCAGCACAACAGGTGCTGAAAACACAACTAGTCCTCACTACCTACTTCTTCCTTCATGAAGGCAAAATATCTAGACGAACAAGAGGGCAGGAGGGACTGTCAGTCCTTTGGAAATCCCTTCCACTCCATCATTCTAAGATTCTCACATGGTTTTCCAGTCCAGCAGAATCTCCAGCTTTTTGTACATTTAATCCATATGTTTCTGATGCATGTAGGTTTAAATTACTACAAGGTGGATTTAGAAAAACAACTCATTGTCAAAGATCCCTCAGGATCCATCTTATTTAACTCCACACCAGATGTCTCATTTTCCCAGTAGGAAATAGACTTTGAACTTGGAAAGTTCACATTCTGTTTTCTACTCATCTCCATACTGTGAGAAAATTTTCAAATTGGTCAAGGGAGCCTCTTCTCTCCCAGAGCAATGGAGCACGGTTTGCATTGTGTGGGCTGTCAGTGGATTTGCATTGTATGTCAGGAAATCTGCTCGGCTTCGAATTCCCCTACATAGTCAGAATGACCTGTGGTAAGTCACACCTTTTGGGGACTTTTGTTTCCCCCATCAGGAGACAATCATGCCTTGACTACAATATCAGATAATAGAAAAGAGATGTGCAGAATGTTGAGTTGACTGAGAGAAAGATAATTACATACTCCCATGTGGCCTGCCATCACAGTAATTCAACTTTTTAATTCCATGCAGTGAGTTAGGACCTATGAGATTGAGCCTTAAATTTGATTGTGTCCCATGTGTTCATATAGACTCCTATGGTGTTAGAAGAATCCTTAGAGACACCATCTATCCCAACTGCTTATGTGGCCAATAAGATTTGTAGAAGCATCTTAACAAATTGACACAAGGCCTGCGCTTGAACGCTATCTTCCCAGGAGGTGTAGTACTGTCTGACCAGTCTGTTTCTTTGTTGAAACCACTTGGTCATTAGCAATATCTTTCTTAAATTAAACTGGAATTCATGTGTGTGTGATTTCTGCCCTTGCTCCTCACTGGTTGCCCTGGAGTCATAATTATTAAGCCTTTGCTTTCATCCACAAGATGGCTCTTCTGAAAGTGAAGACAGCTTTCATCATGTCTCCCCTGCTCCAGAGAAAAGTTATTTTCCTTAGCATCCAATTCTACCCCCATCCCAGAAGCTCTTGCTAAGAGGATAAAGGTAAGATTTCAGGGATCCTGGGCTTCCCAGGTGTCTCAGTTGTAAAGAATCTGCCTGTAATGCAGGAGATACAGGAGACTTGGTTTTGATCCCTGGGTTGGGAAGATCCCTTGGAGTAGGAAATGGCAAACCACTCCAGTATTCTTGCCTGGAGAATCCCCATAGACAGAGGAGCCTGGCGGGCTACATTCTGTGGGGTCACAAAGAGTTGGACATGACTGAATGCCTGAGCACACGCACCAGGGACCTTGACCATGTTCCCTGATCCCCCCAGGAGAAGCTCTGGGATCTCATCCAAACAAGCCCTCATGTCCAGTCCTGAGCCAAGGGGATCAGAAGGAGAGATGCCCAACAGATCCTCCTTCAGCTCTCCCTCAAGTACCCTGAAGGGCCAGGAGGATATTGTGTTGACAACTTGCTGTTTTTATAAATAAAGCTTTCTTGGAACACAGTCATACCTTTTTTTTTTTTTTTTTTTTACATATTACCTGTCGGTGCTTTGAGCTACGATGGCAGTTGAATGGTTAAGACAGAGACCCTCTGGTCTTCAAAGCCTTGAATTTTTACTATCTGGCCCTTAACAGAAAAACTGCTGACCTCTGCTTTAGACCATCACTGACAATTCCACAAGTTATGTGAAAAATCTTGATCCTAAACATATAATACAGTGACTTTGCTGAAATAAAGGCAAGCAAAAAAATTTTATGGAATAAATGCAAGTTAACTCTCCAATTATGTATGTCCTTAAGTTATTACTCATCCAAATATTGTTGACCCATCAAAAGAACATCCAGTTAGGCACAATCGTAATTAAATTCAGTCCTCTTTGATAATGTGCTGACTTTCAAAAGTATAAAAGCCATCACTTGACACATTTTCATTGCTTTTGTTATTATAAATTATAGTGGTCAAAGTAAGAGATAGAACATATTTTAATAGTTTGCTGCCTTGACTTTTAATTTAAAATTTTTAGACATATGATATGTGGGCCTTTGTATTCTTTGCTTGCATTTTTGGTCCCTCAAATGTCAGGGGAGCACATAGAGGCTTTGCAATTATATCAAAAATTAGGTGTCAGGAGCCATTTTTTAGTGTATCGGGGCCTTGTGTTCTGAGCAAAGGCTCTGAGAGGTTCTGCCCGCACCTTGTGAGTACAGTCAAGCCTGCCCTCTGCAGCCACCCGAGGGCACTGGGAGAGAACCCAGAAGAGTATGTTTCCAGAGTTTGTCCACACTTTAACATATATATCAGTACTTCATTCCTTTCTAAGGCAGAATAATATTCCATAGTGTGAATAGATCACATTTTATTTATCTTTTCATCTGTTGATGGAGATGAGCTCCTTCTACGCTTTGGCTATTGTGAAGAATGCTTTGATGAACACAGGTGCACAAATAACTGGTCAAGGCTCTGCCTTCAGTTCTCTTGGGTTTATGTATACCTCAGAGTGGAATTGCTGGCTCACATAGTAACACTACATTAAATCTTTTGCAAAACCACCATGCTCTTTCCCACAGAAGTTGTACCATTTTAAGTTCTCACCAAGGGTCAAGGAGATGGCTTGGACTAGTCTGGAAGGAGAGCTGACACTACCAAAGTCACATGTGTCTAGAAAAATACTACTAGCTGGTACTGGTTTTACAGCCAGATCTCCTTGTCTTCTGTCTTTATGCTCTTTACGAATCTTGCTGAAAATTAAAAGCCCTTCCTCCTTTTATATTTTTATTTAAAATATTTATCTATTTGGCTGTACTAGGCAACCTCTTAGTTGTGGCATGTGGGATCTAGTTCCCTGACCAGAGGTTGAACTTGGGCCCCCTGCCTTGGTAGCACGGAGTCTTAGCCCCTGGACCACCAGGGAAGTCCCATGCTCCACTTTTTAAAAGCAAGTCTTAGCATGGCAGCCCCACCTTAGAAGTCTCATAACCCCTGTAAGATTTGGGGGCACCCCCATGGCACCGAGAAAGGAGATCCACCTCTCCAACTCCACTTGCCCTACTTGGTAGACTTGGACTCCAGGAAAGCGCAGGCCCTGGGATTGTTCAGCCTTTTGCCTGGCTTCCCTTTGGCCCTGGCACCGTCAGCACCTGAGTGAGCCTCTCCCAGGGCCTGGAGCAAAGCCTTCCCAGCCAAGGGTAGCCAGGTAGCCCCAGACAACACCTCCTCCTCCTTCTGGCCTCCTAATATGCTTTGCATTAAAACACCCATTTTGGCTTTGCCTTTGAGTCAGTTCTCAGGGGAGTAATAAAAGATGAACCCTTAACATGTGGCCCATGGAGACATAGTGGATTGAGAAGTGACTACAATTCATTCAGTTCAAGCCCTTTGGGCATTTTCCCACACCCCAGCGCTGCCTGCAGTGCTGGTGTCCCCGAGGGACACCTCAGAGGTTCGAGCTCCTCTGTGATCTGCAATTCCAGCAGACACCTTCCCCTCTCTGAGTCTCAGTTTCCCTATCTGCTAAACGAAGCGGGTATCTCTGAGGAGCACTTCCAACTCTAAATATCATTCAGCGTTTAATATTCAGACAGAGCCTGATTCCAACCAATACATTGGTCATCCACTCTGTGCAATAGAATGGTGGACAAGACTTTGGAAGATACTTTCTTGCCTGGGTGAAATGGTATGACATACATGTCTTTCATAATGATACCATCTCACCTCTTCCAAAACAGAATTACACCTTTAAATATGTTGTAGGAGAAGGTTTTCTTTGCAGAATCTTAGTGTGACTTTTTCTGAGGCAGAACATTGTATTGGGGTTGGTGGGGGGAGTGGGAAATGGGGGCGGGAAATGCTGGAGTGATTAACCAGATAATGAACCCTGTCTGCTTTTAATCAGCCCCTTCCTGTTCTCCCAGACCTCTAAACTTTTAATATTAATGGAAACAGATTTGAATTCTGGAAAGAGCTATTCTGGAAAATAATTGGATATTTACTAGGTGAAAAGTGAAATTGCACAGGCATTTCATAGGCTTTGGTATTTGACAGGTGCCATTTTTCTTTCCAATGTGTTGCATACCTCTGTTTTATAAACCAATATGGATAGTGGCATAAAAAGATTACAGGTTTACATGGTGGTAAGGCCTGGGAATATGTTTAGGGTGGGGAGTGGGTAGGCAAAGAGAGAGAACTTCAGTTGGGGACAAGGCTGAAACGCCTGCATTAGTAGGGCAGAATTATTTGAAGGCGAACAGTGATATGTCTTTAAAAGAACCAGAGCCATGTTCAGCAATGGAGGTTGCACCCAGAGAAAGAGAGAGATTTTACTTATGGAACTTACTTATAGAAGCCTGACTCCTTCCAGGAAGGTAATGCCTCTCTTGGCTTCAAAAAGGACTTTGTAGGATGTCACTGGTGGTCCAGTCGTTAGGACTCAGCACTTCCACTGCAAGGGGCACAGGTTCCATTCTTGGTCCGGGGAACTAAGATCCCACCCCCTCAAAAAACAAAACAATGCAAAACACAAAGGACTCTGTAGTTAGAAGGAGCGGGAAAGCACTGGAAGGGAGTGGGAAACTTTTCTTAAAACAAAGTGCAGGCCCATCCAGGGTTGCAGGTGAGCAGAACAAGGCAGATCTGCTGGGAAGGAAAGGAGGACTGCACAGGGGGGTGACTCAGTCCCCTTGGGGTCTTTCCCTTAAAGGCCTCTGACTTCAATTGTCACTGCTGTGAGTCATGGACCCCAACCTTTCCGTCCTGCTTTGGCTCTCGTGTGGACACAAGGCCTATTGGGGATAATTCCTCTAGGTAGAGTTGAATCTGGTAGACACTTTTGAAAGTTATTTTTATGTAGGGGAAGGAGAGAACCAAAAGGAAACATTTTACACAGAATACAAGCAAGTAGTCCTCAAAACAGGCTTCCCAGTAGATAGTTTCCTGAGGCCGCCAGGTGGCGCTAGTGGTAAAAGAACCCACCTGTCAATGCAGGAGACAGAGGAGAGGCAGGTTTGATCCCTGGGTTGGGAAGATTCCCTGGAGGAGGAAATGGCAACCCACTCCAGTATTCACCATCGTTCAATCATAGCTCCAGATAGCTGGTTTATTTTGATGAGAGTCTTCATGTTCTGGGGCCTCATCAGCTCCATGTCAGTCTTCATATGGCAATTGCCATCTTATTTCCACCTGGGAGCTGTGTACACCCAGTCATCGGTTCTGGTCAAAAAGTGAACAGGCTCATTTTCAAATTCTTTTTTTGTTGTTGTTGTTGTTCTCCCTGAAGTCACTGGTTCTGGTCTACAAGCTAAAAGATGCTCCTTTGTTTAGCATCAATTGGCGAGATGAGGTGGGTCTTTTATCTGGGAGCACAATGTTGGTCACAGGGGAGGCTGGCAGGGAAGTCTGGACTGCTCAAGGCAAATGGAACAATGGAGCCTTACACCTAGTAACAAAGTAGCATATTTAGGTTTCAAAGCACAGGGAATGGCTTTGCAGGACTTTATTCATGTCCTTTAGGGAAGACGCTCTAGGAAAACCACGGAATTTTCTCAATCATATAAAAAACTTTCTTCTCTTGGATGGATGGCCATACGTGCCATTCAGCCTTTCAAATTTGTTTAGGTGATTGCTTGAAGCAAAATACTAGAAGTTTTAGTTTCTGCAAGGTCATGAATAATAGAGTGCACTTTCACCACATCATGAAAATGAGGCCTTTTAGACCAATTTTCTTGCAGATGAGGAAACTGAGGCCAGTATAGGAGAAAGAACTTGTCAAAGTCACTCTATAAGTCACTAACAGAGCCAGGACGAGCTGAGTGCCAGGGCAGTGCACTGCCAGGGAAAACTTTGGGGAACCAAATTAAGGCAACAGAATTAAGCTACCCGGCTCACACAGAGATCCAACCCAGGACCAAGGACAACTTAATACTGCCTTCTAATCCAAGGTTCTAAAGGAACCCAACTGGTACAGCAGCCCAAGCAAGAAAAGATCCTTTCATTCCCATCAGGATCAGTCCCATCACCTAGTTTCCCTGGTTGAAGCTAAAAGCTAGTCCATGGTGGAAAATTCTTGTTACTTACTCTCCCAGTTTACTGCTTCCACTCTGCTAAACTTATACCAGACACTGTGTTTGTTCCATAAAATTCACAGAAGGTATGTCTGGAGTGAATTAGGTGGCGGAAGAAAAGGAGAGGAGAAGAAGGAGAGGATGGACTTTCTTGAATCCATGGGCCAGCTCAGCTCAGCCGTAAGCAATACGGCTTGTGTTTTGCTTGGGCTCTACATCCTTGGGACTTCTCATCTTCAACAGATTACCCAGAGAGACTTGCTGTTGACCAGACATCCTCCAAGGACCACCTCCCCTAGTCTGCAACTTTCTTGCTCTGCCAAAGCCCATTTGAAGTTACCACTGCTCATTTTATACAGTTAACCTGTGTGCTAAAGATTCTCTTTGTGGACCATCTATGGTGATTATTTTTATTACAGTGAAATGTGCATAACATAAAATTAACCATTTTAACACGAACAATTCAGTGGCAGTTAGTACCATCATGACGTTCTGTAACTACCACCTCTCAGTTCAGTTCAGTTCAGCCACTCAGTCGTGTCCGACTCTGAGACCCCTTGGACTGCAGCATGCCAGGCCTCCCTGTCCTTCACCAACTCCTGGAATTTGCTCAAACTCATGTCCATCAAGTCCATGATGCCATCCAACTATCTCATCCTCTGTTGTCCCCTTCTCCTCCTGCCTTCAATCTTTCCCAGCATCAGGGTCTTTTCCAATGAATCAGTTCTTCGCATCAGGTGGCCAAAGTATTGGAGCTTCAGCATCAGCATCAGCTTCAACTACTACCTCTATCTAGTGACAAAACATTTTCATCATCCCAAAAGAAAATGCCATAACCATAATCATTAAGTAATAACTCCACATTCCCTTCTTCCCTCAGCCCCTGGCAAATATGAATCTTCAATTCTGGCTCTATCGATTTACCTATCCTGGAGATTTCATATAAGTGGAATCACATAATATGTGACCTTTGGTGTATGACTTCTTTCATGTAGTATAAGGTCTTCAAGGTTCATCAAAGTTGTAGCATGCATCAGTCCTTCATTCCCTTTTATGGCTAAACAATATTTCACTGTTTGGATATATCAAAATTTGTTTATCTAGTCATCCATTGATGAACCTTTGAGCTATTTCCACCTTTCAGTTATTGTAAACAGTGCAGTTTATGAATACATGTGTGTATATTTGTTTAAGTAGCTGTTTTCGATTTGGGGGGTATAAATCTAAGAGTGGAATTGCTTGGTCATATGGTAATTCTACATTTAACTTTTTGAGGTACTGTATAGTAAAATTTTAATATCTTTCTGGCTTCTCCTGACCACTTTCTGGCCTCCACGGCCATATTCTCCCACTGCACAGCTGGTGGATGTCAGGGGATGTTCATTGGTTTTAAAATTAATCCATTTGATAAAAAATTAGCCAAATATAACTTTTCAGGTAAATTTTACTGCAAGTTCATCATAAGATGCTTTCAAAATCAAACAGGAAATGATTTTTGGATTATAGAACAGCATTATCAACAAAAACTTTTCTCACTGTCCAGGATGGTAGCCGTTAGGTACCATCTCTTGAGCACTTGACATGATGTGACTAGTGAGACTAAGGCAATGAATTTTAAATTTAAATTATTTTTTAAATTTAAAATTTAAATAGCCACATGTGCCTAGGGGATACCACAGTTATAAGCTGCATCCCTAATCTTCTATAGCAGAGCAAAAACTGAAACTTATCCCCACAGAGTAGTTATTTTTCACATTAGTGAAGGGAGATGGCCTTGGATATGCTTTTTAAAAATATTTAGTTGTTTATTTGACTGTGCTGGGGCTTAGTCGTGGCATCGGGATCTTCAGCTTTGGCATGTGGGATCTAGCTCCTTGACCAGGGATCAAACCTGGGCCTCCTGCATTGGGAGCATGGATTTAGCCACTGAACCACCAAGGAAGTCCCTAAATTTATTTTTCTTTATAAATATCAAGCATAAATACTCAATGCTGGTAAGGTTAGTACAAAAATGATATTTTTAAACAGTGCTGGTGGCAGTGTCAATTTCTTTCAACTAAAATTCATTTGTTCATATATCCATTCATTTATTCATATTTGGTAAATGTTTTGGTTGGATGCTTCCATGTGTCAGGCACCATACTATGCACTGGAGGACACAGAGATGACCAAAAACATTATCCTTCCCCACAAAAGCTGGAAGTTAAGCAGCCAGGTAAACACAAAGTCGCAATACAATGTGATGAAGGATTTTACATACATTTTCCCCACTTAATCCTTGCAATAGCCCTAATAGTGAGTTAGGTATGATTTCTCTATTTAACAGACAATGAAGCTGTGACTTCGAGAAGTTAATAAATTGAGAAATGTTGCACTGTGAACGCTGTAATTGAGGTATGTACAAGGTCTACTTCTTGTACAAATAAGGGAGTAATTCACTATGCTTGCAGTGGAAGAAGGGAAATTTTGAGCTGAATTTTGAAGGATGAGCAAGAGATATGCCCAACAACAATCCGCTTGGTTCTATGTCTTTAAGTTTTTTTCCACATAATCTGACTCAGTAACTCCATTTAGGAGAACTTATCTCACAGAAATATCCAAAAGTAAGGGAAAAAACCCTATATGAAGAGGATGTACATGTCTCTATTATTTATAATAGTGAACAATTGGAAACCATCTACATGCTTAACAATGAGAGGATAGTTTAAATAGCTTACAGTCTCTCTATGGAACATTGATGCTACCAATGAAAAAAATTTTAATGATAATGAAAAAGACTATGTAGCAATATCAAAATTACTTATGGCATAATGTCAAAAGATAAAAGCCAGATACCACATTGTGTATTCATTATGAATGCAATTACAGAGACCATGATTACATATGAACAGGGTTACAATGGGCGCACACACACACATACACACGCACACGCACACATACACACACACAGTTGCTATCAGGCTGTGGGGATCAGGGTAAGTTTATTTTTCTTTATTTTTCAAAGTGTTATTTAATGTTATTTTATCTTTTACTATAAAATAAGGGGACATTTTAAAAGAGACATCAAGCCTGGTTTTAATGTGACTTTTACTTGTTCCAAATAGTCATTTTCACTGGAAAATTTGAGATTCCTTTTAAAATAGATCAAATATGGAAAATATTGTGTGGTCCCTTCTGTCTTAGCCAACTCAGACTTAGTCTCCAGGCAAGGCAATGAAAAAATAAGTTGCGAATTGTTCTTTTTTTTTTTTTTTGCACATGTTTTAGTGGTCTTGATTTTATCGTGATGCACAACAGAAATCACATTGCTGTCAAATATTTGCTGATGTTTATGAGGCCACAGATTTGGAATAAGAGAGCTAATGAGCGACAGTCATTCCATTTTCAAAATGCCTCTCTCCTGGGACTGAAGTTGGGTTCTAAGTGTATTTCTTTTTATTTTATGTGATGACATTAATATAAAACCAAGTCTCGATTTGGTAACGGGCTGCTGCTGACAGACAAATGTAGAAGAGGGAAGGAAGTCTTTGTTGTTCTTAAGTTGTTGGGATGAGATAGCTGTACAAATATAACCTCAAGAATGCTGTCACCTTGGTGCGATGCAGGGTAAGCCCTGGAGGCACAATTTCCGTTTACTAGCGGGACCGTCTCAAGTCTGAGATAAGCAGTACAAAGGTACTATTTTTATTCAGAGTTTATTTCTCATCCAACAAGTAAGGTCGACTATGAGACCCAACATGACATAATGGCCAAGGGTTACACAGACTGAGACTTAAATCTTGGCACCTCCATTGGTTGGCTGTGTAATCTATGTTTTGGTCTTCTCATCTATAAACAGAAAGCAGTAATAGAGGCACTTTATCGAGTTGTTCTGAGGATTATCTGAGACAATACCTAGTGCTTAGCCTAGAATCTGACACACGCTGATAGCTTAATAAATGATAACTGCCATTATTAACATGCATATGATACTGTGCTAAGTAACAGGTTGTTTACTTGTCTTTTTCCTTTACTACATTATAAATTACTTGACATTAGGGGCTCTGTGTGACTTGTTCACCATCATATCCCTTGTCCCTAGCACACGGTTTAGGACTCCACAGTTGCTTAAGAAAAAGTTGTGAATGTTTCAGATTCTTTTATGAGCTGGTTAGTCAGATGTGGCCGCAAGAGGAGACAGAGGAGAGACTTGGGGAAGTAGAGTTTATAATACTCACAGGTGCTAGACACAGGAGGCTCAGTGCGCCCCATCCTGGGAAAGACAGCAGAGTGGTCAGGAGGCAGGGTTGGAATTTCTGGGGTGGGGGAGGGGTGCTGGTGGAGAGAGTGGGGAAAGGTAAGGCTGGGCAGAGGACTTTCAGAGGGGCTGCTGAGCTAGTTTGAATACTTCGTGTGGGCTTTGGGCTATAGGGGTGGTCCCTACCTGTCTGGCACCTGGCCCTGGGATGATTAAGACAGAGGAATATTGTCTCCTAGGATGTAAGGTCCAGACAGAGATACCACTTTGGACTGGTTAGTTTGAAGATCAGAGACATACTCCCATCTAGGTTTTTTCTCTAAGAATGGCTAGCCACAGAAAAGGCTGTCTCTCCCCAGCCAGAAAAGTTTTTTAAGATGTCAAAACATCTTCAGTTCAGTTCAGTCAGCTTAGTTGTGTCTGACTCTTTACAACCCCATGAATCTCAGCACGCCAGGCCTTCCTGTCTATCACCAACTCCCGGAGTTCACTCAGACTCACGTCCATCGAGTCCATGATGCCATCCAGCCATCTCATCCTCTGTCGTCCCCTTCTCCTCCTGCCCCCAATCCCTCGCAGCATCAGAGTCTTTTCCAATGAGTCAACTCTTCGCATGAGGTGGCCTTAGCATACAAGAAAAAAAAAAGAAATTAAAAATATTTACAATACAGTGGAATTAATTTAATGACTGCCTAGTGAATTTTGGAAATACCAGAAAGCATGAGATGTAGCCCGTGCTCTTCAGGAGTTTACAGACATCGTGGGTGGGGGCAGAGGGTGCAGGGAGATGTGGACAGGCAGCAAGGGGTTTCAGGGAATAGGAACTCATCTTAAAACCAGAAAAACGCAGGGGGCAGGAGTTCAATCCCTGCTCGGGGAACTAAAATCCTGTATGCTGCACGGTGTGGCCAAGATAGAACAGAAAAACTAGTTTTTTAATACTAGTTCCACTTACTGGCTATGTGGCCTTTGGAATGTCAGTCAACCTTTCTGAGCCTCAGTTTCCTCAACCTTAAAAATGGGAATGATAATGATAATAACAATAATAAAGTGCTCAAAATGAATATGTGTGATGTAAATTTATGTGATAAGTAAATATGAATTTATGTGGTAAGTGTATACTTTGTGAACTGAAAAACAGTATACAGAACTAAAGAGGTGTTATTATTCTAAGTATATGCTATGCTAGGAATGATAAGTTTCAGACATGTGGGCTTTATTCTCTATAAGAGATATGAAGTCTCTCAGTTGTGTCCAACTCTGTTACCCCGTGGACTGTAGCTCGCCAGGCTCCTCTGTCCATGGAATTCTCCAGGCAAGAATATTGGAGTGGGTAGTCATTCCCTTCTCAAGGGGATCTTCCCAACCCAGGAATCGAACCCGGGTCTCCTGCATTACAGGCAGATTCTTTACCAACTGAGCCACCAGGGAAGCCCTTTCAGACCCTGAACTATGGTAGAAACACCAAACTGATTTACCTGGAGGATGAGATGGGTGAGTGGATGCATAGACAGGCACAGAAGAGTTAGTTCCAATATTGACTTGATTAAGGAGCAAAGGAAAAGCACAAAGCACATGTGTTGTGCGTGTGTGTGTGTGTGTGTGTGTGTGTTTATGAATCTTCCTTACTTAGAAGCTTCAGATCTTTGAACCCAATTAGTGATCTGTCTTTGCTGTTGGAGTCACTAGATTGGCACCTTGGGTTTGGCACCAAGAGGCGTACATCAAATGGTTCGCCAGTTCATGGCACCATAGAATCCTAAGCTGTGGTAGAAACTATTTTTCTGATATGTTCAGAGAAAAACAAAATATAATGGTTATATGCAAATCAGTCTCTGCTTTGAGCATAACAGTTTAAAATGCTTGATTCTGTGAGGGAGGAAAAATAATTTTCTCTTTACACTCCTAGACTGTTGGCTGGGACCCCCGTAATAAAAGATGAATTAACAGAAGGGAAACAAACAGAAGTTTAATAACATGTATACTCTTTGTGTACATGAGAGAGAGCCAGAAATCTGAATAACTCTCCCCAATGGCCCCAGCTACCACCTTAAAAACTGTCTCCAACTAAAGCAGAAGATTGGGAGTAGGGGGAAGGCCAGGATTGGGAGGTGACCAAGAAAGCACAATAAACAGGGTAAGATTATTATGCAGATTTAAGCCCATGCTTTCTCCATTGATAAGTTTCTAAGGGTTTACAGTCGTTTTTCTCTTCCTGGTACAGAGATGGAAACACCCTTACAAATGGAGATTTTTCTCATAGATGGAAATGTGTCTTACAAAAGATTAACTTCTACTTGTTTTTCAGAGCTTTTCCTGTGTCTGCTGAAAAATAATCAGCTCAAAATAATCCTTATGCCAAAGACATTTAAGGGTGTCAAACTATGCTTGACTTCAATTTGGTTACTTTTAATTTTCCTTCTTCCTTTGATTAATTGGGTTGTGAAACTATTGTGTTGTAAGACAAACACAGTCTTGGGGTCAGTTTGGGATTTAAATCTCAGCTCTGCCTCTTATTAGCTGGATAATGCTGGGGAAGATCCTTACTGTTCCTGGAGCCCTAGTTTCCATCTGAAAAATAAGAAAAGTTTTTGTAAGGATTTAATGTGATACTGTATATAAAGCAACTGACACCTAATAAATATGCCAAAAATAGTAGGCAAAAGAAAAAGTATGTTTTGGTTGTCTTTTCAAAGAAAAAAAATATCACTGGAAAGAGACTGGCTCTTTTAGCATTGACTCATGGGGCCTTTATGAAGTCTTTGACTTTGATGGCAGCATTTTTCATATGTGTTAATCAACAAACACATTTTCACTACGAGAAGAGTTCAAGTATCTTCACTGGTCTGATTGGGGTCGGTTGTTTCCCTCCACATTATAAACTAACTCAGATTTTTTGTGGAAGTAAGTTTTTCTTTCAATTTATTTCTTATTGAAATCTAGTTGAAGTACAATGTCATGTTAATTACTACTGTACAACACAGTGACTCAGTTATACACACACACACATATACATTATTTTTATATTCTTGTCCATGGTGGCTTATCACAGGCTATTAAACATAGTTCCTTGTGTTATACAGCAAGACTTTGCTGTCTAGCCATTATATGTATATATACCAGTTTGCATCTGCTAATCCCAAACTCCCAGTCCAACCCTCACCCACTCCCCACCCCCTTGGCAACCACCAGTCTATTTCTATGTCCCTGATTCGGTTTCTGTTTTGTAAACAGGTTCATTTGTGTCATATTTTAGATTCCACATAGAAGTAATATCATATGGTATCTGTCTTTCTTTTTCTGAATTACTTTACTCATTTATGTTGCTGCAAATGGCCTTATTCCATTCTCCTTTATGGCTGAGCAGTATTCCGTCT
>SJYV01014982.1:0-11959 GCA_006410875.1 Neotragus pygmaeus
GAATGCAGCACTTTCACAGCGTCATCTTTCAAGATTTGAAATAGCTCAACTGGAATTTCATCACCTCTACTAGCTTTGTTAGTAGTGATGTTTTCTAAGGCCCATTTGACTTCACATTCCAGAATATCTAGCTCTAGGTGAGTGATCACACCATCGTGATTATGTCAGTTGTGAAGATCTTTTTTGTAAAGTTCGTTTGTGTATTGTTGCCACCTCTTAATATCTTCTGCTTCTGTTAGATCCATACCATTTCTATCCTTAATCGAGCCCATCTTTGCATAAAATGTTCCCTTGATGTCTCTAATTTTCTTGAAGAGATCTCTAGTCTTTCTAGTTTTGTTGTTTTCCTCTATTTCTTTGCATTGATCCCTGAGGAACGGATTCTTATCTCTTCTTGATATTCTTTGGAACTCTGCATTCAGATGCTTATATCTTTCCTTCTCTCTATTGCTCTTTGCTTTTCTTTTCACAGCTATTAGTAAGGCCTCCCAGGAAGCCATTTTGCTTTTTGAATCTGTTTTCCATGTGGATGATCTTGATCCCTGTCTCCTGTACAATGTTATAAACCTCTGTCCGTAGTTCATCAGGCACTCTATCAGATCTTGTCCTTTAAATCTATTTCTAACTTCCACTGCATAATCATAAGGGATTTGATTTAGGTCATACCTGAATGGTATAGTTGTTTTCCCTACTTTCTTCAATTTAAGTCTGAATTTGGCAATAAAGAGTTCATGATCTGAACCACAGTAAGTTCCCAGTCTTGTTCTTGCTTACTGTATAGAGCTTCTCCATCTTTGGTTGCAAAGAATATAATCAATCTCATTTCAGTGTTGACCATCTGGTGATGTCCATGTGTAGAGTCTTCTTTGTGTTGTTGGAAGAGGGTGTTTGATATGACCAGTGCATTCTCTTGGAAAAACTCTATTAGCCTTTGCCTTGCTTCATTCTGTACTCCAAGGCTAAATTTGCCTGTTACTCCAGGTATTTCTTGACTTACTACTTTNTTGTGTTGTTGGAAGAGGGTGTTTGATATGACCAGTGCATTCTCTTGGAAAAACTCTATTAGCCTTTGCCTTGCTTCATTCTGTACTCCAAGGCTAAATTTGCCTGTTACTCCAGGTATTTCTTGACTTACTACTTTTGCATTCTAGTCCCCTATATTGAAAAGGACATCTTTTATGGGTGTTAGTTCTAAAAGTTCTTGTAGGTCTTCATAGAACCATACAACTTCATCTTCTTCAGTGTTAACTGTTTGGGGCATAGACTTGGATTACTGTGATATTGAATGGTTTGCCTTGGAAACAAGCAGAGATCATTCTATCGTTTTTGAGATTACATCCAAATATTTCATTTCAGACTTTTTTGTTTACCATGATGGCTACTCCGTTTCTTCTAAGGGATTCCTGCCCACAGTAGTAGATATAATGGTCATCTGCGTTAAATTCATTCATCCCAGTCCATTTTAGTTCACTGATTCCTAGAATGTTCACTCTTGCCATCTCCTAATTGACCTCTTCCAGTTTGCCTTGATTCATGGACCTGACATCCCACGTTCCTATTCAATATTGCTGTTTACAACATCAGACCTTGCTTCTGTCACTAGTCACATCCACAACTTTTTTTTCCCTTTGTTAGTGTTTTTTTGATTTTGTTGTTATATTTACTAATGTATATTTATTTTTCTAAACAGTGTAATGTATTTCTCAATGTGGTTTTGAGTTTCAAGTTTCAAATGACTAATGAAGATAAAGATATTTTTATGTGCTTCTGGAACATTTGTAAGATAAAGATATTTTTATATGCTTAAATGTTCCAGAAACACAAAAAAATATTCTTATCTTCATTAGTCATTTGAAACATGAAACTCAAAACCACAAAAGAACTACTTTACACTGATTAGGAAAATAAAATATACATTAGTAAATATAACAACAAAATTAAACAAACAAACAAACAAACATAAAACACCAGCCAAGAAATAAAATAAGAAAAGATACTAAAACTGCTAGACAGATGGTGGAGAAGTTGGCAACTTCATATATTGCTGCTGAGATAGTAGAATGGTGCAGTTGCTTAGGAGAATAATTGACAGCTCTTCAAAACATTAAACCTAGAGTTACCATATACTATAGTCTGAATATATGTATTCCCTCTAAATTCATGGATTGAAAACCTAATGACCAAAGTGATGGTATTAAGGGTTGAGACCTTTGGGAAACAATTAAGTAATGGGAGCAGAGCCCTCATTAATGGATCAATACATTTCATAAAGAGACGTCAGAGAGGTCCTTAAACCCATTTTTCCATTGTTTTGCAAAAAATTTTCATTTTTGTCTCAGGTTCAAAGGATTTTTTTAACAAAATAAGTCACTGGTTCTATACAAAATAATAATAATAATACCAGTATTTATTAGAGGATTATCTAGCTTACTTTCAATATACTAACATTAAAAGAAAGTAAAAATTGAAACAACAGAAGATACATCACCAGTTTTGGTTTTGACCAACATCCAGACTCAAACAGTGCTATAGAGTTCCAATTGGGAAAAGGTCCCAAGGAGTGCATCCACTCTGTAGGTGAAAATGCAAAAATTACAGTTCAGAGTTCTGGCTTATAATCCCTGTACATAACCTGATATTGATTATCATTAATATTGTGCTTTTTTTTCCCCATTCATTGACACGAATCAGCCACAGGGATACATGTGTCCCCCCATTCTGAACCTCACTCCCACCTTCCTCCCTACCCTGTCTCTCTGGGTTGTCCCAGTTCACTCCTTTTTGTTTCTCTTTCTGACTTGCTTCACTCTATATAATAGACTTCAGTTTGATCCACCTAATTAAAACTCACTCAAATGCATTCCTTTTTATAGCTGAGTAATATTCCATTGTGCATATGTACCACTACTTCTTTATCCATTCATCTGCCAATACACATCTAGGTTGCTTACATACCCTAGCTATTGTAAACAATACTACAAAGAACATTGAGATACATGTGTGTCTTTCAATTCTGGTTTCCTTGGGGTGAGTGTATGTCAAAAAGTGGAATTACTGGATCAGTGTTCCATCCCCAGTTTTCTTTGTTTGTTTGTTTTTAAGAAATCTCCACAATGTTCTCTATAGTGGCTATACCAGTTTGCATTCCTGCTAACAGTGTTCTCCATAATGGCCATACCAGATTGCATTCCTGTCAACAGTGTAAGATGGTTCCCTTTTCTCTACATCCTCTCTAGCATTTATTGTTTGTAGACTTTTTGATGGCAGCCATTCTGACTGGTACTTCCCTGATGGCTCAGATGGTAAAACGTTTGCCCTTAATGTGGGAGATCCGGGTTCAATCCTTGGGTGGGGAAGATCTTTTGGAGAAGGAAATGGCAACCATCTCTAGTATTCTTGCCTGGAAAATCCCATAGACAGAGGAGCCTCGTACACAACAGTCCATGGTGTCATAAAGAGTTGCACACAGCTGAGTGACTTCACATTCTGACTGGTGTAAGATGATACTTCACTGTGGTTTTGATTTGCATTTCTCTAATAATGAGTGATGCTGAGCATCTTTTCATGTATTTATTAGCCATCTGTATGTATTCCTTGGGGAAATGTCTGTTTAATTATTTGGCCCACTTTTTGATTGTGTTGTTCACTTCTCTGATATTGAGCTTCATGAGCTTCTTGTATATTTTAGAGATTATTTGTCAGTTGTGTTGTTTGCTATTATTTTCTCTCATTTTGAAGGTTTTTCACCTTTCATATCGTTTCCTTCATTGGGAAGAAGCTTTTAAGTTTAGGTCCCATTTGTTTACTTTTATTTCCATCACTCTGGGAGATGGGTCATAGAGGATCTTTCTTTGATTTATGTCATAGAGTGTTCTCTTATGTTTTCCTTTAAGAGTTATATAGTTTCTCTTCTTTCATTTAGATTTTTAATCCATCTTCAGTCTATTTTTGTGTATAGTGCTATAGTGTTCTAGATTCATTCTTTTACAGGTGTTTGATCAGTTTTCCTGGCACCATTTGTTAAAGAAACTGTCTTTTCTCCACTATATAGTTTTGCCTCCTTTGTCAAAGATAAGGTGTCCATAGGTGCATGGATTTATCTCTGGACTTTCTATTTTGCCCCACTGATCTATATTTCTGTCTTTGTTCCAGTATCATACCATCTTGATGATGGTAGTTTTGTAGTATAGTTTGAAGTCAGGAAGCTTGGTTCCTTCAGTTCCATTTTTCTTTCTCAAGACCGCTTTGGCTATTTGAGATTTTTTGTTTGTTTGTTTCCATAAAAATTTTGAAAATTTTCTCCACTTCTGTGAAAAATACCATTGGTAGCTTGATAAGGATTGCATTGAATCTATTCATCACTTTGGGTAGTATACTCATATTAACTATATTGATTCTTTCAATGTAAAAACATGATATATTTCTCCATCTACTTGTGTCATCTTTCATTTCTTTCATCAATGTTTTATGCTCTTCTATATATAGGTCTTCAGTCTCTTTAGGTAAATTTATTCCGATTTTTTTTTTTTTTTCATTTCAGTGGCCAATGGAATTGTTTCCTTGGTTTCTCATCATGACTTTTAACTGTTAGTGTATAGGAATACAAAATATTTCTGTGTATTGATTTTATATCCTGAAACTTGGTATATTCATTGAATAACATTAGTAATTTTCTTGTGTTTTTCTGGGGGGGGATTTTTATGTAGAGATTCACATTATCTGCAGACAGTGAGAGTTTTGTTTCTTCTATTCTAATCTGGATTCCTCTTTTTCTCTGATTGCTGTGGCTAGGAATTCCAAAACTATATTGAATTGGAATGGTGAGAGTAGGCACCTTTCAAGATTTGTGCCCCAGTAATCTATGGTGCCTCAAGGCTTGCACAAACAGCAGGCAATCAGGTCAGTAACCATCAGTACCGTGTCCAGGAAGATAGAAGCTAGCTTGGAAGCCTACTCTGCTTTGTCTCTGAAGCCTAAACACGATTATTTAATTTTCTTAACAGCTATATATGACNAAGGCTTGCACAAACAGCAGGCAATCAGGTCAGTAACCATCAGTACAGTGTCCAGGAAGATAGAAGCTAGCTTGGAAGCCTACTCTGCTTTGTCTCTGAAGCCTAAACACGATTATTTAATTTTCTTAACAGCTATATATGACCCAAGTTATGTCAGCAGCTTGCAACCCTGAAAATGGCCCTTGGCAGAACTTGGTCTTGCTGGCACCATGACCCTTTGACTTTACAGCTTCCAGAACCAATAGAAACAAATTTATTTTCTTTCTTTCTTTCTTTTTTTGTAAACTGTAGTATTTTGTTAGAGCAATCCAAAAGGATTATGACTCATCAGTTATACTTTTTTGCATACATATCCATTAGAAATGGAAAGGCATGTCCTCACAAAATCTTATATATGAAGTTTCATAGCATTATTAATAAAAAAGCATAGAACAGCCTATGTGTCTACAACATACATGAAACATGAAAACATTATGCAAAATGAAATATTCCACTAAATTCTTCTTACATATTGTTTGACTTAATTTTGTGAAATGTTTAAAAACAGAAAAACTCATAGGATCATTAGTTACCTCAGATTAGGAGAAAGAAAATAGGGGATGACTTCTAATGGTTGCAAAGTTTCTTTTAGGGGTGATGGAAATATTCTAAATTGCATAGTGATGATAATCATCCACCTTGAAAAAAATAATGAAAACCACTGATTTTTAGACTTTCAAAAGGTGAAATTTATCATGTGTGGATTGAATCTCAATATACTTATTACTTTTTAAAAGTGAAAATAAAAGAGAAAGGGTATTTCTCTGGGCCACAAAAAGAACTGAAGAATATTTGTGAAGGTTATTTCATTTCAAATTAAGGATGATTTGTACATGAGACACACTGTTTCCAACTCAGTTTTATCAGTGGGAGGTTTTAACAAGTGATTAAAAGCTGAATTATAAAAGTCCTACCATTTTACTTCAAGTGACATTGCTTTTTGTCATGGCAGATCTGTACTTTCCAGTGACAGAAGCCTGTACTATAATTAGCCTGCCATTATGGAGCTGGCCTTTCTTATTGTTTACTGTGTTTTTTTTTTTTTTTTCCTGAACAAAGGTGCCATGTTGAATGTTTAGTTTGCTGTTGTCTTCTGACCTTGGCAGACTGAGCCCTGAACATGTCGGTAATCAGATCAGCCTGCTACATATATCATGAAATAGNTGTTTACTGTGTTTTTTTTTTTTTTTCCTGAACAAAGGTGCCATGTTGAATGTTTAGTTTGCTGTTGTCTTCTGACCTTGGCAGACTGAGCCCTGAACATGTCGGTAATCAGATCAGCCTGCTACATATATCATGAAATAGAAGAACCTACTCTAATAGAATTTGAATGACCAATCGAAGAGTTAGTTACAGGGCCAAATGATAAGCAATATCCAAGAGGGTGGTGAGTTGTTCTCCAAATTTTGAGATAAGTTATGAGTCCAAGGCACTTTTTCATATCATAAGCCTGAATTGTAAGAAAACAAAAAATATCTCTGGAAATTCCTCTTACTACTACACCTAAATTGCTGATACAAAAGAAAAAAAATGCACATGGAGAGTTTTGACTTTTTGCCTCTGTGACATTGCTCTGATGTTTCATACTTCTTAGTTACCAAACAAGAATGTTTCTCTCAGGGGAACAACAGTGATTATTTTTATAAATTTGAGAATTGATACTGTTACTAGGAAATGGGAATACCAAACCACCTGACCTGCCTCTTGAGAAACCTGTATGCAGATAAGGAAGCAACAGTTAGAATTCAACATGAAGCAACAGACTGGTTCCAAATAGGGAAAGGAGTATGTCAAGGCTGCATATTGTCATCCTACTTATTTAACTTATATGCAAAGTACATAATGGGAAACGCTGGGCTGGAGGAAGCACAAACTGGAATCAAGGTTGCTGGGAGAAATATGAATAACCACATATATGCAGATTACATCACCCTTACGGAAGAAAGTGAAGAAGAACTAAAGAGCCTGTTGATGAAAGTGAATATGGAAAGAAAAAAAAAGTTGGCTTAAAGCTGAACATTCAGAAAAATAAGATCATGGCATCTGGTCTCATCACTTCATGGCAAGTAAATGGGGAAACAGTGGAAACAGTGGCTGACTTTATGTTGGGGGGGTTTCCAAAATCATGGCAAATTGTGGTTGCAGACATGAAATTAAAAGACACTTCTTGGAAGGAAAGTTGTGACCAGTCTAGACAGCATTTTAAAAAGCAGAGACATTACTTTGTCAACAAAGGTCTGTCTAGTCAAGCATATGGTTTTTGCAGTAGTCATGTATGGATGTGAGAGTTGGAGTATAAAGAAAGCTGAGCACCGAAGAATTGATGCTTATGAACTGTGGGGTTGGAGAAGACTCTTGAGAGTCCCTTGGGCTGCAAGGAGATCCAACTAATCCATATTAAAGGAAATTAGTCCTGGGTGTTCATTGAAAGGACTGATGTTGAAGCTGAAACTCCAATATTTTGGCCACCTGATGAGAAGAGCTGACTCATTTGAAAACACCTTGATGTTGGGAAAGATTGAAGGCAGGAAGAAAANAAAGGAAATTAGTCCTGGGTGTTCATTGAAAGGACTGATGTTGAAGCTGAAACTCCAATATTTTGGCCACCTGATGAGAAGAGCTGACTCATTTGAAAACACCTTGATGTTGGGAAAGATTGAAGGCAGGAAGAAAAGGGGACGACAGAGGTGAAATGGTTAGATGGCATCACCAACTCAATGGACATGGATTTGAGTGGACTCTGGGAGTTGGTGATGGACAAGGAGGCCTGGTGTGCTGCGATTCATGGGGTCACACAGAGTCGGACTCGACTGAGAGACTGAAGTGAACTGACTGTTACTAAGATAGTTTGGGCTTCTCACATCAGTGTCCTCTGCTGCTTATGCTGCAAAGTTGCTTCAGTCATGTCCAACTCTGTGCGACCTCATAGATGGCAACCCACCAGTCTCCACCTTCCCTGGGATTCTTCAGGCAGGAACATTGGAGTGGATTGTAATTTTTTTCTCCAGTGCATGCAAGTTAAAAGTGAAAGTGAGGTTGCTCAGTGGTGTCCAAAACTTTGCGACCCCATGGACTGCAGCCTACCAGGCTCCTCCTTCCATAGGATTTTCTAGGCAAGAGTACTGGAGTGGGTTGCCGTTGCCTTCACCACCAGTATCCTCTCAGTTCAGTCCAGTTCACATGCTCATTCGTGTCCGATTCACTGCGACCCCATGAATCACAGCACACCAGGCCTCCCTGTTGATCACCATCTCCTGGAGTTCACTCCGACTCACTTCCATTGAGTACGTGATGCCATCCAGCCATCTCATCCTCTGTCATCCCCTTCTCCTCCTGCCTCCAATTCCTCCCAGCATCAGAGTCTTTTCCAATGAGTCAACTCTTCACATGAGGTGGCCAAAGGACTGGAGTTTCAGCTTTAGCATCATTCCTTCAAAAGTAATCCCAGGGCTGATCTCCTTCAGAATGGACTGGTTGGATCTCCTTGCAGTCCAAGGGATTCTCAAGAGTCTTCGCCAACACCACACTTCAAAAGCATCAATTCTACAGCACCCAGCCTTCTTCACAGTCCAACTCTCACATCCATACATGACCACNGTGGTAGGCTATAGTTCATGGGGTCGCAAACAGTCGGACACGACTGAGCGACTTCACATCACATCAGATCATTTCTGGATCTAAAATTCTATGGTTCTCAGTTCCCTCTAATGAGTCATAACTCAGTAAAGGCAGAGCAGCTTCTGTCCCTGTGCAGACCAGCATCACTGAATCTTGATGACGTTGCACTCTTTGCCTTAGGACTAACCACTCTGCTTCTCTCCTACCCGAATCTCTATCTTGGATAAAGATCCAGTCAATTACTTCATCATTTTATCAGGTACCCCTTCTCCTTCAGTTTTTATGGACTCTAGGTCATTGTCTTTTGAGGGGTCCTGGGATAGTATTAAAATCTTGGGGGGGACATTTTCTAAATTGACTGAAAACATTAAAAAAATAAAAGACTGCAGAATTATGATATGAATAATTTAACACATAGAATTATCTGGATGAGACATCTTGAGTCTCTTTTCTAGATTTATTTAAAAATACTAAAAGGCAAAAACATGACCTCAACATATGCTCTTCCTTCTATTAGGAATGTTCATTTCCCCTCCCCCCAGCTAGCTTCATTTTATTCCTCAAAATTAAGCTGAACCATCACCACACCAGGAATTCTTTCTGTGTGTCTCAGATTAAATTTGGTGCAAGTATGTTTCCATAGATCCTGGTTCCTTCTTGTATGCAAGGAGGCAGCTGTACACTTATAGTGAGATAATGTCTATCTGCCCCTTTGAAATGTATGTTCCATGGGGGCTGGGACTATGTCAGATGGGTCACCTAAGAGTCTCCACTTTCTTATTCTGTGCTTGATACATACTAAAAGTTCAATACACATGTGTTGAATGAATGCAAGCATTTTTTCATCAAAACCAACGGGTTGACTTCAACCAAAGTTTTTACTAGTAAGACTGAATTGAACACAACACAACACCATATGGCTTGACTCAATTAAGAGGTCATTGTAATACTTTCCTTCACACGTGTGAGAGTTTCAGATCCATATCCATTGACCACACCACAAGTATATCACCACTATTCCATTTCCTCCAAGTTCATCTCTTCTACAAAAGTTCTCCTCTTTATTGAATGGCCTCAGCTTTGACATTTCATTCTCAACTATATCTACCTGTGCTTGCTCTAAGTATCCTGAAGTTGTCTGAAGATTTTGTCTTCTAGTTGGACTTCCCTGAGGGCTCAAAGTAGAAAGACTCTGCCTGCAATGCAAGGTACATAGGAGATGCAGGTTTGATACCTGGGTGAGGAAGATCCCCTGTAGGAGGAAATAGTAATATTCTTCCCTGAAAAATCTCATGGACAGAGGAGCCATGGGACTGCAAAGAGATGGACATGACTAACTAAGCACATTGACCCTCTCTTAGTCAACAGTTCCTTGAACCAGAGAATTTTTTTTTCAAGTAACACAATAAATAGACAGTGAAGGAATCTTGGTTGACTGACATTAAGTTATCCTTCATACTGAAGTATCTGTAAAGTAAAACATAACTTGACCATTTGATGATTGCCTCAAAACTGATGAATTGATTTTCTCTAAGGTGGCTGTATCTAACCTTTGGAGACTGCAATCAACTTGAGAATGAGGAAATCTACAGAATTCATGGAAAAATGATCATTAGCAAACTGCAGGTTTAGTAGAATTGAACTGAGTTGTATATTAAGTAGAATTCATAGAACGTAGTGTGAAAATACACTTCTTTAATTCAGACCCATAACAACGGTGATGTGTGATCATTTTATAAGTTCGTAGTCCTGAGATGCTATATAGAAACTGTTCTCTAGATGGCAATTATTTAAATAATTTGGGAGATTAGAGGGGGAGAAAGAAATTAACACTAAGTAACTTTGCAGAGTGAAGTGAAGTGAAGTGAAGTCGCTCAGTTGTGTCTGACTCTTTGCGACCCCATGAACTGTAACCTACAACGCTCCTCCATCCATGGGATTTTCCAGGCAAGAGTACTGGAGTGAGTTGCCATATCCTTCTCCAGGGGATCTTCCCGACTCAGGGATTGAACCCAGGTCTCCCGCATTGTAGGCAGATGCATTACCATCTGAGCCAAAATGTCAGGTTGGAAGAAGTACAAGCCGGAATCAACACTGCTGGTAGAAANTTGCCATATCCTTCTCCAGGGGACCTTCCCGACTCAGGGATTGAACCCAGGTCTCCCGCATTGTAGGCAGATGCATTACCATCTGAGCCAAAATGTCAGGTTGGAAGAAGTACAAGCCGGAATCAACACTGCTGGTAGAAATATCAATAACCTCAGATATGCAGATGACACCACCCTTATGGCAGAAACTGAAGAGGAACTAAAGAGCCTCTTGATAAAAGTGAAAGAGGAGAGTAAAACAGCTGGCTTAAAACTCAACATTCAAAAACTAAGATCAACATTCAAAAAACTAAGATCACAGCATCTGGTCCCATCACTTCATGGCAAATAGATGGGGAAACAATGAAAACGTTGAGTGAGTTTATTTTGGAGGGGCTTCAAAATCACTGCAGGTGGTGACTGCAGCCATGAAATTAAAAAACACTTGCTCCTTGGAAGAAAAGCTATGACCAAACTAGACAGCATATTAAAGAGCAGAGACACTACATTGTTGACAAAGGTCTGTCTAGTCAAAGCTATGGTTTTTCCAGTAGTCATGAATGGATGTGAGTTGGACTATAAAGAAGGCTGAGCACCAAAAAATTGATGCCTTTGAACTGTGGTGTTGGAGAAGACTCTTGAGAGTCCCTTGTACTGTGAGGAGATCAAACCCAGTCCATTCTAAAGGAGATCAGTCCTGAATATTCATTGGAGGAACTGACGCTGAGGCGGAAGCTCTAATACTTTGACCACCTGATGTGAAGAGCCGACTCATTGGAAAAGACCTCGATGCTGGGAAATATTGAAGGCAGAAAGAGAAGGGGATGACAGAGGACAAGACGATTGGAAAGTATCACCGACTCAATGGACAAGAGTTTGAGCAAACTCCAGGAGATGGTGAAGGACAGAGAAGCCTGATATGCTGCAGTCCGTGGGGTTGCAAAGAGTCAGACATGACTGAGCAACTAAACAACAACCTGCCACATCAGTGACTTCATTATGCAGGGCCCCGTGTACACATGATCACATTTCTTGACACCCAAACCCTGGAGACCGCTGTTATTGACTCCATTTACAGCCAAGGAAACTGAGGTTCAGAGAGTTAATCAACTAGCTTCAGTTCAGTTCAGTTCAGTCGCTCAGGCGTGTCCAACTCTTTGCGACCCCATGAATCGCAGCACCCAGGCCTCCCTGTTCATC
>SJYV01014985.1:0-10158 GCA_006410875.1 Neotragus pygmaeus
CCCATGGGATTTTCCAGGCAAGAATACTAGAGTGGGGTGCCGCCATTGCCTTCTTTGTGGATGGACCTAGAGATTATCATATTAAGTGAAGTAAGTCAGAAAGAGAAAGAAATAGTCTATGGTAAGACTTATAGGTGCAATCTAAAAAGATGATGCAAATGAAATTATTTACAAATCAGAAAGACTCAGAACAAAATTATGGTTAGTTACCAAAGGGGAAAAGCAGGGGAAGGGATAAATTAGGAGTTTGGGATTAACAGATGCACACTACTATGTATAAAAGAGTACTACTGTAGGACTGGAGAAGACTCTTGAGAGCCCCTTGGACAGCAAGGAGATCAAGCCAGTCAATCCTAAAGGAAATCAACCCCGAATATCCACTGGAAGGACTGGTGCTAAAGCTGAAGCTCCAATACTTTGGCCACCTGATGGGAAGAGCCAACACACCTGGGCTTTGTCCTCTCCCGGCCTGAACCACTGCTCCTCACACGAAGTCCCAATCTCTCATAGACCCTGATGTCAGGAAGTCAGGACAGGCCTAGTGCGCTCTTCTCACCCCAGGGGCTCCCGGGGCCAACAACAGGGGCGAGGATCTGTGGGCTTCCATCAGTCCTCCCTCGGGGTCCCTCCAGTCTTCCCTCAGGACCTCACCTTGTCTCCAGGTAAGACTTTGGATTCTCTCCTGTCCCCTACTAAGGCCCCAGCCCTTATACCAGGACCCCAGTCTCTCTGAGACCCGGAATGTCAGGAATTCCACTCCCTATACCAGGACCCCAGTCTCTCTGAGACCCGAATGTCAGGAAATGCAGCATGTGCTCATCCGCCCTGTGTCCTCCCAGAGCCCACTCTGCTCTGGTGTCCAAGCTCTGCTCAGTCTTCTCTCTACATCCTCACCTTGACTCTCAAAAGAACTAAGATCTTCCCCTCTGCCCATCTGAGGCCCTGCCCCTTCTAAGAGTTGCCTAATGTCTCTGAGACGCAGATGCAGAAGTCAGAAGAGGCTGCCAACTGCTCATCCTACCACCAGGGTGGCCCAGGGCTGACAGCAGGGTCAGGGATCTGTGGGGTTCCTTACATCCTCCCTCAAAAACCTCATCTTGATCCCTGGTAGATCCGGGGATGCACTTTGTGTTGACCAGAGGCGGGACCCTCACATCAAGGCTCAAGGAACACAGAGGGTGGATGAGCACATGCTGCATTTCCTGACGTTCGGGCCTCAGAGAAACTGGGGACCTGGGAGAGGGGGCATGTCCTCAGGTGAGCAGAGGGAAGAAGTCCAGCTCCCCTAGGGTTTCAAGATGAGGACCCTCAGGGAGGACTGAGGGGACCCTGGACCCCAGTCAGAGGAGACCTCAAAGAAGCCTGAAGCTGCTATTGGCCCTTGGTGACCTTGGGGTAGGATGAGCCCAACATGCATGGTCTCACTTCATGACAACTGGGTCTCAGACTGGGAATCTCGCATATAGGGCGGGGCCTCAGGGGGGGTGATTCCCAGGTCTTGCTGCTGCTAAGTCACTTCAGTCGTGTCCGAGTCTGTGTGACCCCGTAGACGGCAGCCCACCAGGCTCCCCCGTCCCTGGGTTCTCCAGGCAAGAACATTGGAGTGGGTTGCCATCTCCTTCTCCAATGCATGAAAGTGTCAAATTGAGGACCCTGAGGAGGCACTAGAGGACCCTGGACCCCAATCAGAGGAGACCTCAGAGAAGCCCGTCTCTGTCGTCAGTCCAGGGCAACCTTAGAGGCGGGATGAGCACCGCAGGCATGCGCTGACTTCCTGACATCCGGGTCTTCAAGAGACTGGGGTCCTGGTATAAGGGGCGGGGCTTCAGTTGCGGAGAAGCGAGAATCCAGGTCCTGCGCGGAGGCAAGGTGAGGTGCCTGCAGGAGGACTGGGGGGACCCTGAGTGAGGACCGACAGAACCCCACAGATCCCCGCCCCTGTATTTGGCCCTGGGCGACTGCAGTGAGAAGAGCACACTCGGCCTGTCTGACTTCCTAACGTGCGGGTCTCAGAGAGACAGAATCTCGTGAGTGCAGCCGGGTCTCAGAATGGCGGACGGGAGAGTCCCGGGTGCCTCCTGAAGTCCAGGCTCCACGCAAGGAAGCACTGAAGCAGTTAGACTCCAACACGGAGGGAGGGATCCTGGCCCTTGTGGGGGCTCTTGGAGGCCTTAGAACGGGGTGAGCAGGGTGAGAAGTTTTTTGACATCTGGCTTAGGGACCTTGGGATGTGAGGTTTTCGGGCGGAGGGTGGAGGCTTCAGGTTGGCAGAGGCTGGACTCCCCGGACTGAGCAGATGCCTGCCCCGTGGTCAGTGCTTGGAGGCCAGGCGGGACATGAGGAGCAGCTGAGGATCAATCATCTCCCCAGCCTAGAACCCCCGGGAGGCCCTGGGCAGCTGCGGCCAGATGTGGGGCCCCTCAGCACTTTCTGTACAGACTCGCATCTTGTTCTGAGTTACCCTGCGGGCCCCCATAGGGGAGGGTCCAGGCTATGCCAGGGGAAGGGGGAGAACTACAAGGGAGCCGCGAGGGGACCTCCCACGCCACAACTGGGGGCACCTCACAGAGTCCACTCCTCCCAGCACAAAAGGCCCGGGGCTGTGCCACACTCTAACTCCAAGGTGTCCCCATCATTTCTCTCACAGGAGGTCCAGGAACCAGGAGGCCGAGGCAGAAGTCAGAGGCCCATGTCCTGAGGTCAGAGAGCAGAGGAGGTCCAGGCACTACCAGGAGTAGAGGTGAGGAGGGTGCCCTGAGTGGGGCTCTCTATCCCAGAACAGAGGGGACCTCAGAAGGCCCTAATTGCCCCGCTTTGTCAGTGCCAGAAATCTCGGGCTGTGCTGACTACACCCTGGGGAGCCACTTCACTTCTTCCTTCAGGTAGCCAAGGGACTTGGCTGCCCAGGATGAGCACCCCTGTGAGGGCTGAGTGAAACCCTCAAGGGGAGACCTGTAAGTGGCCTGTATCAGACCACCCAAGGCCTCCCGTGGGTTCTGGGCTGGGGAGATGCTTGGTCCTCAGCTGCTCCTCATGTCCCGCCTGACCTCTGTGCACTGACCACAGGGGCTGTGGGGTTCTCAGCCCAGGCCATTCCCACCCCCTCCTCCCCTAAGCCCCTGTCTCATGCCTGTCTGGGGTTTGATCACAGGCATCATGCTCCTGGTGGGGATGAGTAAGCTGAACAAGCCCGAGGAAGACCTTCAGGACCCAGGCGAGGCCCAGGGCCTGGTGGAGGTGCAGCTCTTGGAGACTGAGGTGCGAGAGGCTGCATCCCCCTCGGCCTCCTCCTCCACAGTGCCCTCCTCTGCCCCCTGGGAGGCCTTGCCCCAGGAAGCTCTGAAGGAGATGATAACTAACCTGATGAACTTCCTGCTCCTCAAATATCAAGCCGAGGAGCTGACTTCCCGGGCGGAAATACTGAAGAAGGTCCTCAAGGATAATCAGGAGCACTTCCCGGTGGTTTTCAGACAAGCCTCAGAGTGCCTGCAGCTGGTCTTTGGTGTGGAGGTGAGGACGGTATACCCCAGGAAGGACACCTACGGTATGATCCCTGCCCTGGGCCTCACCTGTGATGCAATGCAGAGAGATGGGCAGGGCCTGCCCAAGGCCGGTCTCCTGGTGCTGGTCCTCAGCCTGATCATGAGGAATGGAGACCTCGCCCCTGAGGAGGTGGTGTGGGGAGCACTCAGCAGGATGGGGGTGTGTGTTGGGAGGGAGAACGCCATCTTTGGGGAGCCCAGGGAGCTGCTGACCCAAGTGTGGGTGCGGGAGGGGTACCTGGAGTACCGACAGGTGCCTGACAGTGACCCTGCTCGCTCCGAGTTCCTGTGGGGGCCCCGGGCCTATGCGGAGACCAGCAAAGAGCAAGTCATGGCATTTGTGCTCAGGGTCAGACAGAGGGCTTTGAGGGCCTTCCCACTCCAGTCTACAGAGGCTGCGAGGGAGGAGGACAAGGAGGCCTGAGCCAGAGCAGCAGCCAGGCTAATCTCTCCCTCTGTGATTGAAGAGGGAGCATTCNAGACCAGCAAAGAGCAAGTCATGGCATTTGTGCTCAGGGTCAGACAGAGGGCTTTGAGGGCCTTCCCACTCCAGTCTACAGAGGCTGCGAGGGAGGAGGACAAGGAGGCCTGAGCCAGAGCAGCAGCCAGGCTAATCTCTCCCTCTGTGATTGAAGAGGGAGCATTCAGCCCTCTCAGAACTGAGGGCCTGGGCCAGTTGGGGGAGCCATTGTGTAGCATCTTTGGGTTCCTGTTCTTTATGATGACAGGCAAATCCATCTCTATTTCCTTTAGAAAATTGTCAAACTTGAATTGTTTTAATGGAAGGCTAAATAAACTTCAGTGTCTCAGCTTTGTGAATGATGTTGATCACAATGTGTTTGTGCTTACCCAGTTCAAGAACAAGAGTTTTGCTATTTTGTAAAAGCAATTGGGAACTCTTCCATTTTGTGTTGTGGTCCTGACCGGGATACAGTGGAGTTGGAATTAGGACTGTTTTGGAAACGTGAACTTACTGAGCAGTAGTATAGATGGGGGAAGAATTAGATGATAAAAGTAATCGTCGTGAATTCATGCTTCTGTCCTTCTTGTGTAGCATTCTCAAAAACTAGATGATCTCTGTTTATTTGGATTTGCCTGGGTTTTTTAAGGAAGCAGCAGACAGTTCATCTGAGCCCCCTGCTCACTGGCTCATTTATTCCGAAGACCATTATGGAGCGTCTGCTCCATGAAAGGCCATGTGAGCAGTGGGGACACTAGGAGAAGCAGAACACCCCCACAGCTCGAGTGGTGGTCTCAGAGCCGCAGTCACCCAAGGAAGGTGGAGAGACGTCCCCTAGTCCCACGGAACAAGGCAACAGCGGAAGGGGTGGTGGGGCTCCAGGAGGAGCACTCAAGTGTCGGTACCTGAGCCAGGGTGGTTTGGGGCTTTGAGAAATTGGGTTCCTTCTGTGGGAGGTGATCGTGATGAGGCTGGTTGGTGGCAGCCCTCAGACTTACAGGCAGTGTGTCATGAGGTTGATGGGAAAGTCTGAAATGGATCATTGTTGTGAGGTGTCCTTTTGCACCTTGCATAAAGCCCGGAGAGATCTCTTTCTGAGGCAGGCAGGAAGGGGTCCTTCCTGGCTGCTGAAGCGCTGCTGTTGACCACAGGGGCAAAGGAGGTGTTTTCTACCACCCCCATCTGCTATGAATCCTGGAGAAAGGTGAATCTTGCTCTTTGAAGTATTTCCCTGTGTTCCCTTGGCTAGCCATCCTCTCTGCCCTGGGAAAGCTGATTACAAAGTATATTGAAATGACAGTTTATTGGGTCATCTGGACTATATTTCAGCCACTCGTGAGCATGGTCTAGATTTCACTGGGAAGAGATGTGTGAGGAGAAGCTGCAAATGTGGACAGGACATGCTGGGTGTCTGGAATCCTGGGAATAAGTTTCACAGCTGAGAAAGACACTGCTCCCGACCCACAAGCGCACACAGTGCCCAAACCGAATAATATATCCTCCAAGAGGAAAACACTCAGAACAGCAATTTTGACTGATTTTCTGTTCTGTTTCCTACTGAGCTGTCGATTTGCTGAGGTGTCTTGAAAACAAAACAGTTTCCTGAGGAGAGAGGGGCAGAGTCTGGATCTGAATCACACTAGAAATAAGTACTCGCCAGTAAAGATGTGACATCTGCCAGAATCCCTGGGTTCAGGCAGGGTGAGAAGTGTGGAGGCAGCAGAGGACTTACAGGTTAAGGCTGTGCCTGGCATCCAAAGGCAGGAGGGACTTCTGGGCCTAAGGAGGTGGTGAGGTCACTGCGGGAGCGGGGGGAGGAGGGGGCGTGCAGATGGGTGCAGGGGGCTGAAGGGGCAGCTTTCCCTGCTGAGTGCCAGAGAACAACGGGAACAGGAGATGTGATTCTGTCACATATGTGGCACCTGCCAGATAGTCAGTGGACACTTGGAAAAGGTGGAGAATTTCAAGACCCATGCGACCTACTCAGATTCTCCTCTCCAAAACAAAGGAGATTTTCTCATAAATTCTAGCCACTGTTCTTGTTGAGCATTTTCTTGGCAGTGTGGAATTGGAGAGATGTCAGGTGTTCAGTCACCTTTGTCTCCCTCTCTCCCTGCACACGTGGGAACACGACCCTGCCAGGCCTCTTCACTTAGGAAGGGTCATGTGATGAACCATGGCCAATGAATTTTAAGCAGAAGCAGTTTTGTCAGCACCACTTGTTTTGAAGGGACACAGGTGCCTGGGGGTTGATCCTCAAGTCAGGACAACACACAGACACAGACCACTGCGAGTGTGGTTCCTCTCCCAGAGACTAAAGTCCTGCACTCTGACCCTTGGGAGAGGCTGCCCCACAGGGAGCTGGCTGTAGGAATACCACCCACCACACCCACAGTCACACCCCTGCTGCCCTCCCTGAGCTGCACTGTCAGCCCCCTCGGGGTTGTGCTCAGTCTCCATCCGGAGGCCAGCAGCTAGGTGCCCAAGTTCCCTGTTGGGGTTGGGGGCATCCTCCTGTGGGGCCCAGCCCCGAGGCCACCCACCCCTGCTGCCCACAGCACCCCCTCTTCCCCAGAACCTGGCCTTGGGATTTGTCCTGCCTGCCACAGGAGCCGCTTAGGCCCTGGGCCTGATGACCTCATGTGTGAATCTTTATGTGGAAGTCCCAGGGCAGCATCCCCTTCCACAGTGCTTCAGGTGGAGCCGACAGGACTTGACCCAGCGTCTGGGTGATCTCCTCGTGGTGGGTCAGTAGTATTCATTGCCATAGAAGTGCAGGGCACATGTTTATGATCCTCGGGTGTATTAGACCGTTCTCTGTGGAATCCCACATGTTGGAGGAAACTCAGGGTCTTGTGAATGTGACGGTGCGGTCCTAGCTTTTGAGCCTGAGTGTGAGAGGCAGAGGGGTATCTGACCAGCCATCCGCAGAGCCAGCTAGGAGCCAGTCAGGCTGTTTGAGCAGAGGACAGGCTCGAGCAGATGGCAGGGTTGATACCCAGGATGCTCTCCGAGGTGCAAGAGGCCCCAGACTCCAGTGAGGATTTGGAAAGTAACCAGGTCCCAGGGGTGCAGGCTGCAAAGAGGGTCGGCTGCCCCACTGAGGTGGAAGCAGCAAGCCTCTGGCGATCCCACCTGACCTGGCCGGGAGAGGGCAGGGCGAGCAGATGCCACTGCAGGTGAGCTGCTGCCCGGGTCTCCATGAGCACATTCGTGCTCTGGGGCCAATCCGGGACCACAGCCCCGGGGCCACTCCAGGATGGATACATGACTCCTTCAAAGCAGGTACTCCTCATGCGCCTTATTGGAAATGACTGCTAGGTGTGGTTGGGATCTTGCTCTGGGAACATAACAATCTCAGGCCTTTGGCTGCTAGGGGGTCCAAACTGCTCCCCACAACCGACTTATATGGAGGTCATTTCCAGGATCCAGCATCTTCAGCAGCAGCCTCTGTGTAGAAACACACCACCATGTTCCCAAGCTGATNCAGCATCAGAGTCTTTTCCAATGAGTCAACTCTTCGTATGAGGTGACCAAAGTACTGGAGTTTCAGCTTTAGCATCATTCCTTCCAAAGAACACCCAGGACTGATCTCCTTTAGAATGGACTGGTTGGATCTCCTTGCAGTCCAAGGGACTCTCAAAAGTCTTCTCCAACACCACAGTTCAAAAGCATCAGTTCTTCAGTGCTCAGCTTTCTTCACAGTCTAACTCTGACATCCATACATGGTCACTGGAAAAACCATAGCCTTGACTAGATGGACCTTTGTTGGCAAAGTAATGTCTCTGCTTTTCAATATGCTATCTAGGTTGGTCATAACTTTCCTTCCAAGGAATAAGCATCTTTTAATTTCATGGCTGCAATCACCATCTGCCATGATTTTGGAGCCCCCCAAAGTAAATTCTGACACTGTTTCCACTGTTTCCCCATCTATTTCCCATGAAGTGATGAGTATAATTCCCTGTATATCCCTTGGCTTATCTATTTTATATATAGTAGTTTGTATCTCTTAATCTCATAATCCTGATTTGTCCCTCCCCTCTTACCTCTCCCATTTGAATAACTGTAAATTTGTCTTCTATATCTTTAAGTTTATTTCTGCTTTGCATACTCATTCATTTGTATTATTTTTTAGATTCCACGTATAAGTGATATCTTACAATATTTGTCTTTCCCTATCTGACTTATTTCATTAGGTGTAATATTCTCTAGGTCCACCCACACTGCTGCTAATGGTGTTATTTCATTATCTTTTATGGCTGAGTAGTATTCCATCATGTATCTACATCCATATGTCTTTCTCTCTATATATAGATATATATACCACATCTTTTTAATCCAATCATCTATTAATGGGCAATTGTGTTGCTTCTGTTAGGTAGTTAGAATAGGGAAAAGGAGTCCAGAATGGTGGTGGCTAGAAGATAAGGAGGGGAAAAGCCCCTGAAAATAGAACAAAGGAAGGTCCGAGGACTGGAGTGAGGACCTCAGGTAGAACAAACGACACTCCTGGCTAGCCCAGTTTACATAGGGCAGGCCCGGGGAAGATTAAAAAACATATAAAAAGAGGACCAAGGGCCGGGGCCCTCTCTCCCCCTCCCCTCCCCCTCCCTGCACTGGGCTTCAAAGATGGATTTTCCTGCTAAAAACATGGAGCTGTAACACTGATTTGTCTAAGAGCTATAACACAATCTGTTCAAGATCTGAGAGCTATAACACAGTCTGTCCAAGACCCGAGAGCTGTGACACACCGAGGGCTTTAATGTCCGTCACTCCAAATCTTTGTTGTGATGAGACAGAACCAAGGAGTTATACACTCGCCTGACACTTCTATATCTAGTCTATTATAAATAGTGCTGCTATGAATATTGGGGTGCATGGGTCTTTGAAGAATAAGTTGTTTTTGATTCAACACCTGTGTATGCATTGTTGGACTTAATGTATTAACACAGTTTAGCTAACTATTATGTGAATCCATGAAAGGTGAGGGCAAAAGGAAGGAATTGTTTTTATGAGAATAAAGATGACTGCTTTGGAAAAGCTTATTGAGAATAAAGATGACTGCTTTGGAAAAGCTTATTGAAAGGGAGCTTCTAAAATATTGTCATATTGGGACTTCCCTGGTAGCACAGAGGATAAGAATCCACCTGCCAACGCAGGGGCCATGGGTTTGGTCCCTGGTCTGGGAAGATTCCATATGCTGTGGAGCAGCTAAGCCCATGCACCATTGCTAAGGACTCTGTGATCGAGAGCCTGTGAGCCACAACTACTGAACCTGTGTGCTGCAGCTACTGAAGCCCAAGCCTAGATCCCATGCTCCAAAAGAGAAGCCACTGCAGTGAGAAGCCCTGCATACCACAACTAAGAGTGGCCCGGGCTCACTGCAACTAGAGAAACCCCATGCAACAAGAAAAAAATGAAGACCCAGTACAGCCAAAAAAATTTTTTTAATTGTTATATTATGCATAAGTGAGACAATTATAAGACTTAAAGGAAAAAAATGACAGTTACAGCCTGGAGACCTCTGCTCTTGGAGTATTTTATGAGCGTCTTTAAGTTCTTACACTAATGTAGCTATAATTTTCAAGGAACCCCAACCTGGAAATTGTATAAATGTGGTTTGTGAAAGACAACTCCAATATCAAACCCAGATTTTAAGGGTTTGTATCAAATGATTCCTGAATGAATACACAGCTTTAATTTCAAAGAAAATGTTTATAGTATGTATATATGTATTATTTTTTAATGACTTCATTTTTTTAAATGACTCTTCATTTTCTTTACCATTTCCAGTCAATGATCTGTACTCCCATTCGGTACAGTGAAGGATAGTACTGAGACGTGTTTTTCATAAACAAAGAAGGTACCAGAGCTGCCTGCAGGATTTGCTAAGCTCTGAGAAACAGCGGACAGACCTAAGGTTTGAGGAATAATAACGTTTCTTTCCAAACAAAGAACTCCATACAATTGCTACTGCCAATATTTCTCAGCAGAGATACATTGGAGAGTGGCTGCCTTTGTTATCACAACCTATCACCTCTCTGGCCAGAAGAGGAAGGCTTCTACTGGGGTCCCTCCCAACCATACTCACACCCACAAGTCAGTCCACTCCTCAACGTTTGAGTCAGTATTTATGGAATGCCTGCTCATATCAGC
>SJYV01014986.1:0-17525 GCA_006410875.1 Neotragus pygmaeus
TCTTTGCAACCCCATGGACTGTAGTCCCAGGCTCCTCTGTCCATGGCATTCTCCAGACAAGAATACTGGAGTGGGTTGCCATCCCCTCATCCAGCAGATCTTCCAGATCTGGAATCTAACCCACTTCTCTTGTCTCCTGCATTGGCAGGTGGGTTCTTTGCCACTAGTGCCACCTGGGAAACCTCATTTTGATAATTCTAGAGCACAGGATGAAGAGAAGGAGTGGTGAGAGACAAGCAAGATGGGGCAAGATTGCAGAAGGCCTTGTTTCATGATACAGAGCTTAGGTTTTATGCTGAACTCCTGAGAAAGCCATGAAGTTTTCAAATTGTGGGTTGAAGGAGTCAGAACTATATTCTAAAGAGCCAGAAGGAGTATCCTTCCAGCATCAATGGGAAGAATGGCTAGGAGGCCAGAGAAACTGGCTAGCAAGGACATAACCTGGGAGATAAGAGATCACAGCCTATTTGTGGGTGTTTTAATGAGGGTGGAAGGCAGGGGTTAGTGAGTCATGAAGAAGAAAATCATGACAAAAGTTTCTGACTGATTTAAATATAGATGATAGGGAAGGGGAAATCAATCTTGACTCTCAGGTTTCTGACTGGAGAGATTTCATAGCACTATTTGCTGAGACACAGATGCGTGGAAGGGTTTTGAAGTAGGAGTGTATGTGAGGATGAGGAACATCATGGACTCAGTTTTGATATATTGCTTTTGAGAAGCCTGAGGAACATACTGAAACAGATGTCCAGAATATCCATATCTGAAGTTGAGGAGACAACCTGGACCAGAAACACAAATTGAGTCACCTGCTTATGGATGCTCAATAGAACATAAGAGTGGCTGAAGCCATTCAAAGAGTGTGGGGAGAGTAAACAAAGGCAAAACAAGGCCTGGTGGGGGATTTCAATATTTAAGTCAGAGAAAGAGTTGTGTATGTGGGAATGCAGGATGGAAAAGGGAGTGGTGGCTGGGGTGGGATTGCCCGGTAGATTTTAGAAGAACTGTATAGTCAAATAAAATGTATCTAAGTAATTTAATAATAAATAAAGTACTGATATCTTTAGGCTTCCCAGGTGGTTCAGTGGTAAAGCATCCACCTGCCAATGCAAGAGAAGCAGTTTCAATCCCTTGGTCAGGAAGATCCCCTGAAAGAGGAAATGGCAACCCACCCCAGTGTTCTAGCCTGGAAAATTCCATGGACAGAGGAGTCTGGAGGGCTACAGCCCATGGGATCGCAAAGAGTCAGACATGACTGAGCAACTGAGCACACACATACACATTGATATCTTTGATGAGGGGCCAATTCATTGCCACAATAAATGCTGTACTGAACATGTTTTCAAAGCACGCAGAGCATGTTCTTGGATTTTTATGTAAAATGCCTGTATAAAAGGGAGGGATTAATTCCTCTGAGTTGAGGAGACCATCAGATAATATTTGAACTGACCATGAGGAAAACGGGAATCTGCCTTACGGAAAAGGTGAAAAAGTGAATTCTATTTAGGGCAATAGTAAGAACAAAATCCTGCAGCCTGGTAAACATAGAATATTTGAGTCCCTATGTGACTGGGTGTTCCTGACGGTCCCCCTTCTCCAGGCCTCCAAGTTCCCACTTGTGCACACCCCCCATCTATTGATCAAACTGACATAGAATCCAATTGGTAAGAGAGCTTCAGAAACAGTTTTCAGAGGTTAATCTCCAGTGATACAGAATAAACTAAGCAAAAGGCCCAGAATGAACCTGAGAAAAAATAATACTGGAAATGGACAGGAAGAGGTAAAGGGAATAAAGAAGTCTTAGGTATTTATGCCTATGTGCTTCCCCAGTGACTCAGCAGGTAAAGAATCTGCCTGGCAATGCAGGAGACACATGTTCAGTCCCTGGGGCGGGAAGACATCCTGGAGGAGGCATGGTAACCCTCTCCAGTATTCTTGCCTGAAAAATCCTGTGGAGAGAAGAGGAGCCCAGAGGGCTACAGTCCATGGGGTTGCAGAGTCAGACAAAAATCAGCATACATTGATGCCTAACTGTACTCATTGTATGAAATGGGTAAGGGATACTGGTCCCAGAGAGATTATGGAAGTCAACTGCATCCCCGCCCCACCTGGGTCCCCATACACATTTGGGTAAATGAATGACATTTAACTGGAGTGGAAGATACAGAAGAAAAAGCTCACTTAGCTTGAATTTAGGTGTATGGTTGAAGTTCCCAAGAAACGTAAGGATATTCAGATATAGAAATTTGGACCTGGGACACAAGAATGTGAGCCATAATAAAGTTGACCTGGGAATCATCAATGTATAGATAATCATTAGAGCAATAAAACATGAGTTCGTAAGGGGTGTATAGCAAGATGAGAAGACCACCAACAACTCAGTCCTGTGAGAACTTGACAATTCTGGATTAGATTTGATAATATTTGTTTTTTTCACTCACCCTCCTAGATTCTGATGTGATTTTCTCCAAAGGTATCTATGGTAAGTAGGTAAGTAAAATGGAAAATTGAGTTTATTCTAAATATTGGTAAGTATTTCAATATTTTTTTTCGAAAGAACATCTACCACTCAGAGGAATAAAGAGTCTGGACTGTTTCAGTCTTAATTTGCCTGCATTCTTACTCTTTTTAACACTACCATAAAAAAAAAAAAAAAACCAAAAAACCACACTGGNAAAATACACTTTAGAAAATCACCACAAATGATGTCAGTTAGAAGGGGCAGCATTTATTAAGCTCCAGCTCTGTGAAAGGCACTGTGCTGAGCAAAGTGATTGCGGAGATAAATAACACATGCATGCATGCGTGCTAAGTCACTTCAGTCGTGTCTGACTCTGCGACCCCATGGACAACAGCCCATGTCTCCTCTGTACATGGGATTTTGCAGACAAGAATATTGGTGTGGGTTGCCATTTCCTTCTCCAAAATAACACATGTTTTTGGATAAATCTAAAGACTTGTAATCAAGAGAAGGAGAAGAACATTTACAAATAACCATGATCCAAAGAAACAATAATAAATAACTATGAATTTGGTGTAAGTCAACAGATAAGTGCCATAACAATATCTATAAAATCTTATGCTACATTTAAAGTAGTANGGATAAATCTAAAGACTTGTAATCAAGAGAAGGAGAGGAACATTTACGAATAACCATGATCCAAAGAAACAATAATAAGTAACTGTGAATTTGGTGTAAGTCAATAGATAAGTGCCATAACAATATCTATAAAATCTTATGCTACATTTAAAGTAGTAAAAAATATTTAGAATAAAGAGCAGCTTTGTTTTGCTCTATTTGGTGGTGGGTATATCATACCTGTATTATTGGGGTGAGCTCTGAGTTCCATATTTTAAGAGAAATATAGACAAACTGGAGTATCCTAAAATGAAAGTGAAAGGATAGCGAGGAAACAGACAAAACACATCCTGAAGAGTAGCTTTAGGAGCTGAGAATGTTTAGCCCTGGGAAAAGTGGTAAAGTGGTGGTGGTGGTTTAGTCCCTAAGTCATGTTTGACTCTTTTGACCCCCATGGTTCCTCAGTCCATGGGAAGAGTGATAAAGTAGTACATGATAAATGTTTTTAAAGAACCAAAAGGCTGTGGTGTGAAGAAAGTGGACTCCAGCATGCAAAGCAGGGACCAGTGGGTGGACATTAAAGCAGACAGCTCTATAGCTCTGAATATTAGGAGAATCTTCTAACAATTAAAACCATTTTTAATTGAAATGGTTGTTTCTGAAAAATGTGACCTGCTTGCTTGTAGAAATGTTAAAAAAAAAAAAAAGCTGCAAGATTACTCATGGGAGTGTTGAAGAAAGATTCCATGCAACAGTGAGACCTGAGCTAAATGACTCTTCAAGACCCTCTGAGGTCTCTAAGAACCTTAATGCTATATTAGAGGAGTCAAAACATTAAGGAAGAATGGGCAAGAAAGATTAATGTTGACCATAAAAGTCTGGGGGACCCTGTACAGGATGTAGAAATTAAGCTGAACCTTGAAGAGCAGCTAGGATCTCAGGACATAGTGATGAAGAGAAACTGCATTCCAAGTACAAGAAATAGCATAAACCATTGTAAATGTTATTATCCTTGGGGAATGGCAGGTTAAGGATCATGGAAAGAATGTGGATTATGGAGTAAGAGTGACCTGCATTCAAGACCTGGTTAACTTTCTTTTAGTGACTGTGCCCTCACCCATGACTTCAGCTAAGTCTTCCACTATCCCCAGTACCATATCCTTCTCCTAGCTCTGAATCAGTCCAAGAGGCAACGTCATGGATTTCACACACTTATTTAACTTGACGTGTTTACAACTAAGCTGGCTGTCTCTTATTTGAAATCTTCTCCTCTTTCTAAATTAATTCTAATTTCTCAGCAAAAGTATCACTGACGACCCTAGCTGTCTGGCCAAAACACAAGAGTCAGCTTAGATTTATCCTTTTCCACACTGTTTATAACCACTGCCAATCCCTGTATCCTGGCCACTTCAACTCTGAAATAGATTAAGGTTTTTCTTCATCCTTTCCAGGCTCATACCTCTGCTTTAGTTCAGAAGTCTGCTGTTTCTCACTTAAACTCCTAAGTGGTCTAACTCTAGCCCCACCACATTTTTGCCTTCAGTGTATGCTTAACCTCAGAGTCAAAATGCCATATTAATAGCCAATCTTAATCCATATCTTTTCTGCTTAAATATGTCAGCAAATTCTTATCATCTTCATGATGAAATTTAAACTACTTAATAGGGCACACATTAAGTCAAATCCCTGTTGAACTGAATTCAATGAAACACTATTCTACTCTCCGCTCTAGCCTTAGTGAATTTCTTGCAGCTTCCCACTGTACCACATTTCTCCAGGTGTCTAGTCCTTAGCTCATGGAAACTTTTGCCCTTCTCAGTCACCCTCCTCACCATCAGTCAGTCACCCTTCACTCCTTCGTGGAGGTTCAGCTCCACTGCCCTTGGAAGTCTTCGCTGAGTGCCTTTCCTCTTCCCTCCTCCACTTTGCTAAGAGCTCCCGTGGCACCCAGTGTATGCCTTTATCATAGCATCACCTACTATCCTTTTATCTTCTTTACCCATCACCGAGCCCCTTGAGAGCAAGTATTGAATCTTTGGCTACTGTATCCTGGGCACCTGGTAGCTACGTAGCAGGTATAGGTAGAACGGATGACAATTCTTACTGGTTGTACAGTCTTGAATTTAACATCTATAAACCTCACTTTAATCATCTGTGAAGCAGAAATTATACTGTGTATTTCACTGGGGTTTCTGAGAATAAATGAGAAAATAAATTATTATTATGATTGCAAGCATACATGGTAAGTTGTGTCCAACTCTGCAACCCTATGGACTATAGACTGTCAGGCTCCTCTGTCCAAGGGATTCTCCAGTTAAGAATACTGGAGTGCCATTTCCTTCTCCAGGGATCTTCCTGACCAGGCATTGAACCTGCAGTTCTTTCCATCTCCTGCGCTGGCAGGCAGGTTCTTTACCGCTAGTGCCACCTGGGATTTTGTGGCTGGAGCACAGAGTGTATGGAAAGACGTAGTGTGATTCAGTTAAAGCTAGTACAGCCAAGGGTTAGATACCAAGCTGAAGATGCTTCCTTGAAGTGTAGAGAGATGGAAATAACACTTTTCGTTCCTGCTCTTGAAGTTCAACACCTACAACAGGAACACAACGGCTTTCATCAGAATTGGAAACATGGTCTGATGACAGCAGATCATGGTGATAAAGGGTCAGATGAAACTAGATTTAAATCTCTCCCACTTATTAGCTGTGAAATCTGAGGCCAATTATTTAATCTCTCACTCAGATTCCTATGTAAGAGCACCAAAATGTACTTATAAAAAAGGTTGTCAAAAGATAAAATTAAACTAGATAACATATGTAAATGTAACACTCAGATCTAGTTCTAGGTACATTGTAATAGCTCTAAAGTCAAGTCTATTTACTGTATGCCAGGTAAACTAAGTATTTACATAGATCAACACATCCTGTTATCACAGCAATCCTATGAAGTAGATTCTGTCATTGTCCCAATTTACATGTGAGGAAATAGAAGTACAGAGAGGTTAAGCATCTTGGTCAAGGTCATAGGGTCAGGGTCATAGACTTAGAAAATCTCCAATAATAAATTCTCCTGAGGAAATGCTGAATATGTGTTAACTATGGATATTACTGGTTGTGTCTCAATACTCTTTATAACCTATTTTCAGCACTGTTGGTGGGTGAATATCTTGGTAGACACCAGCCTTCTATGTTAGACATATGTTTTTCAGAGTCACATGATCACTGTGGGGAGCTTGACAAATTTCAAGAGTGTGGCTTATTATTTCATCTTGGGAAGTAGAACAACACAATTGTGAGTGCATTTTTATCAACAATGGGCTTGTTATCAGAGAAGGTGATGGCACCCCACCCTAGTGGAAAATCCCATGGACAGAGGAGCCTGGTAGGCTTCAGTCCATGAGGTCACTAAGAGTTGGGCACGACTGAGCAATTTTGCTTTCACTTTTCACTTTCATGCATTGGAGAAGGAAATGGCAACCCACTCCAGTGTTCTTGCCCAGAGAATCCCAGGGACGGGGGAGCCTGGTTGGCTGCCGACTATGGGGTTGCACAGAGTCGGACACAACTGAAGTGATTTAGCAGCAGCAGCAGCAGCAGCAAGGCTTGTTATTATAAAGAGTATTGAGTCATATCAGGATTGCAACCCAAAAGTAGCAAACAGCTTTACTTTCCATCTATTTTCTCCTTTTTCTTCTTTTGCTTAATAATTTTTGTGTCATTAGAATAAATTCATTTCAGCACTCCTCCAAAGTCTTTCTGAAACAAAGTAAAGCATTATTTAATTTGGACCTAAATGTTTAAAATATTGATTATTTATAAACTTTAACTTAGTAAACGACAGATGCAAATATAAACAGCTGGTAAAACAGACTTTGCATTAAAGCCCCTGGTTGTAATGGGTTTATAGTATTTCTATTTCTGACCCTGTTATGCTTGTACTTTCCTTAATCGACTTAAAATGAAGTAGTAAGCCCAGTTCACAGTAAGTAACCCAAATTATGACAGGATCTAATTCTTAGGGCACAAAGATGCTGCACAATTAGCCGAACTCAAAGTTTGCTCAGAGTTAGGATGAAAGCCCAATGAATAGCCTAAAGGCTAGTTTTCATTCCCACCCTTTCCCTAAACTCCAGGATTTCATTAATGCCACCTCTATATGAACTCCAGGAGATGGTGATGGACAGGGAGGCCTGGCGTGCTGCAATTCATGGGGTCGCAAAGAGTCGGACACGACTGAGCGACTGAACTGAACTGAACTGATAAGACTCAGTCTATCTAGATAATACTTAGGGCCACTACAGGAAGAAAAACACCTTTGTCATTAAACCATTCAATTTCCTAAAATGCCTATTTCACTTTGCAAAATACTGATGACAAATTCTAAAGACATTTTCATTTAACTACCATCTATTGAACACTTAACTAAAACCGGACACAACATTGGTGTGTGATACACACAGCATAGATCCTTGGAATCGGGAACTTAGAGTTGAGGAGAAGAGCTATATGAAAACAGAGCAACTGCAAAATAATACAGAATGTGCTAAAAGTATGGCACATAGGGTCTGCAAAGAGGAGGTCTGCCATGGGAGGCCTAGATTTCTGGAAGTGACAAGGACAGAGATAAAGTGTGTGGTGAAAAATTAATCTTGAATACAATAGGGGTTCAATAAAGATTCATTGAGTGAAGGAGTCAACAAAGTCTTAAAATTCACAAGCTAAGGGTTTGTGATTGTATCTATTTAATCACTTTATTGTTGTTCAGTCGCTCCGTAGTTTCCAACTCTTGGCAACCCCATGCACTGCAGCATGGCAGGCTTCCTTGTCCTTCACTGTCTTCTGGAATTTACTCAGACTCATGTCCATTGAGTCAAAAATGCCACCCAACCATCTCATCGTGTGTCATCCCCTTTTTTTCCTGCCCTCAGTCTTTTCCAACATCAAGGGCTTTTCCAATGAGTTGGCTCTTCACATCAGGTGGCCAAAATATTGGAGCTTCAGCATCAGTCCTTCCAATAAATATTCAGGCAATGGACATGAGTTTGAGTAAACTGCAAGAGTTGGTGATGGACGGGGAGGTCTGGCATGCTGCAGTCCATGGGGTCGCAAAGAGTGAGACACAATTGAACAACTGAACTGAACAGAACTGATTTCCTTTAGGATTGACTAGTTTGATACTCTTGCTGTCCAAGGGACTCTCAAGAGTCTTCTCCAACACTACAGTTCAAAAGCATCAATTTTTTGGCACTTAGTCTTCTTTATGGTCCAACTCACATCTGTAAATGACCACTGGAAAAACCATAGCTTTGACTATATGGACCTTTGTTGGCAAAGTGATGTCTCTGCTTTTTAATATGCTGTCTAGGTTTGTCATAGCTTTTCTTCCAAGGAACAAGTGTCTTTTAATTTCATGGCTGCAGTCACAGTCCATGGTGATTTTGGAGCCCGAGAAAATAAAATCTGCCACTGTTTCCATTTTTTTCTCATGTATTTGCCACAAAGTGATGGGACTAGATGCCATGATCATCATTCTTTGAATACTGAGTTTTAAGTCAGCTTTTTCACTTTCCTCTTTCATCCTTATTGAGAGGTTCTTTAGTGTCTCTTTGCTTTCTGCCATTAGAAGGTATTATCTGCATATCTGAGTTTATTGATATTTCTCTTGGCAATCTTGATTCCAGCTTGTGATTCATCTGGCCCAACATTTCACATGATGTTCTCTGCATAGGCATTAAATAATCAGGGTGACAACATACAGCCTTGACATACTTCTTTCCCAATTTTGAACCAGTCTGTTGTTCCATGTCCAGTTCTTTTACCTCCTGACCTGCATACAGGTTTTTTAGGAGGCAGGTAAGATGGTACGGTATTCCCATCTCTTTAAGAGCTTTGCATGTAGGAATTATACAGTCTACACTCATTGAATGAATGGTCTCTGAAGGAATTGGTGAGAAGGGAAACTAGATTTTACATAGGGGCTTACTAAGTATTACTAAGTATGATGGCAGATGGCACAGGTCATACAGTGAAAAGTACACAGACTTTGAAATCAGAGATACCTGAATTCAAATTTTGATCTTGACTCCTACTAGCTACCTAAACAATTTATGAATATTGCTTTCCCTGTTTGAATCTCCATTTTCCCAAATACCACCTCTCATTGGTCAAAATTAAGGATATATCATATAAAATATTTAGTACAATACACACATAGAGCAACTGACCCCCCCCCCCCAACATACACACACACATCACACACAGGTCTAATCAAAAGTTTCAAGAAACTTCTTTTCTTTACACAATTTTCCTAAACAACTATATGAGACAATCTTGTAAGTAGCTTTTCCTTTAACCAACCAGGAAACCTGGAAAACTCCAGCAGAGTTTCATGAACTCCTTGGGAATTATGAAGGATTCCTTTTTATGAGATTTTCATATTTTTTCATATCAAAAAGATCTTTTTTTCAGTCATTATCNTCTTTACACAATTTTCCTAAACAACTATATGAGACAATCTTGTAAGTAGCTTTTCCTTTAACCAACCAGGAAACCTGGAAAACTCCAGCAGAGTTTCATGAACTCCTTGGGAATTATGAAGGATTCCTTTTTATGAGATTTTCATATTTTTTCATATCAAAAAGATCTTTTTTTCAGTCATTATCATGTTTGTCTAAGAGAAGCAAAATCAAAAAAGAAAGAAGGAAAGAATACACAGAGAGAGACCAAGTTTGTTGATAATCTCGTTAGGTCCATTTCCTTGAAATCTTTATATCCAGCTTGTGCTTATTTTCCCATCAATGACATCAAGGACCAGTTCCTGGACTGTATGGAATATTTCAAGATGTGCCATTCTGACCTCTGAGTGCCAGGCTGACTTTTACAATTCATAGGCTAGCCTAGGGGGAAAGCAGCCTTTGTTCTCCTCAGCTAGGGGGAACTTTTGAGAAGTGCTTATTGGAGACTGTGCATATGTTGTCATTTCTGCCCACCCACTGTCCACCCAAAACAAGGTAGTTCCTCATGGTCTCTTCTGACTCACATGAGCGGTGCTTAAGGTTTAGTTTATTTCTTTAAAAGTCCAGATCCCCTCATAATGACTTTTCAGGGGGCCGTCCCCATCTCTTAACTATCAAAGGAGCACCATGCCAAGATCAAAGCAGCTGTGGAGATGGAAGAGAAATATTAGGAGAGCCAAAATAAAAAAAAAGAAAGAAAGAAAGAGTAAAGAAAAGGAACAAAGGACGGAAGAGTGGAGAGTGAAATGGGATTATGGTGTTGCTTTTAGGCCTCCCCTTCTGCCTGTCTGTGTCTATTAAACATTCACAGACCTGCATCTTATATACCTAAGATCTGTGAGCAACGCAGGCTCCAGGGCATGCTACACTCATATTCTCAAAGAGAGACCAGTAAACTGTTAAGTCTTACCTTCAGGGGCTCAGCCACAACCACCATCTCTGGGCTCTCAATACACCTGTCACACTGGGTTCTGTTTGGCCACTGCCTGGCTGCNTTTTTTTTTTTAAGTTTCATTATTTTAAGTCCTCTCATATGTTGTAACAGCAGGTTCCTTTGTCAGCCATCCTGTTCAGAATAAATAAACTGTGCTATGCCAACATGATTTATTGCTCCTGCTTCCTTTCTTTATGTTTTGGGTAATTTTATCATAAAAGGATATTAAGTGTTTTAGACATGTGCAAATGCCTGAGTGACTAGAGCAGTTCACCTGGCTGCTTGGCCACCTGCCCATTGACAGTGTTTCATTTGATAGCAGAGAGAGTAGAACAAATTAGGATTCTCTAATAGGCCTGGTGTACTGAATCCTATTACCATTTCTCCTCTATCTCCACGGAGCATTTACAGAAGGTTTCAAGGGGTCAGAGCATAAATACGTATGATTTATTTATATTCTTTGAGCAATCTAAGTCACTGTGATGAAGGCAGGAAGAGCTTGTTTAGCAAGTGCCCTTGCTGAGCAGGTGGTGCTAATTGTACATCCCTTTTCTTGGGTACTTTCAAACTGGATTATGTATCTATGTGTAAGATTGTTTAATCTTTAAACAACCTATAAACACAAGGTACACTGGATGCTTTCTTTTTTAAACCAGGTAATATCTTAAAAATACCATATATATATATTATGAGAAGATTACAAGAAAATTATTAATACATTACAGAAAATTTGGGAAATAGAAGCAGGAAGAGTAAAAGTACCCACAATCTTGCCACTCTGATAAGAATATTGATATTTTGTGCTTTTCTTTAAAAAAAGTCTTATACATTAAAAACCAAAAATCTTAGAGCTAATCTTCCAGATAATATCTTAACATCTCTTTTGGACCCAAGGATATATGACTTATCATGACGATGCCAAGGATTTTCAAAACGTGTATGTTTGTATCATGGACTAATAATTTCTTGCCTTGTCCAGTCTGAATTATTAATTGTTGTAATTTTCTGTAGAAAAATAGTTTTCATTTTTTTATGAATTACCTGGTTTTCTCAGTTCCAGAAGTAATGACATTACTTGTGAGGAATTTTTAGAGTTTTGGAAGTGTATTTTTCTCTATAAATCTCTAAAAATTAATGGTAGTTTTAAAAAAAGTTTGAATTTTTTACCATATATTTTATATTGTTTCTCTGTATACAGCTGTTAAGTTATGTCATTAGGGGATCAATTATTTTTGGTTTCCCTGATAGCACTGCTAATTAAGTTGTCCTCATATTCTGTTATGTAATTTAGGTAGCTAGAGAGCCATTTTCAGTTTCATTTTTGCTCCCATATAAATATGACCATAATGTACATAGAATTCTCAACTATGCATCTATTAATCCTGATATTTTTGAATATTTATTATGTACTTAGCATTGTTTAAAATTCTTGGGTTCTAAAGATGAATAAAACATAATTTCTGCTTTCAAGTGTCTCACATAAAATTATTAGGACTTTAAGTGCTACATTTATTCAATAGTTTTGAATATATTGGTTTACTATTTAATTGACTTATTTTTAATACATATATATAATATAATACAATGCAATATAGTACAGAAGTTGTAAAAATATACCATGAAGTTTCTTTTCCAAAACTTTTTCTCATTTATCTGTTGTTCTCTCCTAAGAGAATATATTCATAGAAATGAAATGTAAATATTTTAAAGGCAGAGATAATTTAAAAATTTTGAATTTAGTTTTGAAAAAGAAGTTCAGTTTAAAAAAGTGTACTTTTGTTTATTGCATTACCACTGTGTGCCAAACGCTTTCCAAATATCTTATTAAATCCTTTGTCTAGTCTTGTCACAATTTTATTAATTAAAAATGGAGGGTCAGTGAAATAAAATAAATTGATCATGATCTCATGAATACCAGGTANTTGTTAAACTGTCTCTTATACACATCTAAGACGAGCGCGGGGCTGGGGCAGGAACACGGCAGGGAGGACGCAAAGAAGGGGGTCAGGGAGGGGTGAGCGAGCGGCCTAGGGAGCACAGAGGGGAAGAAGTTGGCTTCCTCTCTCCCCGCCTCACCTCCTGGCTGGCTTCCCAGGAGGCGCTACAGTATAGAAGCTGCCTGCGGTGCAGGAGACGCAGGTGTGATCCTGGGTCGGGAAGGTCCCCTGGAGGGGTAAATGGCACCCCACTTTGGTGTGCTTGCGTGGAGAATCCCATGGACACAGGAGCCTGGCGGGCTACAGTCCAGGGGGTCACAAAGAGTCAGACACGACTGAGACACACACACACACGCACACACTAACCAGGAGGAGTGTGAGAAGCCTGTGTTGGTGGGAGACATGGGAGCCTCCCCACCCCTTCTCTGCCTCCCTGAACTATTACAGGAATGGTTCCCATTCTTAGTATCTCACAGACCAGAAAAAAACCAACAAGGCGGCCGCGAACATGAAACTAAAGGTTCCTCTAAACTCGTCATTTCCAAAACCGAGGAGCACGGTGCATTCTCAGAGCAGAGAAGAAAACTCTTCAGCAACTGAGGGCCAACACGCACACGACGGACGTGGTCCTTATCCTCCCATTCTGCCAACGGATGCTGAGCACTCTGCCCCAAGCTGGTGCCAGCAGTCAGCCGGCCCTTGGGAGGCATTGCCTTCATGGATCTAAGGTCAGCCCTGCCCCTGTTTAGAAAGGTGCAGAGAGCTAAGGTTTATGGAGCACGTAGGTGCCAGGCCCTGCGCCCAGTCATTATCTGTGAAACTGCATCAGTGGTCCACTCATATGCACTTTCCTTATATCCCAAATAAGGAAATAGCAGCCTGGAAGTGTTGAGAAAGTTGTTCACGGTCAAGCGGTAGAGGAGGGACTTAACCCAAGTCACTTGACTCCACGGCCAGCACCTTCCAGAGGTCCCCAGTGTCTCTGGCCCCAGGGACCAGATTTGCGGAAGACAATTTTTCCACAGACTGGGGTGGGAGGTGGTTTGGGGATGACTCAGGCACTTTATTTCTTATTATTACACCAGCTCCTTCTTAGACCATCAGGCATTAGAATCAGAGGGCAGGGATGTGGATTAGCCACTAAGCCACATCCTACTCTTCGGACCCCATGGCCTGCAGCACACCAGGCGTCCCTGCCCCTCACCATCTCGCGTAGCTGGCTCACACTCCTGTCCACTGAGGCGTCGACGCTGCGTAATCATTTCATCCTCTGCTGCCTCCTTGTCTTTTCACCTTCTCTCCAGAGGTTGGGGACCCCTGTTTTCAACCACGATGCCGCGGTTGTTAAATGTGCTGAAGGAGGGAGTCCTCTGAACCTTTTGGATGATAACCTTGGAGAGTTTTCACAAGCTGGACATCAGTGTTGTTTAGGCTTCCAACTGACAAACCACAAGAGTCTCCCTGCAACTCTCTTTCCCAAAGCAGAAATCCTCAGGAGGCCCGCCAGCCGCCAGTGCCGCCCCTGCCTGGCCCGACACCCCGGCCTCTCAGTGGCTCCTTCTCCTTCCAGGGCGGGGCCTGCCCTCCCGGCGGAATAGGAACGCCCGCTGCTATTCATATCCCTATTTGTTCAGGGCCTTCCTTCCTGCCTCCCTTCTCACCTTAAGATCTTCCCTTTTCAGCGGTGCTGCCCTCGATGTCTCACTCCAGCTGCACCTTAAATCAGAGCCACAGAAAGAGCATGTCAGGAGGACGTTTCTCATTTTCCCACGTTGGAGCCTGGTGCCCACAGCCCGAGTGCTCAAAGAAAGGCTGCGGGAGCCGGGGGACTGCGACAGGACGGTGAGAGACCGCACCAGCCTCCTGCTCAGACTCAGGTGGCGAGGGTGGCAGGGTTCACCTGTCCACCACTCGCTGAGTCTCTTTTATTCAATTCAGTTCAGTCGCTCAGTCGTGTCCGACTCTTTGCGACCCCATGAATCGCAGCACGCCAGGCCNTTTTTAAAATTTTTTTGCATATAGATATCTAGTTGTTCAGGCTTCCCATAATGGTAAAGAATCCGCCTGCCAGTGCAGGAGACACAAGAGATGTGGGTTCAATCCCTGGGTCGGGAAGATTCCCTGGAGGAGGAAATGGGAACCCACTCCAGTATTCTTGCCTGGAGAATTCCTTGGACAGAGGAGCCTGGTGGACTACAGTCTTTGGGGTTGCAAAGGGTCAGACACAACTGAGCAGCTGTGTGTACACTGTGTATACACTGTATATACACAGCACACTGTGTATACACATACAATTGTTCATGCACCAGTTATTTCCTCCACTGAATTGCTTCTACCCCTTTGTCAAAAATCATTGGACTTTTTTGTGTGTATCTGTTGTTTGGTTCTCTATTCTTTTTATTGATCTATGTGTCTATCCCTCCTCCAAAACAGTTTGATGACTAAGTCTTAAAATTTGGTAGACTTATTCATCCTACTTTATTCTCCTTTTCCAGAATTGTTTTAGCCATTCTAGTTGCTTTATGTTTTTATCTATATTTCAGAATAACCTTGTCCATATCTATTAAAAAAAACCTTGTTAGCATTTTTATAAGAATTGAACTAAATCTATTATCAATTTTCCTCAGATTGATATCTTTTCTGTATTGAGTCTTTCAGTTCATAAAAATGGTATGTCTACATTAATTTAGATCCTCTATTTCTCTTGTCAGCATTGTCTTTTACAGCATACGTGTACATGCTCTTTTAGAATTATGCCTGTCTTTCCATTTTTTGAGATTGTTAATTGTATTTTTAATTTTGTAATCACATGCTCATTGCTAATATATAGCAATGAATATAATTGATTTTTGTATCTTTATCTTGTATGCGGTAACCTTGCTGAGCTTACTTACTACAGTTGACCTTGAGCAAGATAGATTTGAACTGCACAGGACCACTGACAAAGGAATTTTAAGTATATATATATATATACATACACACACACACACACTATAGTACTGTAGCCCACTAGGGCTTCCCTAGTGCCTCAGTAAAGAATCGCCTGCAAATGCAGGAGACCTGGGTTTGATCCCTAGGTTGGGAATATGCCCTGGAGAAGGGAATGGCTACCCACTCCAGTATTCTTACCAGAAGAATTCCATGGACAGAGGAACCTGGTGGGCCACAGTCCTGGTGGGNAAAAAAAAAGATATTGAAAAAATCCTCTGGGCTTCTCTTTCCGGCTCAAAGGAGGAAATAACCTCCCTTGAGAAGGTGTCTTTCCTTTAGTAGGAGACTAGAAAGCATCTTTATTATCAGTGGTTAGAGAATTCAAGGCTAAAAGAGCTGTATAAACAAATTTGTTTACATCTTCATGAGCCTGCAACTCCAAACACAAGTCCTTTTGTTTTATTAAACCTTCACAAATAATTGTTTCTTTGTTTAAGAATGATAAATACCTTGCTTTTGTTACTTCAGAGCAACTATTTCTATGGGACTTTTATGCATGTGCATTAAATAGTTTTTTCCTCCTATTAATCTGTCTTATATTTAATTATTAGAGGAGCCCAAAAACTTAAAAGGCATACTGGGGAAATTTCCTCCTCCCTGAAAGATCTGAAGCCATTCCATTGATAAACAAGCAAACAAACACTACTATTTTTTCTTTGAGGGTAGTTTTTGGAACAGAATGAAACCAAATGCATTTGTTCNCTTACCTGGAGAATCCCAGGGACGGGGGAGCCTGGTGGGCTGCCGTCTCTGGGGTCGCACAGAGTTGGAGATGACTGAAGCAACTTAGCAGCAGCAGCAGCATGTATGTATGTATTTATGTGTACCTGTTAATGTGAACCTCCTAATGAATTCCTCCTCCCTAATCTTTCCAACATGGTAAGCATAAGCTTTTTTTCTTAGCCTGGGACTCTGTTTCTGCTTTGTAAAGTAATTCGACTTGTATCAGGTTTGCAATTCCACCTATAAGTGACCACATATGATATTTCCCTTTCTCTGACTTACTTCACGTGGTTTAACGATATCTAGGTCCATGCTTGTTGCCGTAATTGGTATTATTCCATTCTTTTATGACTTAGCACTGTTATATGATGTATACCTACCACCTCTTCTTTGGATAAAGAAGATAAGTGGATGAATGTTCATCTGTCGATGGGCCTTTTTCTCACTTCTGTGTCCTCATTGGTGATAATAGTGCTTCAGTGGACTCTGGGGTACACCTGTCTTTTTGAATGAAGGTTTTATCTGGATATAGGCCTGGGAGTGGGATTGCAGGATCCTGTGGTGGCTCCATTCCTTGTTCCTGCTCCATTCCTGACTAAGACTTTCCTAGTCAGTCAGTTCAGTCACTTAGTCATGTTTGACTCTTTNAAAAAAAAAAATCAGAAAGATTATTTTATTTAAGTCCTAGCAGATTAGTGTAATACTATACACATACAGAGGTAGTTGCTGTGATTTAAAACCAAACAATGAAAAAGAAGTGATTGAACAGCTTGCACGCCTCTGGGGTTTCTGTCTAGTATTTTATATACACAATTTCATTTTAATTCATAAATCTTTCAGCAACATACATGTAAACTCAGAAAGATAATGGGGGAAACTGAAGCTCAAAAGGAAGTTAAAATAATTACATAGGAAAAGTCACCAATTGTATGATTCCAATTATATGAAATATCCAGAATTAGGTAAATCCATAGAGATGGGAGGCAGATTAGTGTTTCCCAGGGGCTGGGAGGAAGGAGAAATAGGACTAATGGCTTAATGGGTATAGGTTTATTTTGGGGGTGGTGAAATGTTTTGAAACTAAATAGAGGTAAATGGTTGCACAACGTTGTGAAAATACTAAATGCTCCTGAGCTGTATACTTTATTACAGTAAATTTTATGCTCTGTTAACTTTGCCCCAATGGGGGGGAAATATTGAATAAATTTTGTTTAGGGTTATACCACTACTAACTAGTACAGCATGGATTAGTAGTCAGCTTTGGCTACATCATCGAAAAAGTAAGACAGTTCCAGAAAAACATCTGTTTCTGCTTTATTGACTATGCCAAAGCCTTTGACTGTGTGGATC
>SJYV01014990.1:0-17008 GCA_006410875.1 Neotragus pygmaeus
GATTTCTCCCCTTCAATTTCTTCTCCTAGTACATAGCCTTTATACTATTGTCAAGCATTTTACTTTTGTATATATTACAAACTCATTACATTTATTATTCTGTTTAAACAACTGATACTCTTTTAAAAAAGTGTGAATAATTTTAAAGTTCTTCATATCTACTCATGTAGTTAATCTTTCCAAAGTTCCACATTCCTTTGTATAGACCTACATTTTGACTTACTATTTTCCTTCTGCTTGTTTAATATTTTGTATTGTGCGGATCTGCTAGTGATGAATGCTTTCAGACATTTTATATCTAAAAAGTCTAATTTGTATTCATTTAAAAAGGATGTTACATTAGTTTTCTAGGGCTGCCATAACAAAATAACCGGACTGGTATCTCATACAGCAGAAATTTATTTCCCCTCAATTCTAGAGGACAGAAGTCCAAGATGAAGGTGTTAGGTTTCTCCTGAGGCCTCTCTCAGCCTTTTCACTGTTGTAACATAGCTGGTTTTCATACTGCACCTGTGTCCTGATATCTTTTTCTTTTAGGATAGCAATTATATTGGATTAGGGTCTATTCTCTAATAGGCAAAGCATTGGTGGTTCAGTGGTAGAATTCTTTCCTTCCATGCAGGAGTCCTGGGTTTGACTCCCTGCCAGTGTATAATGTCTAACTACTTTGGGGCTTCCCTGGTAGCTCAACTGGTAAAGAATCTGCCTGTAATGTGGGAAACCTGGGCTCGATCCCTGGATTGGGAAGATCCCCTGGAGGAGGGCATGGCAACTCACTCCAGTATTCTTGCCTGGAGAATCCCATGAATAGAAGAGCCTGGTGGGCTACAGAACATGGGGTCACAAAGAGCAACTAAGCACACAGGGTCTAAACACACACAACACAGGGTCTATTCAGATGACTTCAGTTTGTTTTAATCATATCTGGTCTCTACATACAATGACATTCTGAGCTACTGGGGGTTATAACTTCAACTTATGAATTTGTGAGGGGTGGTGCACTTGCATGCTCATTTTGCTCAGTCGTGTCCAACTCTATGCAACACTATGGACTGTAGCCTGCCAGGCTCCTCTGTCCATGGGATTCTCCAGGCAAGAATACTGGAGTAGGTTGCTGTGCCCTCCTCCAGCGGATCTTCCATATCCAAAGATCAAACCCTCATCTCCTGAACTGCAGGTGGATTCTTTACCGCTGAGCCACCGGAANATGGACTGTAGCCTGCCAGGCTCCTCTGTCCATGGGATTCTCCAGGCAAGAATACTGGAGTAGGTTGCTGTGCCCTCCTCCAGCGGATCTTCCATATCCAAAGATCAAACCCTCATCTCCTGAACTGCAGGTGGATTCTTTACCGCTGAGCCACCGGAAAGCTTAAAGGGTGAGTATAAAATCAACCCAAACCAGATATTTTTTTTTGTAAGTGTAGAATTGTGTCATTATTTAGCTGCTAAGTCATGTCTGATTCTTTTGTGATCCCATGGACTATAGTCTGCCAGGCTCTCCTGTCCATGGGATTTCCCAGGCAAGAATACTGGAGTGGTTGCCATTCCTTTCTCCAGGGGATTTTCCCAACCAGGGATTGAATCCGTTTCCTGCACTGCAGGTGGATTCTTTACGACTGAGCCACCTGGGAAGCTCTATAGAATTGTAGGTTGATAGTTTTCTTTCAGTACTTTAAAGATGTTGCTCCACTATCATCTCTCTGCATTGTTTCCATGAGAAATATGCTATCATCCTTAATTTTGTTCTTCTGAATATATTGAATCTCTTTTCCTCTGGCTGTTAAAATCTTCTCTTTATACAAGATTTTGAGCAATTTTATTATGATTTGCTTTGGTGTTATCTTCATGTTTCTTGTGTTGGGGATTCACTGAGCTTCTTGAGTTTATTACCTTAGTAATAAATTGAGTTTATTACCTAGGTCTGAAGCAGAAGTAATCTTTCAGGATTCTTCAAAGAAAAAGAATTGTGGCTCAAAGACTTGAAAATTTTAAAATTTGATGCTTTTTACCAATTTATCATGCATAAAATATCAACCAATTTATATCCCCACCAGCAAACAGTATCATAGTTTTGAAAATTTTATTTAGTTGGAGGATAATTGTTTTACAAAGTTGTGTTGGTTTCTGCTATACAACAATGTGAATCAGTCATATATATATATATATATATCTCCTCCCCGTTGAGCCTCTCTCCCCCTCCTATCCCAACCCTCTTCATATTCTTTTTAATTTTCAACCCAATTGGTTCTCATTGTTTCAATTTACATTTCTTTGATTACCCATTGAATAAAAACTTTGTTCACTTTTTTTGACCATTTTTCTTCATTCTTTCAGTAATTTGAGCTTCTACTATATACCAGGAAATGTTTTATGTGCTGAGCATACTGCAATAAACTAGAGTCAGGTGGCTATTCCCTCATGAAGCCTGTCTTCTAATGAGAGTTGGGGGAAATAGAGTACACACACATACATACACACACACAATGCAGATTGACACAACCTATAAAAATTAAGACAAGATGTGATGAGGAAGGACTTGGTATGGGGACTTTCCTAAAGTGGGTAATTGCTTAAGGTTTTTCTGAAGATGTGATATTTGAGTTACAACCCAAATTAAGAGAAAGAAGTAGGCATGCAAAGATATGGGACAAAAATTTAACAGAAATAGGAAACAGAAATGTTATTGGTCTAAGGTAGGGATGAGCTCAGCTCATCTGAGGACGAGAAGAAACCTCATGTGGCTAGACAGTGGTTAGCAGTAGAGAAAGTTTTAGGATCTGAACTCAGAGAGTTAGGCAATGAAGATTCATAGAACCTATAAAGCCATAGTAAGGAGTTTATATTTTATTTAAATGTGAATTATCTATACAAATCCTTTGCCCATATTTCAATTGGAGTGGTCATATTTTTAAACTGATTTTTAAAGATTCTTGTTATATTAGAAATGGTAACATCTATGGGTATTCTCTGTAGATACTTACCTCTATTTTTCATGTCTTAATTTTGTGTACAGTGTTGTTAAGATCCCCTTTTTTATTTTGTTTTCTAAAAATATTAGTAAATCTATAAGTCTTACCTTACAAATACTGGTTTCAGAAAGTTCTTCCACCAAAATTATTAAAATGCTCACTCAATTTTTCATCTTACTCATTTCTTTCACACATCAATTTTTCAGTTATTTAAAAAACTCTAATATCCAAGACAAATATTTTTGCCTCACCTCTGAGCCTCCCAGGAGGAACAAGGCTGAGAAATGGGTTGGAACTGGGTGAGGTACTACCTCTTACTTAATAATGAATACATAGCAAACACGTATTATTTAATGCCTTGCTGTGGCTATTGATGTTCTTGAAGGGGAAAAAACACATTTTACTTAAGTCCACAGATGATAACTGTGGTGTTGGAGAAGACTCTTGAGAGTCCCTTGGACTGAAAGGAGATCCAACCAGTCCATTTTAAAGATCAGCCCTGGGTGTTCTTTGGAAGGAATGATGCTAAAGCTGAAACTCGAGTACTTTGGCCACCTCATGTGAAGAGTTGACTCATTGGAAAAGACTCTGATGCTAGGAGGGATTGGGGGCAGGAGGAGAAGGGGACAACAGAGGATGAAATGGCTGGATGGCATCACTGACTCGATGGATGTGAGTTTGAGTGAACTCTGGGAGTTGGTGATGGACAGGGAGGCCTGGCGTGCTGCGATTCATGGTGTTGTAAAGAGTCGGACACGACTGAGTGACTGAACTGAACTGAACTGAACAGTTGATAAACTCCAAACTTAGCCATTGATGGGAAATGGGTGGGTCCTTTCTGTCTGACTCTCTGTCCCCACCTATGATGTGGCTTCCTGGAGCTCTTTGTTGAGGCACCAGGATCCACCTTAGGGAAAATTGCTCCTTCCTTCCAAAGTTCACACTTGGATCAAATAAATCAGAGTCCGGGACTTCCCTGATAGTCCAGTGGTAAAGAATCCACCTGCCAAAGAAGGGGCCAGGGGTTCGATCCCTGGTCCAGAAAGATTCCTCGTACTGCAAGGTGCCACAACTATTAAGCCTTCACTCTGGAGCCCATGAACTGCAACTAGTGAAGCCCATGTACCCTGGACCCCACGCTCCACAACAAGAGAAGCTATGGCAATGAGAGTTGCATGTACCACAACATAAAGCATATCCCCCACTGCTGCAACTAGAGAAAGCCCATGCACAGCAACAAAGACCCAGTGCAGCCATAAATAAATACATAAAATTAAAAAAAAAGAAAAGCAACAACAAAAAAGAAATCAGAGCCTGGTAGCTTTGCAAAGTAGGAGTCAGAGTACCTGAGCCCAGCAGTTTCACAGCCAGTGGCTGTCCTGGGATTGGGAAGTGCATCCCTGTCTCTGTGGACAGATTAAGAGCTCAGAAAGGGCCAGGTGTCAGCTGCTGGTGGGTCATGGCTAGTGCCAACTCTTAGGCTCTCTATGTGAAATGTCCTGACCCTGAAAACAATTCTATCTCAGTTTTTTAATCTCATGCTCTGGAAAGTTTCCACTGACAATATGGCTAAGCATACACAAGCCACCTGGGCTGGAATTTGGAGAGCAGGATACACAGAGCAGCTTCCCCGGTTTCATGCTTCTGCCAGAATGCTCTCATTGGCCCAGGGTGTGAGCTTCTAAACTCCCAGCAGGTGGCAAGACCCTAATCTTACTTGATTCAATGGTTTATATTTGAAACATTTTAATTTTCAAATCATTTTCTCACATTTTCTCTCTTCTCCTTCTGTTTCAAAAGCAAAAGAATCCCACTTTTTCCCAAGGTCAATCTTTGTGCTTATACCCTAGTTCACCTATCCTCCTTGAACTCATCCCTTGGGTTCTTCTGTCCTCTTTTAAGTTTACCTCCACTAGCACTTTTCATCTTACAAACATGCTCTCCAGTCTTTGGAATAGCCTCTCAAGCTGCCTATTCCTTTAAAGTATCACCTAAATTAGCCACTTCCCCTCAATCCTCTCTGAGTCCTTTCTATATTTCCTTTCTAACTATTGATTTGTATATATTTAAATTTGTGTTGTTTACTCATAGTTTTATTGTGTTCTCTCATTACTATATAAGTTCTCTAAGTATCAGAAATATGTCTGCCCTGCTCATAATTGTATCTATGGAAATAAATGAAAACCAACCAGATGAAAATAGCTTAAAACCATTTATTAAGAGCTTGCAAGGGAGTCAGCCACCATCACTTGAATTTTGGCAGAGCCTCAAAGGCAAGCAGAGGACTGGAAAAAATAGGAGGCTTCAGGTATGCCCTGATTGGTGGCTCTTAGCATGGAGCTGCGGTAGGCAAGCTAACTAGAAGTGAGGCACTGTATGTGACTGGTTAGAAAAAACTCTGGCTTTCACTGGTGGGTCCTAAGTGGGCAACAGGAGCCAAAAGTAGAGAAACTATCAGTAATTAATCAAGTCCTGGTCATTTAGGGGTGATTGTTAAGAGGGATTATTATTTGGCTTCCTAGACTATTGAAAATAGTTTGACTTTTTGAACTGGTTATTGCAGATAATAGGTTGGCTTCCTGGGCTAGTTGTTACACTGCCTGTAACACTGCCTCACAGCCTGTAACAACCAGCCCAGGAGGCCAACCTACTATATACAACTCACTTCAGGTCAGTTCAGTCGCTCAGTCATGTCCAACTCTTTGCAACCCCATGGACTGCAGCACGCCAGTCTTCCCTGTCCATCACCAATTCCCAAAGTTTACTCAAACTCATGTCCATTGAGTTGGTGATGCCATCCAACCATCTCATCCTCTGTCATCCCCTTCTCCTGCCTTCAATCTTCAGTTTGCATCAGGTGGCCAAAGCGTTGGAGTTTCAGCTTCAACATCAGTCCTTCCAATGAATATTCAGGACTGATTTCCTTTAGGATGGACTGGTTGGATCTTCTTGCATCCAAGGGACTCTCAAGGGTCTTCTCCAACACCACAGTTTGAAAGCATCAGTTCTTCGGCACTCAGTTTCCTTTATAGTCCAACTTTCACATTCACACATGACTACTGGAAAAACTATCAGCAATAACTAGTGCAAAAAGTCAAACTACTATGGCTCAACTGATAAATGATCTGCCTGCAATGCAGAAGACCTTAGTTCAATCCCTGGGTTGGGAAGATCCCCTGGAGAAGGGAAAGGCTACCTACTCCAGTATTCTGGCCTAGAGAATTCCATGAACTGTATAATCCATGGAATTGCAAAAAATTGGACACAACTGAGTGACTTTCACTTTCACACTAGTCATATTCATTGAAGGGACTGGTGCTGAAGCTGAAACTAAAATACATTGGCCACCTGATGCGAACTGACTCTTTAGAAAAGACCCTGATGCTGGGAAAGATTGAAGGCAGGAGGAGAAGGGGATGACAGAGGATGAGATGGTTGGATGGCATCACCGACTCAATGGATATGAGTTTGAGCAAGCTCCGGGAGTTGGTGAAGGGCAGGGAAGCCTGGCGTCCTGCAGTCCATGGGGTCTTAAAGAGTTGGACACGACTAAGCGACTGAACTGAGCTGAATCATTGTTCATTTGTGTATTCAGTCATTCAGCATAGTGTCTAGCTCAGACAACAGTTACTTATGAAATAGTTAATATATAGATGGCTATATAGTTAATATATATAGAACTTGACATTGCCTCTCTGAGAAATAGTTCTTTGCATTTCTCTCCTACACCTAGGTTCTGCTGATTGTCCCTTCACTAACCCCTATTTGTAAGCAGCATTTTTGTAGGAAACCACCCTCAACAAAAAAATTCCTTTTGTTATTTCAGCAAAGCTACATTGTAACTAACTTAAAAATTAATTTTAATTGGAGGATAATTACTTTACAATATTGTGGTGGTTTTCACCATACATCAGTATGAATCAGCCACAAGTGTACATATGTCCTCCATCCTGAACCCACCCCCCAACTCCCTCCCCATCCCATCCCTCTAGGTTGTCCCAGTGCACTGGCTTTGAGTGCCCTGCTTCATGCATTGAACTTGCACTGGTCATCTATTTTACATATGGTAATATACATGTTTCAGTGCTATTCTCTTAAATCATTCCACCTTCTCCTTCTCCCTCATAGTCCAAAAGTCTGTTCTTTACATCTGTGTCTCTTTTCAGTTCAGTTCGGTCTCTCAGTCATGTCCAACTCTTTGTGACCCCATGGACTGTAGCATGCCAGGTTTCCCTGTTAATCACTAACTCCTAAAGTTTACCCAAACTCATGTTCATTGAGTCAGTGATGCCATCCAACCATCTCATCCTCTGTCATCCCCTTCTCCTCTCGCCTTCAATCTTTCCCAGCATTGGGGGCTTTTACGATAAGTCAGTTTTTCACATCAGGTGGCCAAAATATCGGAGTTTCAGCTTCAGCATCAGTCCTTCCAATGAATATTCAGGACTGATTTCCTTTAGAATGGACTGGCTGGATCTCTTTGCAGTCCAAGGGACTCTCAAGAATCTTCTCCAACACCACAGTTCAAAAGCATCAATTCTTCGATGTTCAGCTTTCTTCACAGTCCAACTCTCACATCCATACATGACTACTGGAAAAACCATAGCTTTGACTGCATGGATGCTTGTCAGCAAAGCAATGTCTCTGCTTTTAATATGCTCTCTAGGTTGGTCATAAATTTTTTTCCAAGGAGTAAATGTCTTTTAATTTCATGGCTGCCATCACAATCTGCAGTGATTTTGGAGCCCAAGAAAGAAAGAAATGTCTGTCACTGTTTCTACTGTGTGATTGCAGCCATGGAATTAAAAGATGCTTACTCCTTGGAAGGAAAGTGATGACCAACCTAGATAGTGTATTACAAACAGAGACATTACTTTGCCAACAAAGGTCTGAAAGGTTGTTGTTGAATCACGCAAAGACGCTGGGATTCTTGGCCCCTGGAGGAGAAGAATTCAATCTGGGGCCAGAGACGAGGCTTGATCACTCAGAGCTTTTGTGTAATAAAGTTTTATTAAAGTATAAAAGAGATAGAGAAAGCTTCTGACATAGGCATCAGAAGGGGGCAGAAAGAGTATCCCCCTGCTAGTCTTCAGCTGGATGTTAAATAATCACTGCTGCTGCTGCTGCAGCTGCTGCTAAGTCGCTTCAGTCGTGTCCGACTCTGTGCGACCCTACAGATGGCAGCCCATTGGGCTCCGTCATCCCTGGGATTCTCCAGGCAAGAACACTGGAGTGGGTTGCTATTTCCTCTCCAATGCATGAAAGTGAAAAGTGAAAGTGAAGTCGCTCAGTCGTGTCTGACTCAGCGACCCCACGGACTGCAGCCTACCAGGCTCCTCCATACATGGAGTTTCCAGTCAAGAGTACTGGAGTGGGATGCCATTGCCTTCTCCGATATAGTCACTAGCAGTCTGTTAATAAAAGAAAGGAATGTCTTAAAACTCAGAATGGCACCAGGCCCCTCACCCATAAGATGCATTTTGGGATAATATTGGCACCAAAAGGTTGATCCTGGGTCATAAAATGATTAACTTGAATCTTGAAGAAGGGCAGATCACCATACAAATAGTTTCGTTTACATAGATTAGGGGAACAATATCTGAATATAACATACTGTTTTGTCAAGTAGGTTCTGAGCCATTAGGTGGAACTGACTTGAAGACAGAGTTTGGGGTAAATGCATTAGCATAGCTTAAGATAAACATTTCCATAAGAGAAATGCATCAGTTATCTCTAGGTTTGAGAATAGTTAACTTCAGGTGTCATTATGGCAATACAATATTTAAAGAGAAACCGCCTTTTAAATTTGTATAGAGAAGGAAAAAATATCTCTAGTTTGTTTCCTCCTGCTGCTTAAAAGATAAAAATGTCTGACACTTGCAGACTATTTCCTCCTTTTGAGACCCCTGGCCTTTCTGCCTGTTACCCTCTTATTCAGCCCTTTTAGGAGAATTATGTTGTCTAGGGAAAAGGGGCATCGTTCTCATTCCATCGCTGCTTCTGAGCTGACAAGGGGCATTGTCCCTAAATTGGTGAGGCAACATATTCTCTTAATCCTCGTATTGAGTACATCTGATCCAGGGCCCCCAAATAGTAGTTGGAGGAAGCTGCAGCAGTAGCAGGAGTTTGAGCAACCATTTGTAACTTAAAAGCTTTCATGTGGCTAGAAACAAAGCCAGTTATACAGTTTCAGATGTAAGGCAACATAGTCATTAAAACAAGTTAAAATCAAAATTAAGTCACATTATGTCCATGGTTAAAGTGCAACGTGTTGCACCAGTCCATTTTAGGGTTGGTAGATGTCATCAGATGAAGAAGAGGCATCACATGTGATTGTTGTCAAAGGTATTCACAGACTTGGAGAAAGTCCTTTCCTTAAAGTGGAGATATCTACCAAGGGAAGCCTTCCACTCATGAAGAGGGGAGTGCTCCACAGACCNGTCCCAGTGCACTGGCTTTGAGTGCCCTGCTTCATGCATTGAACTTGCACTGGTCATCTATTTTACATATGGTAATATACATGTTTCAGTGCTATTCTCTTAAATCATTCCACCTTCTCCTTCTCCCTCATAGTCCAAAAGTCTGTTCTTTACATCTGTGTCTCTTTTCAGTTCAGTTCGGTCTCTCAGTCATGTCCAACTCTTTGTGACCCCATGGACTGTAGCATGCCAGGTTTCCCTGTTAATCACTAACTCCTAAAGTTTACCCAAACTCATGTTCATTGAGTCAGTGATGCCATCCAACCATCTCATCCTCTGTCATCCCCTTCTCCTCTCGCCTTCAATCTTTCCCAGCATTGGGGGCTTTTACGATAAGTCAGTTTTTCACATCAGGTGGCCAAAATATCGGAGTTTCAGCTTCAGCATCAGTCCTTCCAATGAATATTCAGGACTGATTTCCTTTAGAATGGACTGGCTGGATCTCTTTGCAGTCCAAGGGACTCTCAAGAATCTTCTCCAACACCACAGTTCAAAAGCATCAATTCTTCGATGTTCAGCTTTCTTCACAGTCCAACTCTCACATCCATACATGACTACTGGAAAAACCATAGCTTTGACTGCATGGATGCTTGTCAGCAAAGCAATGTCTCTGCTTTTAATATGCTCTCTAGGTTGGTCATAAATTTTTTTCCAAGGAGTAAATGTCTTTTAATTTCATGGCTGCCATCACAATCTGCAGTGATTTTGGAGCCCAAGAAAGAAAGAAATGTCTGTCACTGTTTCTACTGTGTGATTGCAGCCATGGAATTAAAAGATGCTTACTCCTTGGAAGGAAAGTGATGACCAACCTAGATAGTGTATTACAAACAGAGACATTACTTTGCCAACAAAGGTCTGAAAGGTTGTTGTTGAATCACGCAAAGACGCTGGGATTCTTGGCCCCTGGAGGAGAAGAATTCAATCTGGGGCCAGAGACGAGGCTTGATCACTCAGAGCTTTTGTGTAATAAAGTTTTATTAAAGTATAAAAGAGATAGAGAAAGCTTCTGACATAGGCATCAGAAGGGGGCAGAAAGAGTATCCCCCTGCTAGTCTTCAGCTGGATGTTAAATAATCACTGCTGCTGCTGCTGCAGCTGCTGCTAAGTCGCTTCAGTCGTGTCCGACTCTGTGCGACCCTACAGATGGCAGCCCATTGGGCTCCGTCATCCCTGGGATTCTCCAGGCAAGAACACTGGAGTGGGTTGCTATTTCCTCTCCAATGCATGAAAGTGAAAAGTGAAAGTGAAGTCGCTCAGTCGTGTCTGACTCAGCGACCCCACGGACTGCAGCCTACCAGGCTCCTCCATACATGGAGTTTCCAGTCAAGAGTACTGGAGTGGGATGCCATTGCCTTCTCCGATATAGTCACTAGCAGTCTGTTAATAAAAGAAAGGAATGTCTTAAAACTCAGAATGGCACCAGGCCCCTCACCCATAAGATGCATTTTGGGATAATATTGGCACCAAAAGGTTGATCCTGGGTCATAAAATGATTAACTTGAATCTTGAAGAAGGGCAGATCACCATACAAATAGTTTCGTTTACATAGATTAGGGGAACAATATCTGAATATAACATACTGTTTTGTCAAGTAGGTTCTGAGCCATTAGGTGGAACTGACTTGAAGACAGAGTTTGGGGTAAATGCATTAGCATAGCTTAAGATAAACATTTCCATAAGAGAAATGCATCAGTTATCTCTAGGTTTGAGAATAGTTAACTTCAGGTGTCATTATGGCAATACAATATTTAAAGAGAAACCGCCTTTTAAATTTGTATAGAGAAGGAAAAAATATCTCTAGTTTGTTTCCTCCTGCTGCTTAAAAGATAAAAATGTCTGACACTTGCAGACTATTTCCTCCTTTTGAGACCCCTGGCCTTTCTGCCTGTTACCCTCTTATTCAGCCCTTTTAGGAGAATTATGTTGTCTAGGGAAAAGGGGCATCGTTCTCATTCCATCGCTGCTTCTGAGCTGACAAGGGGCATTGTCCCTAAATTGGTGAGGCAACATATTCTCTTAATCCTCGTATTGAGTACATCTGATCCAGGGCCCCCAAATAGTAGTTGGAGGAAGCTGCAGCAGTAGCAGGAGTTTGAGCAACCATTTGTAACTTAAAAGCTTTCATGTGGCTAGAAACAAAGCCAGTTATACAGTTTCAGATGTAAGGCAACATAGTCATTAAAACAAGTTAAAATCAAAATTAAGTCACATTATGTCCATGGTTAAAGTGCAACGTGTTGCACCAGTCCATTTTAGGGTTGGTAGATGTCATCAGATGAAGAAGAGGCATCACATGTGATTGTTGTCAAAGGTATTCACAGACTTGGAGAAAGTCCTTTCCTTAAAGTGGAGATATCTACCAAGGGAAGCCTTCCACTCATGAAGAGGGGAGTGCTCCACAGACCCAGCAGTTAGACCGATTGTAGAATGTAGCGTAGGAGTGACAGGAAGGCATTGTCTTGAGGATCAAAAGGCAGACTCAGGATTTTTGGAGTCAGCAGAAGTAGGCTCACATAGAATATCAGACCCATTTGAAAAGTACAAAGTCAGAGCATAGAAAGTAAAGACATAAAATGAAGTCACTCAGTTTTGATCAGGGTGTCACCTCTTAACTCGAGTGTGATGTTATCAATTTCTGGCACTTTGACAGCTGTGGAAGAAAGAATAACCTGGTAAGGGCCTTCCCAGAGAGGCTCGATGGATGGGCCCCCAGATCCCAATGTTTTTATGAGGATCTCGGTTCCTGGCTCAAATAGAGGTTTGCTTGACTCAGAGGCTGGGTCAGGAGTTGTCTCCTGGAGTTCTGTTAATGTCTGTTGAAAAGCTGAGAACTGAGTTACATGACTAGTTAATTCCAAGGCTTCAGGGTCTATAACAATGTATATAAGAAAGGCCTTCCATAAATACATTCAAAGGGGGACAGTCCCTCCATTTGGGGGGAAGTTTGAGCCTTCATTAAAGCTATGGATAGGACTTTAATCCAATTGTCTTGCATCTCTGGAGTTAATTTGCGCAGATGTCTTTTAATAATGTCATTAGCTTTTTCAACCTTTCCTGAGGATCAGGGTCTCTAGAAACGGTGTAAGTGATATTCTATTTCTAGAGCTTTAGATACCCCCTGAGTTACAGCAGCTTTAAAGGCGGAGCCATTGTCACTCTGAAGGCTCCGTGGCAGCCCAAACCTGGGGATAATTTCATGGATTAAAATCTTTATAACCTCTTTAGCCTGTTCACTATGACAGGGAAAAGCCTCAATCCATCCAGTAAAAGTATCTACCCAAACTTGTAAGCAGGAATATCCGTTAGCTTTTGGCATATGAGTAAAATCAATTTGCCAGTCCTCTCCAGGATACTTCCCACTTCGTTGTAATCTAGATTTTGCTAGCTTTTCAGGGTTTGGGTTATTTTTCTGACAAACCTCACACCTTTTGATAATATTCTTTAAAGTTTTCATTACATTTTTACCTTCAAACAAATGAGAAGCCATTTGGTAAGTACTGTCTGTTCCCAAGTGATAACTCTGATGTAAACCCTTAAGAATTTTCCACTGAGCATTTTCAGGAATTATTAATCATCCATCCTCAGACTGTAACCATTTTTTATCAGTAATCTTTACTCCTTTTTTCTCATATCTTTCAAATTTTTCCTCAGTATATTGTGGTTTTTCTGTTCCACAGGGCCTGTCCAGATCAAAGGTGTCTGCAGTTGAAGGGGTTTTGTAAAGTGCTACTTTTCTGGCTTGACAGTCAGCCAACTGATGACCTTTGGCTACTTCACTCCCATCCCTGCAGTGCCCTTTGCAATGCATAACAGCTACTTCATTAGGACAATATATAGCAGTTAAAAGTCTCTCGATCTCTCTGAAATGCTTAATAGGTTCTCCTGTTGCCGTTTTAAACTTTCTTTCCATATTGTAGCATAAGCATGTAAAGTCAAATAAGCGTACTTAGAATCCGTGTAGATATTTACCCACTGCCCTTTGCTTAACTCTAGAGCTCAGGTGAGAGCCTCAAGCTCCACTAAATGAGCACTGGTTCCCTGGGGGAGAGATTTTGCTTCCAAAACCTGTTCAGCAGTCACCATGGCTTAACCTGCTTTACACTTTCCCGAACAAAAGAACTGCCATCTGTAAATATTTCCATGTCAAAATTGTCTAATGGGGTATCCATTAGATCTTCCCGAGCTGCATAGTTTAAAGTTAGGAACTGCGAACAATCGTGATCAGGTGTTTCATTTTCCTTCTCAGGAAGGAAAGTGGCAAGATTTAAATTTCCACAAACTTTGAGCTTAGTTATGGGTCCTTCTAAAAACAATGACTGATATTTAAGAAGCCTACTGTCTGTCATCCAAATATTAACCTTAGAATTTAAGATTCCACTCACATAATGAGAAACCAGTACAGTAATGTTTCATCCATTAATTATTTTTTAAAGCTTCAGGTGCTAATAAAGCTGCTGCCCCAATTACTTTTAGGCAGTGGGGCCACCCATGTGAAGGTGAAGGTGAAGGAGAAGTCGCTCAGTCGTGTCCGACTCTTTGGGACCCCATGGACTGTAGCCCACCAGGCTCCTCAGTCCATGGAATTTTCCAGGCAAGAGTGCTGAAGTGGGTTGACATTTCCTTCTCCATGCGAAATTACATCTAATTCTCTGCTTAGATAAGCAATAGGTTGTTGGTGAGGCCCTCGGGTTGTGTCAAAACTCCCAAGGCCATACCTTTTTTTTCAATGACAAATTGAATTCTGACCCTATGGGCAAGCTTAGAGCTGGAGCTTGCAGGAGAGCAGTCTGAAGAACCTCAAAAGCCTTTGGAGTTTCTGAAGACCAAACCAGTTTGTCAGTTTGGGCCTGCTGAGTTTCAGCTATAAGTTTATGTAAAGGCCAGGCAAGTTTCCCATAAGCCAGAATCCAAATACGACAGTAACCTGTGATTCCCAAAAATCCTCTCAATTGTCTTAAAGTCTTAGGTAGGGGATGATTTAGTATAGGTTTAATTCTCTCAGGGCCTATGGCCCTAGTTCCTTCTGATATGATTAGGCCCAAATATCTAACCAATTGTTGACAAAGCTGAGCCTTTCTCTTGATGTCTTGTAACCACAGCCTGCCAGAAATTTTAAGAAATCTTCTGAGGCTCACAAACAAGCTTCCTTTGTCTCAGCACAGAGCAAAATATCACCTACATATTGTAACACTGCTTCAAAGCTATTAAAGTTTTGTAGATCCCGTGACAAACTTTGTCCAAATAAGTGAGGGTTGTCACGAAATCCCTGGGGCAAAATTGTTCAGGTTAACTGAGAAGCTGGCTGCGTAGGGTCTTCAAAGGCAAATAGAAATTGACTTTCTTCCACCAAAAGCACTGAATAGAAGGCATCTTTTAAATCAATTACTGATAAATATTTGGCTCGTTCAGGAATTTCAGACAATAGAGTATAAGGATTAGGCACCATGGGGTGTAAAGGAACTACAGCATCATTTATTATTCATAAATCTTGAACTAGTCTCCATTTACCATTTAATTTCTTTATAACCAAAATAGGAGTGTTGCAGGGACTGTTACAGGGAATTAATAGTCCCTATTCCTTTAATTTTTGATGATGGGTTTTAACACTTCTTTAACCTCAGGTTTCAGTGAATACTGCTTCTTATGTGGAAATAAGTGTGGGTCTTTGAGTCTGACAACTACAGGAATAGCATTTTGTGCTCGACCCACAGATTTTCCATCAGCCCATACTCTACAATTTACATTTTGTTCAACTAAAGGGCGAGAAAGGGAGGGCTCCATATTCGTGAAAACAGAGGCATTGACCTTGCTCAGTATATCCCTCTCCAAAAGGGGTGAGGAAGACTCTGGCACAATCAGAGACTCGTGTGAAAATAGCACAGAATCTCAGTTGCAAGATAAAGAATAACCGAAATAATACCTTTTGGCTCATCCAGACAGTCCCATTACAGAAGCAGATCAGGGGGAGAGTGGGCCAGAGGCTTCAGTAAGTACAGAGTAAGTTGCCCCAGTATCTAAAAGGAAATTGACAGATTGGCCTCCCACAATTATTAATACCCAGGGTTCCTCAAGTGTAATTAGGGCCAGAACTTGTGTGGGGACCCCTGGGTACCTTCAGTCCTGATTGTCTTGAGAGTCCGACCCCGGAGACCTACAACTCTGGGGGCAGTCTCTCTTTTAGTATGGTCTTTTGCAGACCAGATATGGAGCTGGGGCAGCTTAGATGCCTGAGGGCAATCCCACTTGAGGTGCCCCTCCTTTCCAAAGTAATAGCAAGCCCATCCATTTTTACCTAGGTCCCTCTGAGCATCTTTCTCAGGCTGTTTAAGAAATATTTTCATAGCCATTGCAAAGGCTTCCGCCTTTTCCTTTGTCTTTTTCTCCCTTTCTTTCTTTTTCTCATATTTCCTACTATAATAGACTGTCTGAGCCAGTTGTAACAGAGTATCTAAAGACTGATTAGGAGGGCCTAGAGGAGCTATCCCACGTTGAAGGTCAGGAAGGGTGGCGGTAGGAGATACCCTTCCTCCAAGGTAAAGAGCAGTGGCTGCACTTTGCTGGAGCAGCTGTGAAGAGATAACATACGCCCAAGGTAAGAGAAACCCAAGTAAGATGGTAGGTGTTGCAAGAGGACATCAGAGGGCTGACACACTGAAACCATACTCACAGAAAACTAGTCAGTCTAATCACACTAGGACCACAGCCTTGTCTAACTCAATGAAACTAAGCCATGCCCATGGAACAACCCAAGACGGGCGGGTCATGGTGGAGAGGTCTGACAGAATGTGGTCCACTGGAGAAGGAAATGGCAAATCATTTCAGTATTCTTGCCTTGAGAACCCCATGAACAGTATGAAAAGGCAAAATGATAGGATACTGAAAGAGGAACTCCCCAGGTCAGTAGGTGCCCAACGTGCTACTGGAGATCAGTGGAGAAATAACTCCAGAAAGAATGAAGGGATGGAGCCAAAGCAAAAACAATACCCAATTGTGCATGTGACTGGTGATAGAAGCAAGATCCGATGCTGTAAAGAGCAATATTGCATAGGAACCTGGAATGTCAGATCCATGAATCAAGGCAAATTGGAAGTGGTCAAACAAGAGGTGGCAAGAGTGAATGTCAATGTTATATGAATCAGCGAACTAAAATAGACTGGAATGGGTGAATTTAACTCAGATGACCACTTCAGTATTCTTGCCTTGAGAACCCCATGAACACTATGAAAAGGCAAAATGATAGGATACTGAAAGTGGTACTCCCCAGGTCAGTAGGTGCTCAATATGCTACTGGAGGTTAGTGGAGAAATAAATCTGGAAAGAATGAAGGGATGGAGCCAAAGCAAAAACAATACCCAGCTGTGGATGTGACTGGTGATAGAAGCAAGGTCCGATGCTATAAACAGCAATATTGCATAGGAACCTGGAATGTCAGGTTTATGAATCAAGGCAAATTGGAAGTGATCAAACAAGAGATGGCAAGGGTGAACGTCAACATTCTAGGAATCAGCGAACTAAAATGGACTGGAATGGGTGAATTTAACTCAGATGACCATTATATCT
>SJYV01014996.1:0-10614 GCA_006410875.1 Neotragus pygmaeus
AAAAAAAAAAAAAGAAGATTGAAGACTGACAAAGAAAGGGGGAGTGAAACCGAGTAGGACCTTGTGGCGGTTCTGAGCAGGGAATCATTTCTGTCCCCTGTTTCTTGTTTGGAGGGAAGAGACTCCAGCCTGCATGACCTTCTCTGATTTCCAAAGAGAGATTCAAACAGTCACTTGCTGGGAAAGAAAAGGATGCAGAGACAGGTGGGAGGAACCACAGAGGCAAGATTTGAGGAACCAGAGAAACTCATCAAGAGGAGATCGGGACTTCCCTGGTGGTCCAGTGGCTAAGAATTCACCTTGCAATGCAGGGTTCGATCCCTGATTGGGGAACTAAGATCCCATGTCTTGGAGCAACTAAGGCCATGTGCCCCAAATACTGAAGCCTGGGCACCACAACTAAAGTCCATTTGCCTGAACAAAATATCCCACGTGATGCAACTAAGGCCCGATGCAGCCAAATAAATAAATAAATAATAAAAAGCAGGAGCCCCCCAGTGATTAAAGGAGTGCAGGTCCGGCACACACCCTAATCTTAACAGGAAACCCAGTCTTGAGCCATTGTTATAAAAATTCCTCAGTGATTCCTCCCACGTTGGGAGATTGTATTTCAATGCAGGAACCTGCTGGAACCTTGCCTGGCAAAGCAATAAAGCTAATCTTTTCTGCTTCACCCAGAACTGTCTCCGAGATTTGATTTGGCACTAGTGCACAGAGGCTGAATTTTCAGCATCACCTCGAGCCACAGAACATTGCTAATTACGACAGGGGGGACGTGTGTGATGGGTTCTGGCCACTGACCAGCCTGTTCCCCTCTGAGGACACAGTAATAGCCACCCAATCCCCTGGCCACTCCCAAGGGGCTGAGCAGTCCTGGACTTGTTTGCCTTAGTTTCCCCATCTGTGCACTGGGGGAGGTGGATGAGGAAAGGGCACGGGCTTTGAGGTCAGAGAGAAAACCAAGCCCTCCCTCTCTGGCTTGTGACCTCAGGAAAATCACCTCACCTTATCTTTTGGGCCTCAGTTTCCTTGTCTCTAAAGGAGAAATAAAAATTGCATCCAACTAGAGGGTCCCACAGAACATGCTCTGGGCAGCATTCTTGCTTGGACTCTCGACAAATGTAGGATGAAATGGGCAATGCCCCTGTGGAGCCCATACCTCCTGTCCTCGACTGCCCTCAAGGAAACAGGGTTTGCAGGGGGTCAGAGGGGAGCAGGCAGGACTAGGTGCACACACAGGGTACCTTTCGGGGCCTCTAGGTGGCCCCATTCCTGAGACCTCTAGCCCATGGCTGAGGCCCAAACAGCCCAGGCCTCCAGGGAATTAATGTCTCAGACACAACCAGCTGTGATTTGAAGCAGACGCCTCTGGCCATGCAACAGATATTCACCTTGGATGCCCCTAAGGAACACAGTCCCCAGCCCCAGCCCCTTTCCTTTGGAGCTCAGCACAGCACGTGGGTGGGGGAACAGGTGAGGCTGGTTCCTCTGGCGGCCCTGGGGCCTGGCAGAGCAGCCCCTCCAGACTCGTGGGAGCAGATGGCACACTCCTCACCTGGGTGCACAGGAGACCCGGCTGCCTGCAGCTCTCTTGGAAGCTGAGCTCTTCTGCAATGTTCCTTCCCAACAGTCCCAAGTTCCTGGGTGTCAACTGTGACTCTCAGTTCAAAGTCTAGTAGTTCCCCAGGAGGGGAGAGGTCTGTTTGGCAGTGCGACCCCTTGTTGGCACTGACTTCTGGCCAAATGCAAGCTTTCACCTCTGCCCCAGAGGATGTTCCCAGGGATGGACAATCCTCCCAGGAACAAAGAAGGATGCGGAAGCAGCCCACAGACCAAGCCTCCTGCGGCCCAGCTTCTACACTGAGAAAACCATAGGTTTGGGGCCCACAAGGTCTCAGTTTCTTCCCCAAGGCTGCAGTGGTGCAGAGAGACACGTGAGGATACACGCTTCCCCTTGTACCAGCCTCCCAGGTTCACTGGTCTTACTGTGTGGCGTCCCAGCTTCCTGGCCACCTCTTCCCCATGGCAGCCATGAGACTTCTCCTGCTGCTTCTGGATCCCCAACCTTTTTGGCACCAGGGATAATTTTTTCATGGACAGGTTGGGGGTGGGGGGATGGTTTCGAGTTGATTCAAGCACATTACATCTATTGTGTACTTTATTTCTATTACTACATCAGCTCCACCTCAGATCATCAGGCATTACCTCCCAGAGGCTGTGGACCCCTGCCTTAGAGTCTCCCCTTGCTCAGTCTCCCCTCCAATTCCATGAGGTGGTCACATTTATTCCTCCATCATCCAGATGAAGAAATCAGAGTTTAGGGAGAAAAAGTCACTTACTTCAACCCATCTAGCAGTAGGCCATGGAGCTGAGATTTAAATTCAGGTCACCCCACCTGTCTCAAACACTGTGCCCCTTGGCCTAGCCTTCCAGTGTCGCCACACTGAGGCCAGGGAAGGCGGGGCTTGCCTGGGACCTGGCTCCCTGACAAAGTTTTGCCCACAGGCATCAGTATGCCTCTGGGGCTTCCCTGGTGGCTCAGCAGTAAAGAAACCGCTTGCAATGCAGGAGACTAGGAGACTAGGGTTTGATCCCTGGGTTGGGAAGATCCCCTGGAGGAGGGAATGGCAACCCACTCCAATATTCTTGCCTGGGAAATCTCATAGAGAGGAGCCTGGCGGGCTAGTCCATGGGGTCACAAACAGTCAGAAGTGACTGAGCAGGATCAGCATGCCTTAATGTCCAGAATCGCTCCCCAGAAAAACCAGCCAGAAGGGGAGAGTTAGGAATGAGGTGTGTAGGGCTGGTTCATCCTGGCTCTCACCGGGGCCACTTGGAAATGAACTTGTCCTTATCACATCAAGAGGAAGCTTGGGTGTCTATGAGAAGATGTGAAGATTCAGGCAGGCCCTAGAGAGCTAAAGCCCACTAGACCTCCCTCTGTCTCCTTGCCACACACAATACAGGCTTCTCAGGTGGCTGTACAGAAGGTCTTCTGGAGGTGCCAAGCGAAGACATCCCCACACACGGCACCCCGGGAGTGTTCTGTCCAGCAGGGGGTTAAGGTAGGGACCTCCCTCAGAGAGGGCCAAGGACTTCAAAACCACCGTTTCTCGGGGGTCTTGTTCTGCCTCAGTTTCTCAAGAGGCGAGCCCTGTCCACCCAGCACTCCCAGGTCTCCACACTGCTGGAGCGGAACCCTCAGTTCAGTCACTTGGAATCTTCCAGACAGGACCACGTTTGTCCTTTCAGACAACAAAAGCCACGTCACTCCCGGGGGGAGGGGGCTCCTCCGGAAGCTCCCCTGTCCCTTCTTGGCCTCTTTCCGAGTCACCGCCACAACCCGGGGCAGGGGCCCCGGCAGCACTGTGTTTTCCGATGTTAAGACGGCGAGGGAGGGGCTCGCTGAGCGCCGCCCAGCTGGCCAGACGTAGGGCCCGGAGCCAACCGCATCTGTCCGCTGCAGAGGCAGGGCTCCCGACACCAGGGCAAACCTCCAGCCCTCTCCGCCCTCTGGCCTCACCGGGGCGCCCCGGGGCCTCATCTGCCCGTTTCGCGGAGGGAGAGAGGACAGAGGAGAAAGCGCCCTGACCGCGGGAGCAGCAACTCTTCTGGATTCCAGGGGGCTGGGACGACTTGGTGTTGTTTCTCAAACAACGCCTTCTCCTCCTAGACAGAGAGGGCCGAGCTCCAGAGGCGTCCGAGGAGTCCAGTCAGCATCTTTGGGTCGAGAGTCCCTCCGAGTCCGCTCCGGCCAGCGCCGCCGGCTGGCTTTGTCCCCAGTACTCCCGCCCCAACTAAGGGCCCAGAAGAGAACAAGGGGCTGGGGGCGTTTCCGCTTCGGTGGGACTCTGAGGAAAGACGCGGAGTCCCGCCTTTCGGCGGCCGCTCCAGGAACCCCGGAGCTACTGAGAACCAGCGGAGGAACCAACCTCGCGCGCGCGCGCCTGCCTGCAAGCGTCCCCAGGACCACCCGCCCCCAGGACCACTCTCCCGAAGGGCAGCCGGGCCTTGGGGCTCGGGCGAGCCCCACCACCGCGCTTCCCCCGCGGAGCGGCGTGTCCCGGACCACTCGCAAGCGGAGCCCTGGAGCTTGCCGCCGCTCGGGCTACACCCCCGACGCTCCTCCTGCTCGGGCTCACTTACCATGCACCAGTCTCCGCATGTCTTGGTATCGAGCCCACAGGTGTGCGCTGGGCTCGGCGGCGCCGCCGGCCGGCGCCGGGGCGGGCGCGGAGCGCGGGGCGCCCGGGCAGTGGGCGCCGGGACCCGGGGGGCCGCAACCTGGGCAGGAGGGCGAGGACGAGGCGGCTCGCGGCCCGCCGTGGTCTCGGCGCGGCACCCAGCGCCGAGCGGCCGCCCTCAGCCCCGCACCCGCCATGCCCGCTGCGCGCCGCCCGCGCAGCCCTCGGCCCTCTGGCCAGTCCGCCGCCCCTCCGACTGCGAGCCCGCCACGGTGGCCTCGTGCTCCCTCACGGCGGCCGGCCAATGGGCGCGGCGCGCGGAGCCCGTCCACCAATGGGCGCGCCCCTCGGCCCCGGCGGGGCGGGAGGTCCCTGGCGAGGCGGGGCGGGGCGGGCTGCCGGGCCCCTTCCCCCAGTCTCCCGAGAGGTCCAGAAGTCTGCGCCCCCCTGCGGTATCTGCTGAGGCCATGGCGGCTCTTTCTGTCCTCCTCCCGGGAGTTTGGGATTCCTAAGAACGGCCGTCCCCGCGAGGCTCCGGACGGCCGGGGCTTGGAAAGGAGAGGGCCAGAGTGCTGCGGGTCTACCTGGGACCCCCAGTCCTTCTCCCTCTCTGCTGTTGGGTCTTCCCGCCCCTTCCTCCACCTCCTGTCTTCCAGACCTCAGATCCTCCGCCCTTTCCCCCACTTCTGAGACCGGGGTCCTGTTCCCCGCCTCCCGCCCATGACTGGCTATGCCAGTCCGTTTCACTCACTTACCTAGAGAATAAAGAGTTCTTCCCGCGCGATCCCAGGTGCCAGCCGCACGCTGGGTGAGACCTCGGGACCCGCAGTGCAGCCGACGCAGAAGCAGCCCCTTCGCTCTCCGGTCTCTGTGCTCACACAGGTGAACCCTGTTAACGTGGAGCAAGGCGGAGGGCCAGGGCTGACTGCGCCTGCCTGGTTCCTACCTCAGCAAATGGCCGCACCGACCCACACCACTCCTCGCTTCCCCACTTGGACCCCTCATGCTCTTCTAGCACTATCAACAGGATTTTAAATGAAATTAGTCTTTCCTGCTGGGAACCACTCTCCACCCGCGTTTATTTCACTTAGATTCTTTATCTGAGTCCGAGTCCTCAAATATCCGTGTTCTGGACCTTGAGCAGGCCTACCCTGCACCTGGGGCCTTGTTGGTGGAGAGCTGGCTAGCTAGACAGTTTCCTGGAGGTGCTTTCCGCGGTGGCCTCGCCGGCTTTAAGGGTGTGTGTACATTCTACTATTCCCTGCCCTTTGAGGACCTACAGTGCTAGTCATGTGACGAATGCTGGCACAGGATAATGGAGGCCATAGGTGGGCCCGTGGGGGTGGGTGGGTGCGGCCCCCACCCCCAGGGCCCCAGTGAACTAGGTGTGTGCTGGGGCTTTGGCCACCTAGAAGTCTCGTCTGGGTGGAAGATGGACGCTCCCACCAAGAGAAGCCAGAGTGGGCACCAAGCCGGTGTGTGCACATGCTNTGGGTGGGTGCGGCCCCCACCCCCAGGGCCCCAGTGAACTAGGTGTGTGCTGGGGCTTTGGCCACCTAGAAGTCTCGTCTGGGTGGAAGATGGACGCTCCCACCAAGAGAAGCCAGAGTGGGCACCAAGCCGGTGTGTGCACATGCTTTGGTAGGGTTTGCCCCAGGAGAAGGCAGGTTATCCAGGCAGCAGCTTGGTCCTGGCAGCTCAGCAGCGGACCCTGCTGCCTTCCAGAGTTGCTGCTTGATCTCTTTTCCAGCCTGTTTTTATATATTGTGTCTACATTACTAAACTCTTATTAATTCTAAGTTTTCGTTTGATGTTCTTAGATGTCTAATAGTCTGGGAATAACAGTAACTGCCCCATACAGGATAGTTTTTATTAATGTTATCGTTGTTTGCCACAAGATGCTTACTTCGACTTTTGTCATGCTAAAGTTCAGCTTTCAACAGTGCGTCTCAAATCCTGTTATTTTTAGAAGCCTAGGCATCAGTCACGATCACGAAATAAATGCAAGGCGTTGTGTGACTGTATTTTAGAGCATGGTGCAGTACACGTTTAGTAGTACCTCAGGCAGCGTCATCACTTCTCTTAGGACTTTAAGAGAAAAGATGGCGGTGGCAGAGTAGGGGGCGCGGCCGCCAACTCTTGAGTACCAGCTTGCACAAGGGAGGGCAAGGGGCGGGGCCGGGCCGACGCCACGTGGGAGGTCCCGCCCCTTGGCCCGCCCTGCCTCCAAGAGCAGGAGTGTCTGCGCCTGCTGGGCTCGGCCTCACCGAGCATGCGCACTCCGTCACATTCTGATTGGCGGACCCGTGCGTCCCGTCTCACGCTTATTGGTGGAGGGGGCCTCAGGTTCTGGGTCGGAGCTCAGCGACCCAGCTCCTTACCCTCTTCGGGCTCCACTGTTGACCTCGGTGGAGGCGGTGCAAGACCCGGATTGAAAGGCAACCTGGCCGTCGGACTCAGCAAGGACGGGCAGGGCGGCTTTGGTTTCATCCGGGCGCTCCAGCCTTCGTTCCGCCTTACCCTCCTCCAACGACCTGCTATGTACGGCATGTTTTCCAGGACCCAGGTGAGGCGAGTTCTGCAGCGGGTGCCCGGGAAGCAGCGATTCGGCGTCTACAGGTTCCTGCCCTTCTTTTTTGTCCTCGGAGGAACGATGGAGTGGATAATGATTAAACTGCGCGTGGGCCAGGAGACCTTTTGTAAGTGGGGGTGCAGCAGCCTCCGGTTCATTTCAAGCAAGCAGGAGGCGGCAGTGGAACCATTTTGTTGGGAGTATTGTTAGGTTGCAGACCTCTCTTTCCGCTCAGCGCTGAGCTGCTTTAATCCTGCAGAAGGGCGAGTACTGTCTCCCTCAGTGGGGCGTGGAGATTCGCCTGGGCTCTCCTATAAGCGGGGCGACAAAGATACATTGGTGTTCAACCTTGAGACCTTCCCTGCACTTAGATGGGAGGGCATGTGACTGCACTCTGGACGCTGTCCTTTCAAGCCTGCCAGTGACACTGTTTGGGCCTAAGGAATAGACTTGCCCACAGCATCTAGAAGCGGGATAGGGTATGTGTAAGCTCTTAATTGGCACGCCCAAACCCTAGAGGGAGCTGGTCTGCCCCGCTTAAATACCACTGTCTTTACAGGCCAGAGTCATGGGTACCAAGGGCAAGCACTGTAAACAGAGTGCCTGGCATTGCCTTGCTGAGCACTAGCTCTAGATAGGCTAGTTCCTCTCCCAGAAAGAATTCTCTAACTCCTAGGCCCTTTCTGCTTTCTCCCTCTCCCGAAACACGATCACTTGTGAACTGCCAACTCTTTAAAAAAAAATAAATTAGTGGTTTCTAAAGATTCTTTTCTGTTCATCCATTCATTAATATTTAATGACCACCGATTAGAAGATAGTATAAGGCAGAGGGCTCCCCACCCCAGAACACTAATGGGAGAGACAGATCATTCAGTTACTAGTAAGTGTGATCAGTTCTGTGAGGAGAAAGCGGAGGGAACATGGGATTCCCCGGTGGGGCACCTGAATTGTACTAGGTGGTGCAGGGAAGGCTGCCTGGAGGAGTGACCATGTCAGGGGGGCCCTAAGATTGTCAGCCAGATGAGGGAAACATTGGTGGTGTTGCAGGTGTCTTCTGCCAGTGGTAAAAGCAAACTTGGCGGCCTTGGTGAGTAAGTATGCTGTTTGAGGGACTGAAGCAGGTGGGCAGCGTGAGGTTTAAAAGGTGCCTGGAGCAGCCACAAAGGGACCAGAGAACCAAGACTGTATCCCAAAGGACTGAAGAGTTTTAAGCACCAGGAGGTGCACATACGTGGTGAATTGACTTTTTGTGGAGAGCAAACTGGCAGGAAGACTTAAGTTGTATGGTTGTCCACGTTTGGGATGGTGGTCTAGACTAGGATGAGATGAGAAGTGGGTAGAGTTGACACTCCAGAGGCAGTACTGACAAGGCTGTGGTGTTTGAGTAGACTCAGGAGATGAGTGGTGGAGGCTTCTGGAGGGGCAGCTGGGGCAGGGGAGAACATAACCAGAACAGTCCTGGGCTCCATTTTGCATGTGCTGAGGGGGAGATGGTTATAGAGATAGAAGGCGGATCTAGGCCATAGATCTAGGTTAGTGGGCCACTCACATGCAGATTGTGATGAAAGTTAGAGCTTAAGCCCCAAATTTTAAGGGTGACTGAGAGTGGCCAGAGGCGCAAGGAGGGAAACAAGAAGGGTCTTTTATCATAGAAGACAGGCGGTTCAGGAAGTTCAACTAAGTGGGTGGGAGGTAAGCTGTCTCTCCTCTAGCAGGAGATATGTAAATACTCTAGCTTGAAGATATGTAAATACTGATCAGGACAGAACAGGTGGAGGGAGGCTGGAAATACCCTGGCCCTTGAGAAGGTAGGAGAGGATGGGATCTGAGCAAGGCAGAGTAGCCCTTGGAAGTCAGTGGGAACAGTTCTTTACCGATGACTTCTCTCTGTGCAGAAAGAGTACACAGCCATTTGGGGTGAGCAGAGTAGGGTCAGGGCCATGGGTGAAGCAACAGGATTGTCAGGCATCAAGTGGACCCAGTTAGGTACAACACCCACAGTGCATAGCAAGCAGAGTGAGGCGTGGAGAAAGAAGGAAGTTGCATCAATCTGTAGTTGGGGTTTTGAAGGTGTATCAAGAAGCTCATACTAATAAGAGGGAATTTCAGGTGGTTTGGGCAGGAAGAGAGAACAAGGAACTGAGAAAGTTGGTAAAGATCCAAGGACAGAAAGGCTGCTAGAAAGGGAGTAGAGGTTGCGGTCAGAACAGAAGGAATTTATTACTTCAGAGGAAACTTGCAAGAAGATGGGAGAAGTTGAGAAGTCAGGAGATGAAGGGGACTGTTGCCTCCTATCTGTTGGGGAAGGTATCACCTGGGAAGATGGCACAGGACAGGGTCAAGGAACCTGAGCTAAATGCCAGTGTTTTCAGAGACTGAAGGGTAGTGACGGATGGCAGATGCCAGGGAAGGCAGTGGTAAATGGCAAGGCCCCCGGAGAAAGAGGGTGGAGAAGCAGTAGCTGAGAACAAGGAGACTGCCCTCACCTCCCTGCCCTGAGTTCCTGGGTGTGACAGAGCAGCAGAGAGCTGTAGGGTTGGAAGTGCCTAGGAGAGGACAGTTAAGACAGATGATTTCAGACAGGACCCTATCTTTGAGGACGTTGACTCTGACCCTGCTATTGAGAACTTTAACACAGTCCTCATTTAAATCAAGTCGTGTTTTAAGTTGAATTTGGCATTAAACATTATTGTTGAGATTCAGGTGATAGATCTAGACTACTGTTAAATTACTCGGATATGTATTTTTAATTCCATACTTTAAAAATCTAAATCAAATCTTTGTTTGATGCAGATGACGTCTACCGCAGAAAAGCCTCAGAAAGACAGTATCAGAGAAGGCTGCAAGATGCATCAGAGACTGAACTTCAGCAGTCAATAAAGTAAATATCAAACTTTACTACTGCTTTCAACTCCTTTTAAAATGTATTTTTCAGGTCTCTTGTTCTTACACAGAACTGCCTTTATAAACAGTTTTTCCTGTCCCTGCTTGAATAATTCCCAAGTCACTGATGGACAGCACTTGTGGGAAAATTATTTCCTACGGAAACAACAGAATCTAGTCCGTGAAACATTTCTTAAACAATTCAAGGATAAATCGGAATGCTTTTCAGTGTACCCTAAATTGTGAAGTCCTTTGTTTTAGGCAACCAGGGATAGCCTAACTTAATTTTTTGCTGAACTCAAATTTAATATGAATGAAAGTGAGGTCTCTATTGCAGGGTCATTTAAATGAGGATGACTCTGCAGACTGCATTTCTGCCAGCTACCAATTGGTGAACATTTTGCTACAATGCAAACACACCTTACTCACATTGTTGTGGACACCACCAACCCCTTCCCTTGTTTGACTCCACTAACATCAAGGGCTGGACCTCTGTGAGGACTGGGGACCAACAGTCTTCACTACCCTCTGCGAGGAAGATGCTGCTTTCATCCAGCTGCTGAAGACACTGCTCCTTTCCCCAAAAAGTGAATCTTCACAGCAGTGAGCAACCACAGACTTGAGTTAAATCAGAGGCTGAGGCTATAGGGAGATTTTGCAATCTGACCCAGAAAAAGAGGCTTGGATAACCACATCCAACCTCTTTTTAAACAAACAAACAAACAAATCTACATATTAAAGAAGACTAAGTTGCAAAATCATTTCTACTTATTCACTCATGAATAAAGAAGCTGATGCTTAAGGCCACAGGTATGATCAAGTTAAAGATCTCTGCCACAAATACACTGAAAACTAAGATCATCGCATCCGGTCCCATCACTTCAAATAGATGGGGAAACAGTAGCTGACTTTATTTTTCTGGGCTCCAAGATCACTGCAGATGGTGACTGCAGCCATGAAATTAAAAGACACTTA